>JALJCO010009279.1:0-505700 GCA_023101725.1 Atherinomorus stipes | reverse complement strand
AGATATGCCAGATTTTGTGAGTGAAAAAGATCAATACAGCGTTTTTCAACATCAGTATGATATTACAACATAAAATATCGCGATATTTCAGCGTATTGATATTTAGTCACACCCGCTTACTCTAACGGTTCAGAACAGGTTCTGTGGTTTCCTGCGGGTCTGGATCACGGCAGAGTGCCTGCAGGGTCCTTATGAAAGCTCGTCCAGCAGGACCGGAGCGTCGCTGCTCTGCAGGAACGTCGTAGATTCTGACGCACTTTCTGATTAAAATACGCAGCTGTTCGTCTCTCAGAGACTTTTCCCGGTACAGTAAACAGGAAAGCCTCTTTTGCATCCTGCATCTGCCCCTGCAGGCCGCATCCATCTGCATGTTCAGATAAGAGACGACAACAGATGACAAACAGGAGTTTCTCACATCTGAAAACAGAGCAGACTCCGTGGAGCCGAGCTGTTCCTCCTCCAAACTGACAGCGTTAAGTCAGCATATCTCAAGGCTCTCTGCTTGTCAGAGTCAATCCTCCTCTCTGCGCTGGAGTCGTTGCTCTCTCCCTGCCTGCCCGACCTGATGGGAAACCCACGACTGTATATCTGACTCAGTCCTCCATTTATCCATCCATCCATCCATCCATCCATCCATCCATCATTTCCAGTCATGTCTTCCTTCAGCTTGGGTGATACGTTCTAACGTTGCTGACTCAAAGTCTAGACCAGCTAAAGTAAATCCCAGCTCCAGACCTGAATGGACTCTCAGAAACGTATCGACTCCTCCTGAGCAGCCTCCAGGAGGAAGTCCGGCCGCCGCCCTGCAGCATCGACCTCCTCCTCCTCCTCCTCCTCCTCCTCCTGCTTCCTCCTCCGCTTTAGTAATTGAATTGTTTGATCTTGAATGAGTTCTGAGTGAAGAAAGAGTCGGTGTGAAGGAGGACCGCCTCGCCTCCTCCCTGCACGCACGAGTCCCAGCCATGTTTGAAGTATGGCCCCGGCCTCGCATAGCACACAAGAGGATGCTGTCTGGAAAAGGCCAAAGCACCTGTTTTATCCCCCGGGGGTGGGGGGGGGGGGTTATGTTTAGTGGCATGTGAAGGGAAAAAAATGATTGAGATGAAAGAAGCCAGCTAGCTGAAGCTTGGTATGAAGAGACGGGGAAGACGAGATGAGTCCATGAATGATGCATAGCTTTCTCTTTTATTTTATTCTTGCGGGTAATTTAATTATGCAGGTAAACATATAAGGCCGTATGAGTGAGAGATGACATGAGACGGGGGAGGAGGGGAGGAGGGGAGGAGGTGGGCTGCTTAATGTAGGAAAGTAGATTGGATGGCGAAGATGAAAAAGGGCGAGAGAAGAGTGTTCCTGGCATCAGAGTGTGTTTGTGTCAAGCAGTAACCTCCGGTGGCCGACTGTGAAGCTACCTGGAAAAAGTCAATATTTGTAGTTCTCCCTTCGTCCAGTAGGAGCTGTAAAACAGAGCAAATCCCCACAGACTCCCATATTAGAAACGCCAACTTCACAGTAGAAATAAACATGTTTACAGCAGAAATAAACATGTTTACACCATAAATAAACATGGTAACAGCAGAAATAAACATGTTTACAGCTAAAATATACATGTTAACTGAAATTAACATGTTAACAGCAGAAAACATGTTTACAGCTAAAATAAACATGTTTACAGCTGAAATAAGCATGTTTACAGCTAAAATAAACATGTTAACAGCTGAAATAAATATGATTACTACTAAAATAAACATGTTAACAGCAGAAATAAACATGTTTACAGCTGAAAAAAACATGTTAACAGCTGAAATAAGCATGTTTACAGCAGAAATAAACATGTTTACAGCTAAAATAAACATGTTCACAGCAGAAATTAACATGTTTACAGCAGAAATAAACATGTTAACAGCTGAAATAAATATGATTACTACTGAAATAAACATGTTAACAGCAGAAATTAACATGTTTACAGCTAAAATAAACATGTTAACAGCTGAAATAAATATGATTACTACTGAAATAAACATGTTAACAGCAGAAATTAACATGTTTACAGCTAAAATAAACATGTTAACAGCTGAAATAAATATGATTACTACTAAAATATACATGTTAACAGCTAAAATAAACATGTTAACAGCAGAAATAAACATGTTTACAGCTAAAATAAACATGTTTATAGCAGAAATAAACATATTTACTGCAGAAAAAAACATGTTCACGGCAGAAATAAGCATATTTACAGCAGAAATAAACATGTTTACTGCAGAAAAAAACATGTTTACAGCAGGAATAAACATGTTCATGTTCTATGGTTTGTGTGTCTGTGTGCTGTGTGAAACCTGGTGTGCATTGTGCAATTTTTCCCTGCTTTTTAGCCGATTTTTCTTTTTTTTTTTTTTAGCCGATTTTTCAAGTCGAGCGACAATTTTGGGGATCGGGCGACTCTTGGCCAAATCATGCATCGTGCAGTATACTTGGGGGGGGGGGTCACGAGGGGCGACTGGCACCCCATGACGAGCTCTATCAGAAATCGTGAGTCGCAAGAAAATGAAACCTGTTTGATATTCTGGTCGTGGCTCGTGAGTGAATCGCACGTTGAAGCGGAGCCCCAACCAGACTGAGAACTCGGAGATTTTCACATTTAGCATGCGCAAAACAAAATCGGAAGTAAACTAGCGACAGCATGGTAGCCTGGCGTGTCATGTGGACGGAGTTCTCGTTTTAGAACCCACAGACCGTACAGCCCACGTCTGCTCAGACAATTCCTCGTCCACACACGACGACGTCGTTCATTTTGGTGAATTCTTCATAAAGAAGAGCGCAGGTTGCTAAGGCAGCGTGTTTTCTTTTCTTTTGGTGATAGCATACTGTTGCTGTTGTTGTCTTCTTCTACTACTAGCTGTATTTATTGCGTTACATGTGAGGTCGGAGTCTTGAACAATCCTATCTTCGAGGATGTACAGTGTGAGCAGTCAGATCGCATCCGAGCGTCGGTTCGTACACTGTGAGGACAAACATTAGAGACTGATTCGGACAATCTGAGCTGAGGCTGCGAGCAACGATCGGTAATATCACTTAAAAGTAGAGTCCGAAGTTTGAAAATAAACGCTCGACTTGTGCAAGTGGAATCCGTCTCAATCCGCACCTTTAGGCCTCTGCTCTCGTGCAGGGGTGCGTTTGTTTGCAACTCCCTCTCCCCCGTCTGTAATTCGCTTTTTCTCTTTGTTTTGGTGCATTCAGGACGTTTCTGGGCGGAGATTTCTAAATCACCAGCCAATGACAGAGCTGAGGGCATGACGCGGTGTCACGAACCAGCTCTTCAGAGAGAAGTCACTATTTGCTGGCCCAAAAGTCACTAGAAGTTGCTAAGTGATGTCATCACAGCAGCCAATCAATTTTGCACATGCGCAGTACCGTATAATGGTATAATGTAATGTAATCATTGTTTGACATGCTACAAGGCGACTGAAGAGGGGACATACACATTTGAGGCATGGTGCGAAGAAGACCAAGGTGTGCCACAAGGCATCATGGGAAATAAGCATATAATGGACAGTTTATGAGTACTAATGTGTTTGTCGATGGACATTACGGCAAAAATAAAATAAAAAAAAATGATGCCATAGGAAAGCCAAAATGCACCTTGTCATGCTTGCACCAGCAAAAAAAGAGTCTCTTCTCGCGTCTGCGCAGTTCATTTGTTACCTGGATGAGGAGGAGGGAGCATTCACAGCTCATCTGGCTCCATGAACACCAGGAAAAGTTGCTAGACGGGTCTGAAAAGTCGCTCAATATGGCAACAAAGTCGCTAAGTTGGCAACAGTGCGCTACGTGGGAATAAGCTCCTGATTGGAGCAGACGCCAGACGCTTGAACTGCTGAAGAAAAAGAGAGAGAGAAATACAGCGGACGCAGCGAGAAGAGGAAGTACTCTGCGGTAAGAGCTTTAACAGGCGTTCCAGTTGTGTCACAACTCAATTTTCTGGGGTAATTTTCCAAGGAAGTGACGTCATGAACTCATTTTTCTGAGATACGAGCTCGTAATGTGCAGGGGACCCCGAGATTGTAGATTTAAAGGAATAGTACACCCACAGAATGATGTAGCACTGAACATGGTTGTCATGGTAACATTGTTATTACATCTGTGTTATTTTCTTGTTGTTCTAGCTCACAAATAGGCTGTTTTGGAGATTTTTATTTTTTGGTGCAACTGGAACACAAAATACCGAAGAATACCTAACTGTAGTTACAAAGACCGACAAGGGTGCCGCCGTACATCCAATCCATACAGGACGTCTCATGCGGGAGTTAGTTAAATACCGCCAAGAGTAAAGCCCCGTTTCCACGGGGACCCAGACCCCGTCTGGGTCTGGGTCGGGCCGGATCGGTCCACGTTTTTTTTGCGTCTCCACAGATTAAAAACTGGGACGGGTACCCTTATATCTGACCCGACCCGGCCTACTTTTTTGGTACCCTTCGGTAGGGGTACTGATCTAACCGATCCGGACCAAAGAGGTGGAGCTGATACACAGCAAACCGTTGAGTCGCTGAAAAATCCGTCACTTCCGCGTGACCTGGAGTAAAAACAAAGCACGCCTTTGTTTCTGTCTCTGTGGTGTTTTGGTTAAAAGGCGTCGCACGGCGATGATGTCACGCGGTCACGTAGAGTCGCTGTCCGGTTAATTACTCCGCCTCCAGGTAAGGGGACAGTTTGCTGTGGGGACGCGGCGTGAAATCAACACATCTGTACCAAAATCCACCTGATCTGGCCCGGCCCGACCCAGACCCGTGGGTGGAAACGGGGCTTAACTATCTGAGGCTTGCAAACAGACGCGTATGGTGTAGTCGGTGGTTTTAGGGTTCGGAGAAGGGTCAGGGATAGATTTAGTAAGTTACAGGACAAGAAACTTCCGATTGGGACTTCCGGCGTGGGTTGGATATATGGTGACGTACTGTGACTGCAGTTGGGTCCCTCTCAAAATACCTGGTGATGTCACCAACTCGCATCTGCTCAGAATCCCGAGACACCTGGAACGCACCATCAGATGCATGCTGGGAAACCAGGGTTAATACAGGTTTGGCTTTCACCGCTTCTGAGCTTTGAAGGAGATGATTGAAGCTGAATTGGCTGAAGAACGAAGCGGCCGTTAGCCGGAGGGGAGGGGCGCTCGGTATGAATCGTGCTTACAAACGAACGAGGGGGGGGGGGGGGGATTCCGAACTCTGAGTGAGAAAATATAAAAGATTCAGATTTTACACAGAGGAAAGTGGACTGCTGCTGTCAGCATGTTCTCGCCTTCGCCGCAGAGAGAATGAATCGGCTTGTATTTTCTGTGATTCTGCTAAAGAGCCGCCTCTCTCGGCTCTCCCTCTGCAAGCTGCCGGTGGCTGAAACGCTCGGCCCGATGTTGATGTGAAGGAGGAGGCATCCGCAGTGAAGAGGGGTTTGTGGACGGCTTGTTAAGCGCCTCTGTGTGCCAGGCTGTCTGCAGCTCTCTGGCTTCTGTCCATGTCAGAGTTTGTGATAACAGCCATGTGTGTGTGTGGTCTCTCTCCTTTCTCCTTATCTTGCGCCTCTTGTCAGCTGTGTCTTCTGTGTCTCGGGCTAATAAAGCCATTAATCACACTCGTGTTTGCCACAAACATGTCACGTTCCACTGTGAGATGTCTCATTCTGTCCCAGGAAGCAGAAGCAGCTCGCTGAGGCGGAACGGGAAATGCCCGAAACGCCCGTGTGCATGTTTGATGTGAGAATAAGACGGCATCCGCATCAGATGATGTCACGGAACTTTATTTTCCACTTCCCCTCATGGTGAGCAAGACTCTGGAGCGTTTTTTTAATATCTCAAATGCAGCCGGCGATCAGGAAGGCTAAGAGCGACAGAGCTGCAGACAAACCGGGACAAACACAAGAGGGTCCAAGAGGGGGTGATATTGATTTAGAAATAAAAGAAAGAAAAAGAGAACGCGTGATCTCGTCTACAGCGGCTTCCGTAGTTTCGTGAACGCGCATCAGCGTGCTTGCAGGAGATGTGGTGTAGTACTGATGCAGTACTGTTTAGACTCTAAGAATATACAAAATGATGTCGTTTCAAGCTAGTTTTGATATATGGTAGTATCTAATACCTGCTAGTATCTGATATCTGGTAGTATCTAATACCTGCTAGTACCTGATATCTGGTAGTATCTAATACCTGCTAGTACCTGATATATGGTAGTATCTAATACCTGCTAGTACCTGATATCTGGTAGTATCTAATACCTGCTAGTATCTGATATCTGGTAGTATCTAATACCTGCTAGTACCTGATATCTGGTAGTATCTAATACCTGCTAGTATCTGATATCTGGTAGTATCTAATACCTGCTAGTACCTGATATATGGTAGTATCTAACACCTGCTAGTATCTGATATCTGGTAGGATCTAATACCTGCTAGTATCTTATATATGGTAGTATCTAATACCTGCTAGTACCTGATATCTGGTAGTATCTAATACCTGCTGGTACCTGATATCTGGTAGTATCTAATACCTGCTAGTACCTGATATCTGGTAGTATCTAATACCTGCTAGTACCTGATATCTGGTAGTATCTAATACCTGCTAGTACCTGATATCTGGTAGTATCTAATACCTGCTAGTACCTGATATATGGTAGTATCTAATACCTGCTAGTACCTGATATCTGGTAGTATCTAATACCTGCTAGTACCTGATATCTGGTAGTATCTAATACCTGCTAGTACCTGATATCTGGTAGTATCTAATACCTGCTAGTACCTGATATATGGTAGTATCTAATACCTGCTAGTACCTGATATATGGTAGTATCTAATACCTGCTGGTACCTGATATCTGGCAGTATCTAATACCTGCTGGTACCTGATATCTGGTAGTATCTAATACCTGCTAGTACCTGATATATGGTAGTATCTAATACCTGCTAGTATCTGATATATGGTAGTATCTAATACCTGCTAGTTCCTGATATATGGTAGTATCTAATACCTGCTAGTTCCTGATATATGGTAGTATCTAATACCTGCTAGTACCTGATATATGGTAGTATCTAATACCTGCTAGTACCTGATATATGGTAGTATCTAATACCTGCTAGTATCTGATATATGGTAGTATCTAATACCTGCTAGTATCTGATATATGGTAGTATCTAATACCTGCTAGTTCCTGATATATGGTAGTATCTAATACCTGCTAGTACCTGATATCTGGTAGTATCTAATACCTGCTAGTTCCTGATATCTGGTAGTATCTAATACCTGCTAGTTCCTGATATATGGTAGTATCTAATACCTGCTAGTTCCTGATATATGGTAGTATCTAATACCTGCTAGTTCCTGATATATGGTAGTATCTAATACCTGCTAGTATCTGATATATGGTAGTATCTAATACCTGCTAGTTCCTGATATATGGTAGTATC
The DNA here is from genome assembly GCA_023101725.1 of Atherinomorus stipes. NCBI lineage: Eukaryota > Metazoa > Chordata > Actinopteri > Atheriniformes > Atherinidae > Atherinomorus > Atherinomorus stipes. Next base: position 498,255 of record JALJCO010009279.1, on the reverse strand, counting down.
TAATACCTGCTAGTTCCTGATATATGGTAGTATCTAATACCTGCTAGTACCTGATATCTGGTAGTATCTAATACCTGCTAGTACCTGATATATGGTAGTATCTAATACCTGCTAGTACCTGATATATGGTAGTATCTAATACCTGCTAGTACCTGATATATGGTAGTATCTAATACCTGCTAGTACCTGATATCTGGCAGTATCTAATACCTGCTAGTACCTGATATCTGGTAGTATCTAATACCTGCTAGTATCTGATATATGGTAGTATCTAATACCTGCTAGTATCTGATATATGGTAGTATCTAATACCTGCTAGTTCCTGATATATGGTAGTATCTAATACCTGCTAGTACCTGATATATGGTAGTATCTAATACCTGCTAGTACCTGATATATGGTAGTATCTAATACCTGCTAGTACCTGATATCTGGTAGTATCTAATACCTGCTGGTACCTGATATCTGGTAGTATCTAATACCTGCTAGTATCTGATATATGGTAGTATCTAATACCTGCTAGTTCCTGATATATGGTAGTATCTAATACCTGCTAGTACCTGATATATGGTAGTATCTAATACCTGCTAGTATCTGATATATGGTAGTATCTAATACCTGCTAGTACCTGATATCTGGTAGTATCTAATACCTGCTAGTACCTGATATCTGGTAGTATCTAATACCTGCTAGTACCTGATATCTGGTAGGATCTAATACCTGCTAGTACCTGATATCTGGTAGGATCTAATACCTGCTAGTACCTGATATCTGGTAGGATCTAATACCTGCTAGTACCTGATATCTGGTAGGATCTAATACCTGCTAGTACCTGATATCTGGCAGCCAGATGTCGAAAATGAACTCCTCTGGCTGAGTTAAGGAGAATTTGCTCTCGGAGCAGAATAGAGTTGTATATCTCAAAATATATGAAATACAACCTCACAGTTTTCTGCATTATCAGTGTCGTCATTATTGTCATCCTTATTATCGTTATCATAATTATAATCATTTTCACTATTATTATGTAATTATTATTATTATTATTGTTATTATTATTATTATTATCATCATCATCATTATCCATATGAGGCATTACCAACCAGTAAATGTGTGTTCCAGTGGAGAGCAGTGATCACTCATCATTAGGGACATTTGATATAGGGCTGGGCAATATGGACCAAAAAGTCATATCTCGATATATTTAGGCTGAATATCGATATACAATATATCCAAATATTTTCATCGCAAAGTGAAAGCAAGTATTTTGTTACAGTCAGAGCCAAATATGACATAACAGGGAGTGCAGAACTATTAGGCAAATGAGTATTTTGACCACATCATCCTCTTTATGCATGTTGTCTTACTCCAAGCTGTATCAGCACAAAGCTACTACCAATTAAGCATATCAGTGATGTGCATCTCTGTAATGAGAAGGGGTGTGGTCTAATGACATCATCACCCTATATCAGGTTTATTAGGCAAACATCCCAGCACAATTACTGTCGGGCTGCCGTTCACACTCAAACACAGAGGTACCAGTTTGTACTTAAAAGGGTCCAAAGCTTGTTGCTGGGGGGTTCCTTTCTGAAAGACATTTCTGTACCTTCATGGTCCATTTTTGTACCTTATCAAGCTGTATGAGTTAATAAAGTACAATTAAACCAATTAAAGATGATGAATAAAAGTCAATAAAATAGAGATTATGACAACAATCAAAGATGCTGATAATAAATGAATAATTATTATAGAAATATTAGGCAAACACATATATAATTATACATATAATTATTACTATGATTATTATGAAAATCATTACATAACTATAATTATACTACTGTTTAGAAGTACTGCTATTTATAGTTATTGTACAAGCTACACACATGTTTCAATGCTGCAGGTACCCTTAGGGTTGGAATGGTACAAATGTGTACTTTATATTACTTTGGACCCCTTTTCATAGTATATAGGTACTTCTGGCCTCCTAAAGACCAATATTGTACTTTTGAGAGAACATTTGTGAAAAAATCGTACCTACAGGTGCAGAAACGTTCCTGTCTCGTACCTGTTTCTGAGTGTACGGAACAGGACGGATGCTGATAATAAACTCCTCTGTTCTCATCTTTCTGAGGTCTCCTCCGTTTTGTCCCCCCGGTGTCTTATTCCTCTTTTTGATGGATGTTTTTCTTGATGTGATTTGAAGGTTAGACGTGAGTTAATTTTCAGCAACGTAATCAATGTGTGACTTAAAGGTTTAGGAGTGCGCAGGATGTCTATTAGAGCTGATTCTGGCCCAAACCCAAGTCCTCATCTGTGGCTCCGCTGCCGTCATCCATCAATCTGATGAGAAGTCGCTGGTTTGATTCCAAGATTCGGCAGTTCGAATGCCAAAAAGTCTATCGGGGTTGTACCGGAGCTCGCTTTGTCCCTGATCCCTGTTCCAGGACGGATATGGGCGGGGTGTAAAATGGAAAATGCACAGGTAAACAGCTGTATGTTGTTATGAACGTGGAAAACATGAGTTGATGGGACGTCCCAGTTTGTGACAAACTGAATGATTAATCAAATTTAAAGGTTGATAAATGAATATTTGGTTAAACCACTTAAAAAGACAAAGTAAATGAAGAATTGCTCCATTTTCATGTTCTTGATTTCTAGAGAGAATGTAGTATTTCCAGTGTTAAATGTTGTCTACTATACCTGAGTAAAGTACAATAATGCAGAGAACTGTGAAATTTCTCTGCCTGCCTGTTGTTTTATTATTATTCGACAGGGATAAGACCATGCTAATAATGATTTTATGAAGACTGATGCTAATTACTACCTTTAGTTAGTCCTTCGCAACAAATATACCAAATTTAATAAAGTTTGAGCAAAAGGGAAAGATTCTACACAAGTTTTAGTACCGTTACCACCAGGCCAATCATCTGTTTGGCACCAAACTCTGAATGAAGACAATAACTAATAATATAATATACTGTAGGACTAAATGCATTATGAAATATCTACTTTAGCCAAATGAGACAAATGCAGTGAAATTCTACACCAGAATTATGAATTACCTTGGTTTAGTGCTATATTTTGTTGATCTATTCATATAAAAAGGTAGACGACTTGCAGGTCAACACAAATTAGCATGTCGACTAGCATGTAATCAACAAAAGGAAAATCTACCTTAGATCCGCTTGGTTTACGTGAGGTACGTCCCATTTCAGAAATCTGAATTTGACGGGCGTTCGAGTTGTTTTTCCAACTGGGAACTCGGAAAATCTGACTTCTGAGTTCGAATTCAAACGCACCGTTAGTGTGTTCCAGTTGTGTCCGAACTAGTTTTTTCTCGTTTTTTTTAACTTTGGGCGGAAGTGACATCATGAATTCGCTTTTTTCGAGCTGTGAGCTCATAATTTGCAGATGCCCCCCCCCCCCCGGCCTTTTTTTCTCTTCAGAAAGCTGTGTGAATATGTGTTGTTTATTAGACAGTAAAATTGGCTGCTGTTGTCATGGTGATATTGCTTGTAGTGGAGTGCAGTTGTAGATGCTTACAAAAAATTGTCTATCCCCCCCCCCGAGTTGGTGCAAATGGAACGACAAATACCTGGTAATGACATCATCAACTAGCGTCTGCTTGGAACTCAGAGGACACCTGAATGCACCATTAGAGCAATAGAGACCATTATTTCTGCTATTTTAATATCTTAAAATGTCTCATACTGAGCCCCTTTAACTTTAAAAACGCTTTCTTAACGTCAATCTTTGCACTGAAATACACTTCTGATCATGTTTGTGCACATTAGGGTCTAAACTTTGAGTAAAAGTTTAAAATACACCGATTTTATCTGTTTTATTACTGTTTAATAGATGATCAGACCTGCCGGTTATTTGGTCGTATACAGGCCTGTAGGGTTTCAGGGGGTTAAATAAACGGCACCAACAGATGCTACTGATGGTTGTAAACTCGTAGACGTTCCAGCGCAGGTTTATATAAAGTTGTGTGAAAAAGTGTTTGCTCCTGCCCCTTCCTGATTTCTTATTTAAAGGACTAGTTCACCCACGGAATGATGTAACTTTATCTTCCACTTCCCCTCATGGTGAGAAAGACTCTGCAGCACTTTTTTAATATCTCAAATGCAGCCGGAGATCAGGAAGGCTTCTCGTTTCCCCCCAACTTTCATATAATGGAGTTCACCGGGGTCCGAGCCAAAAAGGTCCATAAAAGTCCACAAAAACTTGTCAATATTCCTCCATACTGCTCGTCCAATGTAATCCAAGTGTCCTGAGTGGGTAGCGTCCAGAATTTACTGGAAACGACGTCATTTTGTAGATTTTCAGAGTCTAAACAGTACTACAGCAGTACTACATCTTACTTTCATGAAGAGTGCATAAGTGCATTCACAAAACTATGGAAGCCTCAGCGTTCAGAGCCTACTCTGCCAATAATGCAAGCGTAGAAGAAGAAATTCACTGTTTACATTGTGCTAAGAGCGACAGAGCTGCAGACAAACCGGGACAAACACAAAAGGGTCCAAGAGGGGTTGATATTGATTTAAAACAAAGTAAGAAAGAAAAAGAGTGCGCGATCTCGTCTGCCGCGGCTTCTGTAGTTTCATGAACGTGCATCGGCGTGCTCGCAGGAGATGCGATGTAGTACTGATGTAGTACTGATGTAGTACTGTTTAGGCTCTAAAAATCTACTAAATGATGGTTTCCAGTAACTTCTGGACGCTACCCACTCAGGACACTTGGATTACATTGGACGAGCAGTATGGAGGAATATTGACAAGTTTTTGTGGACTTTTATGGACCTTTTTGGCTCGGACCCCGGCGAACTCCATTATATGAAAGTTGGGGGGGAAACGAGAAGCCTTCCTGATCACCAGCTGCATTTGAGATATTAAAAAAGTGCTGCAGAGTCTTTCTCACCATGAGGGGAAGTGGAAGATAAAGTTACATCATTCTGTGGGTGGAATGTTCCTTTAAACCTGCACAGGGTCATGGAGGTTTGGATTTTTTCCCCCTTACTAATAAAATCTTTTACTTAAAAACTACATTTTGTGTTTGCTTGTTTGTCTAATATTTAAATTTGTTTGATGATCTGAAACATTTCAGCGTGACAAACATGCAAAACCCTTTTTCAAACACACCTGTACGTTCTGACATGCACCCCCCCCCCACTGTAATTCTCTCTGGTCGTGGAACACGTGGAAAAGTCGTGCGAGCTGCAACATACAGCGTCATGCTGGAGTCCCTGCACCTACTAACGCGCTCTTATTCAGCCATCAATCCCCTTTAGCCGATGTCAGCTGCTTCTCCACAGCTCGATGGTCGTGCATATGCGATGAGATTGTCAGTCTTCTCATATTACGGTCCACTGAGGAGAAGGCTGATGGGAATTTAGACGTAAAAGACCTAATGTTTCCGCTCATAAGTTTCCATGACGGCTGCTGAGCCATCCTTTATGCTGTTACTGACGCAGTCTCCTGTGTTGGCTCAGCTGTTATGTCACTGGCCTTGTTCCTCACATGTTTTTGCAGATACATTTTCAGCCGTTGCGTTTGTATTTTTCACCGAATTGAAATAGCCTGCAAGATAAATGTGCCGGTGTGTCAAGAAGGAGCTTTAGTCCCATGATAATGAAGTTAAATGTTTAGGCTGGCCTTGCCTCAGACCAAAGTAATAGAAATGTAAAAGCTTTCAGGTATCTCATTTATCTTTCTTCTAGTCACTGATGCACGTCCACGGTATTGATTCAGGAGTGCTGGCCTTGCACAATCTCTATGCATCCTTTAATGAAACGCTCTAATTGATCCACACTCCTGTCTTTTCTCTGTTACTTTGGCCTTACAGCTTTCAATCTTTGTCTGTCATCACTGCTCTTGTTTCCAGTATCCTCATCATTGACTGTCGTCAGGCTCCTCCGTCACATTCATGCAGTTTAGATTCACCTGCACCTCGTTTGGTTACAACCGATATGAAGGTCACTGTAGAGTTTGCAAGAAGACCATCCAGCTCAGGGCTTTACGCATGAAAGTGCTCCCGTCTCACTGCAAGGCAGAGAAACACCAGCTTGCCATTAAAAGCCGTGAGCACCATCAAGAAATGATCCAGTTTCATTAAACACCCTGAAGTCTTCGTTGGTGGTCTTAAATTTCGTTTCATTTGCTGTCCGACACACACAGAATCATGTTCTAATGCTTAGAAATGGTGAAATAACGTAACAGTTTCTGAAAAATGATCAATTCCTCATTAGTTTGGTGTAGAAATGTATGCTAAATATCTTTTAAAAATGTGATTGAAAGAATGTAACTGATTAGAGGTGTCGTAATAAAATAAAAGATAAAAGGAGAATAAATAAACAACAAAAATACATGACACCTGCTGACTCCCCAATTCCACCTTTAAGCAGAGATCAGATTAGGATTCAGAATCAGATTATAACCTCCAACCAGTGATGTCACCACAGCTACAAAAGTTTGCCGGGAAACATTGTCCTGTATCCGTCTTTTCTCTTCTTTTTTTTAAATTGTATTATAGAAGTATCGGATCGGGACTCTGTATCGTCCGATTCTTAAAATCAAATGACTCAGAATTGGGGGAAAAAACCCTGATGCGACATCTGTGATGAAAGTCTTTCTTAAATATAACTTGATGAAAGCTGCATGAACCCGTCCTGCGCCCTTGTCTCCGCTCGTCACGTATCCGGTTCATTTCCATCCGTTTGTCTGTGTTTGCTTCTCAGATTTCAACCTGCAGTACTTCTGGAAGTGGAGCGCCATCGAGGACTACCTCCTTTTCTGCTTCGGCTTCACCGTGCTGTGTGCCGGGGTCACCATGCTGCTGCTGGACTCTGCCGTGTTCGTGGAGACGCTCGGGTTCCTGGCTGTGATGATCGAGGCCATGCTGGGCGTCCCGCAGCTGCTGCAAAACTTCCACAACCGCTCCACCAAAGGAATGAGGTAGCGCTGGCTCATCAGCCTCAACAGCAGCAGAAACGGCAGCAACTCAAACATTTAATCACTCCCAAGACGGGAGAACTCTACTTTATCATCCAGCAGACCAGCCGGGGACGAGGGACTGCGTCATTAAATGGACAAAACCCCAGAAAACAAAGCAGTAATGTAAACAAATAGTTTCTATCGGTTAAGAAGGTTAAAAGCTGGAACTGATTTAACTGAAACCAAAAAGTAAAAACATCTGCTTTTAGTTTTTATTCTGTTTAAACTGCTGGTCTGCACAGGTACGCAGGGTTCCCACACGTCCTGGAAAACCTGGAAAATGGTTGAACATTTTTCCAGTCATGGAAAACACGTGAGAAAAAGAGTAAAATGTCCTGGAAAATGATTTTTCCTCCGCTTTGTCTCTTTGTCTGTTCGTCTTTGTCTCCACTTCGTCTTGTTGTCTCTGCTTCGTCCCTGCTTCGCTGATGCTTCGTCTTCGCTTCGTCTTGTTGTCTCTGCTTCGTCCCTGCTTCGCTGATGCTTCGTCTTCGCTTCGTCTTGTTGTCTCTGCTTCGTCCCTGCTTCGCTGATGCTTCGTCTTCGCTTCGTCTTGGCCGCTTTGTTGCCGGTTTTTCACCACTTCACCTCCACTTTGCCACCGATCGGATGAGAAAAAACTGCATCGGTGCATCTCTAGTGTGGGACGGGCTTCTGTGGTTCTGTCAGAAATGATAAACTAACCTGATGATCTGGGAGGTTTGTGAAGACCGGAAACTGCTCCAACTGTCTTAGAGTAGTGTTTTTATCATCCCTTCATCCATCATCCCTCCATCGGGACGTGTCTGTCCCGTAGAGGTGGAATAGACCAGAAAGTTCGAGCCCTGAAGTCACTGATGATAAACCTGCGACTGCAGATAATGAAGGAGACTTTAATCATCAGCACCTGCATAAAAGGCAAATTTGAAGGTAATTTCTAAAGTTTCAGTGGAACGATTTTAAATTGAAGATGACCTTGATTGAAGAGGGGAGGGAAGGATGATGGAGGGAAGGATGATGGAGGGAAGGATGATGGAGGGAAGGATGATGGGGGGAAGGATGATGGAGGGAAGGATGATGGGAGGGAAGGATGATGGAGGGAAGGATGATGGGGGGGAAGGATGATGGGGGGAAGGATGATGGGGGGGAAGGATAATGGGGGGGAAGGATGATGGAGGGAAGGATGATGGGGGGAAGGATGATGGGGGGAAGGATGATGGAGGGAAGGATGATGGAGGGAAGGATGATGGGGGGAAGGATGATGGAGGGAAGGATGATGGGGGAAGGATGATGGAGGGAAGGATGATGGGGGGGAAGGATGATGGAGGGAAGGATGATGGAGGGAAGGATGATGGGGGGAAGGATGATGGGGGGAAGGATGATGGGGGGAAGGATGATGGGGGGAAGGATGATGGGGGGAAGGATGATGGGAGGGAAGGATGATGGAGGGAAGGATGATGGGGGGAAGGATGATGGAGGGAAGGATGATGGGGGGAAGGATGATGGAGGGAAGGATGATGGAGGGAAGGATGATGGGGGAAGGATGATGGGGGGGGGAGGATGATGGAGGGAAGGATGATGGGGGGAAGGATGATGGAGGGAAGGATGATGGAGGGAAGGATGATGGGGGGAAGGATAATGAGGGGGAAGGATGATGGGGGGAAGGATGATGGAGGGAAGGATGATGGGGGGAAGGATGATGGAGGGAAGGATGATGGAGGGAAGGATGATGGAGGGAAGGATGATGGGGGGAAGGATGATGAGGGGGAAGGATGATGGGGGGGGAAGGATGATGGAGGGAAGGATGATGGGGGGAAGGATGATGGGGGGAAGGATGATGGAGGGAAGGATGATGGGGGGAAGGATGATGGAGGGAAGGATGATGGAGGGAAGGATGATGGGGGGAAGGATGATGGAGGGAAGGATGATGGGGGGGGAAGGATGATGGGGGGGGAAGGATGATGGAGGGAAGGATGATGGGGGGGAAGGATGATGGAGGGAAGGATGATGGGGGGAAGGATGATGAGGGGGAAGGATGATGGGGGGAAGGATGATGGAGGGAAGGATGATGGAGGGAAGGATGATGGGGGAAGGATGATGGGGGGAAGGATGATGGAGGGAAGGATGATGGGGGAAGGATGATGGGGGGAAGGATGATGGGGGAAGGATGATGGGGGGAAGGATGATGGGGGGAAGGATGATGGGGGGAAGGATGATGGAGGGAAGGATGATGGAGGGAAGGATGATGGGGGGAAGGATGATGGGGGGAAGGATGATGGGGGGAAGGATAATGGGGGGAAGGATGATGGAGGGAAGGATGATGGGGGGAAGGATGATGGGGGGAAGGATGATGGAGGGAAGGATGATGGGGGAAGGATGATGGAGGGAAGGATGATGGGGGGAAGGATGATGGAGGGAAGGATGATGGAGGGAAGGATGATGGGGGGAAGGATGATGGGGGGAAGGATGATGGGGGGAAGGATGATGGGGGGGAAGGATGATGGGGGGAAGGATGATGGGAGGGAAGGATGATGGAGGGAAGGATGATGGGGGGAAGGATGATGGAGGGAAGGATGATGGGGGGAAGGATGATGGAGGGAAGGATGATGGAGGGAAGGATGATGGGGGGAAGGATGATGGGGGGGAAGGATGATGGAGGGAAGGATGATGGGGGGAAGGATGATGGAGGGAAGGATGATGGAGGGAAGGATGATGGGGGGAAGGATAATGAGGGGAAGGATGATGGGGGGAAGGATGATGGAGGGAAGGATGATGGGGGGAAGGATGATGGGGGAAGGATGATGGAGGGAAGGATGATGGAGGGAAGGATGATGGGGGGAAGGATGATGAGGGGGAAGGATGATGGGGGGAAGGATGATGGAGGGAAGGATGATGGGGGGAAGGATGATGGGGGGGAAGGATGATGGAGGGAAGGATGATGGGGGGAAGGATGATGGAGGGAAGGATGATGGAGGGAAGGATGATGGGGGGAAGGATGATGGAGGGAAGGATGATGGGGGGGGAAGGATGATGGGGGGGAAGGATGATGGAGGGAAGGATGATGGGGGGAAGGATGATGGAGGGAAGGATGATGGGGGAAGGATGATGAGGGGGAAGGATGATGGAGGGAAGGATGATGGAGGGAAGGATGATGGGGGGAAGGATGATGGGGGGAAGGATGATGGAGGGAAGGATGATGGGGGAAGGATGATGGGGGGAAGGATGATGGGGGGAAGGATGATGGGGGGAAGGATGATGGGGGGAAGGATGATGGGGGGAAGGATGATGGAGGGAAGGATGATGGGGGGAAGGATGATGGGGGGAAGGATGATGGGGGGAAGGATGATGGGGGGAAGGATGATGGGGGAAGGATGATGGAGGGAAGGATGATGGGGGGAAGGATGATGGGGGGAAGGATGATGGAGGGAAGGATGATGGAGGGAAGGATGATGGGGGGGAGGATGGGGGGGAGGGATGATGGAGGGGAAGGATGATGGGGGAAGGATGATGGAGGGGAAGGATGATGGAGGGGAAGGATGATGGGGGAAGGATGATGGGGGGAAGGGTGATGGGGGAAGGATGATGGAGGGGAAGGATGATGGAGGGAAGGATGATGGGGGGAGGATGATGGGGGGGAGGATGATGGGGGAAGGATGATGGAGGGGAAGGATGATGGGGGGAAGGATGATGGGGGGAAGGATGATGGAGGGGAAGTATGATGGAGGGAAGGATGATGGAGGGGAAGGATGATGGGGGAAGGATGATGGGGGGAAGGATGATGGAGGGAAGTATGATGGGGGGAAGGATGATGGGGGAAGGATGATGGAGGGAAGGATGATGGAGGGAAGGATGATGGAGGGGAAGTATGATGGGGGGAAGGATGATGGGGGAAGGATGATGGAGGGAAGGATGCTGGAGGGAAGGATGCTGGAGGGGAAGGATGATGGGGGGAAGGATGATGGAGGGGAAGGATGATGGGGGAAGGATGATGGGGGGAAGGGTGATGGGGGGAAGGATGATGGGGGGAAGGGTGATGGGGGAAGGATGATGGAGGGAAGGATGCTGGAGGGAAGGATGATGGGGGGAAGGATGATGGGGGGAAGGATGATGGAGGGAAGGATGATGGGAGGGAAGGATGATGGGGGGAAGGATGATGGGGGGAAGGATGATGGAGGGAAGGGTGATGGGGGGAAGGATGATGGAGGGAAGGATGATGGAGGGAAGGATGATGGGGGGAAGGATGATGGGAGGGAAGGATGATGGGGGGGAAGGATGATGGAGGGAAGGATGATGGAGGGGAAGGATGATGGGGGGAAGGATGATGGAGGGAAGGATGATGGAGGGAAGGATGATGGGGGGAAGGATGATGGAGGGAAGGATGATGGGGGGGAAGGATGATGGAGGGAAGGATGATGGAGGGAAGGATGATGGAGGGAAGGATGATGGGGGGAAGGATGATGGGGGGAAGGATGATGGAGGGGAAGGATGATGGAGGGAAGGATGATGGGGGGGGAGGATGATGGGGGGGGAGGATGATGGGGGGAAGGATGATGGGGGAAGGATGATGGGGGGGGGGAAGGATGATGGGGGGAAGGATGATGGAGGGAAGGATGATGGAGGGAAGGATGATGGAGGGAAGGATGATGGGGGGAAGGATGATGGGGGGAAGGATGATGGAGGGGAAGGATGATGGAGGGAAGGATGATGGGGGGGAGGATGATGGGGGGGAGGATGATGGGGGGAAGGATGATGGGGGGAAGGATGATGGGGGGGGGGACCCACACAGAAGCTTAAGCTTGCAGTGGGAGCGTTTCTCCTCTTCCAGTAAAGTCAGAGTGTAAAGGTCAGCGCGTAAACTGATTATCATCTCACAGAGATGACTGTGAGATCAATTACCTCCTTAATGGCAAAACCTCGTGCAAATTATCTTCATTATTTCCTGATTATGTTGCTCATCTGTTATCCGTGCACGCTGGGCGTGCTATTCTTGGGTGGGTGTGTGGATATTTTGAAGGAGATGAGAGGTTAGATTCTACTACAGTAGAATGGAGTCTGATCATGTCAGTATAACATGGAATTTTCCACAACAGGGTTTGGAGCCCCCCCCCCACCCCCGTATCTTTCCAGCTGGTAGAAGCTCATCGTGGGCTTAAATGGAAGCTTATGATTGAAGGAAGTTTTCTACCTCATGTCAGGCACAAACGTTCTCCATAACGTGCTGAAAATCTACATTTTTTTAGAATTTTTCAGGCCAACGTGACTTTTTTTTGTCTTTTTGAGGATGTTGGGGTGATAACTTTAAACAGACCTGCAGTAAGACTCTTTTCCTGCCTCCTCCTATGTGTCAAGATGCTCTCTGACAAATTTCATCGTTGTATGACTGTTTGTTTTTTACTTTTGGTGACATTATTATTGTTATTATTATCATTATATGAATGAATGAAGGGAAATTTAACATTGCAAAAAGCTCACTCTTTTCTCTCTCTTTTTTTTTTTTTTTTCTTTTTAAATTAAAAAAATACATGTGTTTACTCACCGGTAAAGTTTCTGCATCACTTTGAGTCCTTGGGAAGATGTTACGTTGAGTCGCCCTTCGGTGTTCATCCAGTGAGATGGATAGCAGATAATGTCCGGCTGCCCGTCTCCGCGATTATACTGGATGAACACTGAAGGGCGACTCAACGTAAAATCTTCCGAAGGACTCAAAGTAATGCAGAAACTTTACCGGAGAGTAAATACACGTATAAACTCCTACAAATAAGGTCCAGGTTGAAAATAAAGAAAGTTTATCCTTTAAGAAATAGTAACAATAATAACTATAGTCATAGTAATAATAATGGAAATACTTTTAGTATGAAATAATGGTAGTAATAGTTGTGGAAATAATCATCATAGTAGTAATGGCAGCGTTAGTTGTCATAATACTACTACTGCTACTAATAATAATATTCTCTTGTTGGTATTGTGGGTTGGTGAATCAACCACTATCAGCCAGAGAGTGATGCAGCCCCCTGGCCCCCACCTCCCCTGTTAGGCCATTCAGGACCCCCACAACATGCCACCCATATTTGACAGTTGTATGACTGTTTATGCCGTCGTAGTACCTAAATATTTGGGTTTACACCATTTTGCCATTGAAATGACCCCACAGAGGTTTTTGTCCCCCTGTAGCTGTCCGGCAGCTCCTGGACCGGGTCGTCCACCAGGTTCTGATCCTGATCCGTGTCTGGTTTCAAAAATGGGGTTTAGAAACGACGTGAGGATCTAAGAAGGAGGCGCGATGGACCTCGTTTGATTCGGTGCATGCTTTCCGGTCACCGTGCACGTCTCGTTCCTGGACATGTTCGCCTCAGCATCCCCAAACACGAACAACAACTTCTGACTCCAGCAAATAAACGTGTAGTTCTCTCAGTGATGTGTCGCGTTTAACGTGTCCTCAGGGTTTGCATCTGCCCCCCCTTCGCCTCACTGATGCTCGCAGCAAGATTAAATATGCAATAACACAATATTAGGTCTTAGATTACAGATGAGTACATTTACAACATTAGTTTTCTGAACTCAAATATATGAAAGCAAACAAAAGAAAAAACAAACCAGACAAATTTCTTTTCCAGCCGGTTGTATAAAATCATTCTGAATGATGAAATGGATGCAGCTTCAGGCTCAGAGAGAATGATGTCATTTAGGGAACATTTTCTAACCTCATCATCGATCTTAGATGCTCAGATGACCCTGCTGCTGGAATCAGCCGCATCAGCACCTTTTTTTTTTACATATGATGCACTGATCACGCACTGAAGGACCGAAGGATTTACCATCCATGCTCACACCGTCTCATATGAAACACTGACTGTTCAGAGTCCCTGACGCTTTCTTCCCGTCTGTATGGATCTAATTAAAGGCTGCTCAGCTTTCCCAGCTCATCTGTATGTTGTGGAAAAGTTGAGCGAAGACTTCCACACCTATTTTTCAATCAAACTCTGCGTAATTACTCTGCCTCGCCTCTATCGACACTTTTTCTGTAAGTGCACACATGCACCCTTATACCACAACTCTGGGGAAATCAAGGAAGAGGCAGAGAGGTGTGACGGAAAGATGCAACAAAACAATGATTGGAGGAGATGTGGAAAGGCACGACTAATTAAACAAGCATCTATAGGCAAGTAAATAAGCAGAACCTCTGGAATTGCCTCCGTTTTATATATAAATGTATTTTTAAATGTGTTCAGGCCTCGTTTCAGTAACAATTACGTATAAATGCAGTCAATTTTAAACAGTAAGACAGTAATTGGATTGTTTTTACCTTAAATGCACCATTTAAATATTCATTGTGTAAATTAGCACAAGGTTTTATGCATTTATGTCGCTAAGTGAATCAAATTGTCTAGTGACAAAGAATTTGTCACTGATTTTATAATTCATTTTTTCAAAGACTTCTCTTGTTCTGATAAACTTTTTAAGTATTTATTGAGCTGTTTGTATTGGCCCTGCTTAATGCATCAGCTTTTCACTTTATGACTCTTAAAACATTAAAAGGATGAAGTGGTGCACTCTAACATTTAAAACACAAACATCTGAAAAGCTCCTCATCGTTGAAACAAATCATTGATCACAATCTGTTGGCTTCTGAAGTTATTTCCTAAGTAAGTGAGTGCAGAGAACTCGGTATGAGGAGCATTGACGTTAACAGGTGTGGCCACTAAAAGCATCTGAGTCAGCAGATCGCTCAGATGTACGACCACAGGAAGGCAGCTGGAAGCCGGGCGTGACTTACCCTGATTATGGCTGCCGTCAGGTCTGCCATCATCCATCAGAGCAAACTTCCAGTAATGCTCCGAGTTTCAGCTCAGCTCTGAGCGCATCTCCTCGTACTGTACGAACCGACGCTCGGATGCGATCTGACTGCTCACACTGTACGTCCTCAAAGACACGGTGGGGTTTTGAACCATCCCGACATGCAACGCAATTAATACAGCTAGTAGTAGAAGAAGAAAAAAAACGGAGAAGAAGACAATAGGGGATTATCACGCTTCCGTGTTCCGAACTTCCGGTTTGAAACAGTTAGACGGCCCACTTCCGGTCCAGTTCAATGTCCCTGCTTTACTTCGTAGATAACGTGAATAAACGCCAACCCTACTGAAATTTTCACGGATTCCAGACTGAAGTGATACTAATGAAGAAGTGGATCAAAGCGATTCTCCAGAGTGAAGGGCTGAACTTTATAATAAAACAACGTAGCATGTTTGTTTGCAGCCGGTGGGGCACAACACCGGCATGCTAGCATTAGCCAGCTAGCGTTTACCGACGTGCTTAACTTTGTGCGTCTTAAAACACACAAACATCTGAAAATCGGGTCTGTACCCCCCGTTTCCAGTGGAACAACTGGGGACTGCCAAGAAAGGAGACGCTTTCAGATGCTTGTGTGTTTTCAGCCGCACAAAGTTAGGCACGTCATCAAGCTGGCTAATGCTAACCTGCTAACAGTAGTCCGCCAGCTACTACTCTGTTAAACTTTGTAAATCGGATAAACGCCAATGCCAAGTTTTCATTCCAGACTGAAGTGATGCTAAGGAAGAAGTGGATCAAAACGACCGATTCGCCGCGGTGAAGGACCGAACTTTATAATAAAACGACACACGTTTGTTTGTGGCCGGCAGACTGCACAGTCGTGTTAGCAGGTTAGCATTAGCCAGCTCGATGACGTGCCTAACTTTGTGCGGCTGAAAACACACAAGCATCTGAAAGCGTCTCCTTTCTTGGCAGTCCCCAGTTGTTCCACTGGAAACGGGGGGGTACAGACCCGATTTTCAGATGTTTGTGTGTTTAAGGACGCACAATGTTAAGCACGTCAGTAAACGCTAGCTGGCTAATGCTAGCATGCTGTGAAGTGCCGGTGTTGTGCCCCACGGCGACAAA
The DNA here is from genome assembly GCA_023101725.1 of Atherinomorus stipes. Taxonomy (NCBI): domain Eukaryota; kingdom Metazoa; phylum Chordata; class Actinopteri; order Atheriniformes; family Atherinidae; genus Atherinomorus; species Atherinomorus stipes. The sequence continues at coordinate 482,368 of JALJCO010009279.1, read as the reverse complement.
CAGCCCTTCACCGCGGCGAATCGATCGCTTTGATCCAGCTTTTGATCCAGTATCACTTCAGTCTGGAATGAAAACTTGAGTATGTTTGGAGTTTATCCGATTTATTTTATTCCGAAAAAAAACCAGCAAGTTTTGCTGCTCAAAAAACCGCGCTGCCTCGGCGATTTGCGCTCTTCTTTGTGAAGAATTCGGCAAAATTAAAAGGTGACGACCTCAAGTGTGAACGAGGAATTGGCTGAGCAGACGTGGGCTGGACGTTCTGTCGGTTTTACAACCAGAACTCCGTCCAAACGGCACGGCGGGTCTCCCTGCTGCCTCTGGTTTACTCTGTTTTTGTTTCCCGCATGCGAAATGTAAAAATCTCCGAGGAAAGAGTTCTCAGTCTGGTCGTGGCTCCGCTTCAACGTGAGATTCACTCACGAGCCACGACCAGAATATCACACAGGTTTGATTTTGTTGCGACTCGCGATTTCTGATGGGAGCTCGTCTTGAGGCGCCGATCGGCTCTCGTGGCATACTGCACGGCACACGATTGGCCAAGACTCGGCCCGATCGCCAAACTTTTCACATGACTCAATCGGTGACAAGAAAATCGGCTCAAACGGCCAAAAATCGCACCGTGTATGCCGGGCTTTAGGGTAGTTTTGGGAAGTGGTGAAAATGCTGGTTAGCTGATTGGATAAGGCATCTGTCTATCACCACCTATGTTGGTGATAGACAGATGTCTAGATAGACAGACATATATATATATGTGGGGTGGGAAAAATATTGATACATTGAAATATCGCAATATTTTCAAATGCAGATTTCATATCGGTATTCAAAAATGCGATATTTATCATTTTTTCCAACGAAATCTTGCGAGATTTCGTAAGATAATGGTGAAATGTCTCGAGATTTCACGAAAACCCACCAGATTTCTTGACTGCATGACGAAATCTCGTGAAATTTCATTAGTAAAATAGATCGATACCATATTTCTAAATATCGATATGTTATCAGCATATGAAAATATCGCGATATTTCAGTGTATCGATATTCTTTCCCAGCCTTAATATACTATATATAATGTTAGGAATGTAACATTTACCATTTCAGATTTGAATTATTGTTAAAACTGCGATTGATTGCTGCGCTCTGAAAAACTCAGGGATGCTGCTCATTGGCTGGAAAAGCAGCAGTCGTCCCAGTTTCCATTATTTAATTTATGAAAACTTGGTGGACATCTAGACCCATTTTGGATATTTTTATTGATGCTGGGGAGATGATTTCCATAATATCGCAATAACAATGATAACCGTGATTAATTTGGTCACAATAACCGTGATATGAAAGTTTCATATCGTTACATCCCTAATATATATTGGTATACGTCTAAGTATAATACTGTGTGATATAATGTGTAAAGATATATCATAGTATAAGTATGTACAGGTATAATCTCACTCCTGTTCAGAGTTATTAGAACGGAAGCACTGATCTGACTCAGCGTGTTTAATAGTGACGGTATGAGGTTTATATCCGACGAGCTTTCAGCCTCTTTGCATTTGCAAACACTCATCACTCAGGTGGAAGCAATATTTGAATAGTTAAGTTGTGATTTGTTTTCATAAACAATCTTTTTGTGTGTGTGTGTGAGTGAGTGATTACTCTTTGTCTGCCCGGGGGGGGGGGGGGGGGTCCTTCCTCCTGTTTTTCTTTCCCTTCTTATTAAAGTTTATCCATTCTGCTTCCGATCCATTTGCCATCTCTCATCTCTGCACAGATGCTGCAAAGCTCCACCATGTTGCTGAGCGACAGTGTAGAGGACAGTGACGGTGGCTGTGTGTGACAGTAATGTATGCAGACACATACACCCCTGCTTCCTATCACCCTTTTCTGGTCTCTCTGATTTCAGTTTGCTGTTCTTTGTCATGAATGTCACAACAGTAGTCAGTGGAGCCCACATGTACAGCCCCGATTTCTTACTTTTTTGCATGTTTGTCACACTTATATGTTTCAGATCATCAAACAAATTTAAATATTGGACAAAGATAACACAAGTTAACAGAAAATGCAGTTTTTAGATGAAGATTTTTATTAGTAAGGGGGGAAAAATCCAACCCTCCATGTCCCTGTGTGAAAAAGTGATCTTCCCCTAAACCTAATAACTGGTTGTTCCACCTTAGCAGCAACAACTGCATCAAGCGTTTGTGATAACTGGCAGTGAGTCTTCTACAGCGCTGTGGAGGAATTTTGTTCCACTCATCTTTGCAGAATTGTTGTAATTCAGCCACATTAGAGGCTTTTCCAGCATGAACCGCCTTTTTAAGGTCATGCCACAGCATCTCAATGGGATTCAGGTGGGGGCTTTGACTAGGCCACTCCAAAGTCTTCATTTGGTTTTTCTTAACCCATTCCCAAACTTCAGAACACCAAGGCCCATTTTCAAATCTCTGCAGCCGACCCAAACCTTAAATCACAACTGTGAGCAGCACCAGACGAGATCAAATTCCCAAACTTTTAATCAAAACTGTGATGTACATTCATTCAAAACACAATTTTTATTACAAATGCATTCCAGACTGAAAAAATCCTCAAACTTTTCATAAAATTCTGTTTTCATTTTTACACTCGTGAGCCACTGCTCCATTTTCCCGCCACGACACGAGATAAAGCGTTCCTTCAATTATGATCCCCGATCATGATGACGAGAGAGCTCTGATTGTGTAAAGTTCCAACATTAATGTGAGCGATCAATAACACTCAATAGTTTGTGTTATTACTTTTAAATCATGCAATAAATAATTTACAATTAAAATTACATTTGCAAAGATGAATCTATGGATCACCGCGAGCATCCGGGAATTTTCGCCAAATTCGTCACATCCGGTTAGGTAACAGGTGAAAACATGGCTTCGTTGCATAGGGGAGCCACTGAATTACCTGCTTCATTACTCGTCAATCTTCGTTTATTCTACTTTGGAAATACCGAGAAGTCCCGCTGTGTATGGCTGCCATAAACATATCTATCACACGGACAAGAGAATATGTTTGTTCCAGTTCCCAAAACAACAGAAAAAGTCCCGAACAACATGCTAAGTGGCTAGCGGCTATCAAGCCCATAAATGCTGACAGTTCACGCTGGAAACCATGGAAACATCTAACAATATGTTCCGATCACTTTGTGACTGATAAAAAAGCATATTGTGGTCTCACTATTTAAACCCTGTAGTTGTTTTTGTACAGATGATAGAAAACACCATTAAATCAGTGGATGTACAGAATCACAGCGCCGCCCGCTGTTCCGTCTCCTCAGGACTGTTAACGATCACGTTCATCCAGATTACTGCCATCAATGTTCCCACATAAGAATAAAAGCATAAAAAGCGGCAGAAAGGCATTTGCAGCATTATAAACATGCACAGTCATAACCAGTTACATACAGATGAGACTGCCGGTAATTTATAGCTTTATCAATGAGAGTAAACTCCTGAGAAGGACATCAAAGAAATACCACCATTTCTTAAAAATCCGGGGAAAATTATTATTCTATAAAAAAATAAATGGCTTGAACACGGGGCTTACCTGATGAAACCAAATACATCATGAGATCGGGAAACTGATCATCAGGCTGTTATGTACAGGTAGGTTCGTCTAACCAGGCTGTAGCAGCAGAAGATGCATCACTGAGTCCAACAGATACTAGTTTAGCTTCGTATCTTCTTCTAGCGTCGGCAGTGAGACTTTCAGTATAACTGGACGTCATTTCTATAATATTTCAAAGACAGACCGGCGGAGAAAAAAAATTAAAAAGGGTGCAAAAGCAGTTTTTGAGGCTCATAGTCCATCAGACGCCGTTCAAATACGAAGCATGTTTTCACCGGGACCAGCTTCGTGGTCACGTGAATTCCGGGTTGTGACGTAGGCTCGCGCTGATCCATATTTTTATGACTTCTCAAGGCCGACCTGCAGTACCATCACGTCCCACCAGGGGGCCACGGCCCACGCTTTGGGAATCACTGTCTTAAACCATTCAGAGGTGGACTTGCTGGTGTGTTTTGTATCATTGTCCTGCTGCAGATAAAACAAGCAAACACAAAATGCAGTTTTGTGTTTAATTTTTCACACAGGGCCGTGTAGGTTTGGATCCCCCCCCCCCCCTTACTGATAAAAATCTTCATTTAAAAACTGCATTTTGTGTTTACTTGTGTTATCTTTGTCTCATATTTAAATTAGTTTGATGATCTGAAACGTATAAGTGTGACAAACATGCAGAAATTAAAGAAATCAGGAAGGGGGCAAACACTTTTCACACAACTATATTATATAGCGTGCATGTTCGGCCCCCTGCCCCCATCCTAAGTCACTGTTTCCCCAACACCTTCACAGCTAGCAGCTTGTTCCCTGTTTCCAGGTCAGTGTAACATCCTTCCAGCTTTAATGGTGGTCCTATTACCACGTCCCTTTGGTAGCTACCTAATGGTGGTTTCGCGTTTCTCTGGAGGCAGTCATTACCTCGAGGCCCTTTCAGCCACTACCTTTACCTTCACAGTCCACCCTGTTGGGATACGAAGCAGACATTGCAGTGACCTCTGAGCAATTTGCGACCTGTGTAGCAGAGCTGTATCCTAGAGGAGTTTCCTAGTGCGAGGGAGGCAGTGATGGAAGATTTTATAGGGAAAAAACTTCAGCTCATGATTCACTTCATCACTGGAGGAGCCCGTACTTCAGGCCCAGTAAATGAACTCTGCTTCTGTTAAACTGCACAGGCTCAACCCCCGCCCTCATCTTTGGTCTTAAATAGACGCAGACACTCTTAATTAATCATTTGCATAGAAAAATGCTTTAATCCGACAGAATAAAAGAACAATTAGTCTGAAAGTGAAGTGCTGGTGCTCTGAAGTTGGTAATGGAAAATGTTTAATTGGTTGTCTCATTTTAGAAACATCAGCACAAAAAAACAAACAAGCTTTCAGTTCCAGCAACCACGCTCCCACATTTCCCAGTAAACTGAGTCATGGGCCAGTGAGCAGATTTTACAGGCTGATGTGCTGCAGGTGTGTTTAAAAACAGGACTCCAGTCTTACTGCTGCTTTGCTTTAAGCCAAAACCTTGTATTTTCTTCATGTTGCATGGATGCAAATTCTCCCCACATCGTCCAGCTTCATAAACGTCGTCATGTTGGGAAAATGAGTATTTTTAAACATGGATCACACGTCTAACTCCAGGTTTGCAGGATCTGGGTAGAAAACTGTCTGCTTTACAGCACAAAGGTTTAATCATGCAAGCACAATGTGACAAGGTCACTTTATTTTCAGCTTCTAGCAGCCATATTTAACTGTGTGGTTCCTTCTTTGACCGGATGATAACCACAAGAATTAGCCTTTAAATTGAACATGTCTATGTAATATTCAGCGCTTATTTTCATGCTTGCACACATTAATATTGATCTTAGGGGCAGATTTACTAAACCAGGCAAAGCAGAAATTATAAAACGGTGCTTCATTGTGTCAACTTCAATAAATGAACTCTTTCTCATAATTATTTATTTTTTCTATGATTCATATCTAGACATCACACTTAGATGAGGAAGAGTACTTTAACAGATGAGAAAAATGAAGAAACTTTGGGTTTTGAACTGTTATTGACCATTGGATTTGTTATATTTAGACTTGTAGGACAATAGGGATGTCATGATTACAGATTTTCTTGGTACGATTATTGTCAAAGAAATAATCACGATTTTACGATTATCACAATTACATCTTAATTCCCAAACACCATAAATGTGTAAAATCACATAAACTCTCCTCACAGATCTTTAAATTTTAATTAGATTTGTCAAAATTGATGTGTTAATGCAAAGACATTGAATTAACTTGATTTCTTTTGTTTATTTTTACACAATAATGCATAAAAGGTTATTACTCATGTGGTATTCAAAATTTGAATTTGGTATCATCTTGTTCAGAGAAGCGGATTCTGGGCATGAAGGGACCTCATCACAGTGGTGAACAAAATCCACCAAAACCCACTTTATCCTCTTTATTTATGATCCATTTAATGCATCAAAACTTTTCAACTTTGCCGTCATGTTCAGACATGATTTTTGGTGTAAAGTTACGATACTGAGGAATCTTCACGATTAAATAATCATGGCATTAAATACGGCGATTTATCGTGAAAGTAAATAATCGCAACATCTCTAGAGAATGCAAGTGAAAGTGTGGGGTCGAACATCCCAGCTGCAGATGTTACGGTGTGCTGATGGAAACAAACACCAGCAAAATACAACAAATACAACAAATACAAAGAAGTGAAAAAAGTCTCCAGGTTGGTGTTTAGCGGAAGCAGAGTGGTCGTAGTCCACTGCTGTTCTTTTTTTCATCGCTTTCTCGGTATGGGGAGTTAATTTTCTTATTTTCTCAGGATAACAGGATTTGTTTTTCTCATGAAAACAGGATCGTTTATCTCGTTATCACGAGAAAACTAACTTTGTTTTCTCGTGATAACGAGATATACGTAATTATGGTGGGCTCATAAGTTTGTGTTTTCTGTGTTACACCTGATTTTATTGATCAAAATAAAGCTGATGACAGCTGGGAGGGCTGAAGTCACGGTGTAGACGTAATAGGGGATTATCACGCTTCCGCGTTCCGGTTTCCGGAAGTTGAAACATCTGAAGCTTCCTCTTCCAGGCCAGGAATGGCTCAATGTTGCTGCTCTGTTCCATTGTGTACATCTAATAAACAACGCCAGCCGTACCGAAGTTTTCATGGATTCCCGACTGAAAAGACACGAAGGAAGAAGTGGATGAAAGCGATTTGTCGGAGTGAAGGACCGAAATTTAAAATAAAACAAGGTTGCACGTATGTCTGTAGTCGGCACTTCAATGATACAGACTACACTACAGCTAGCGTTAGCAAGCTCGCGTTAGCTGACGTTACCAACTTTTCGCTTGTGAAAACATACAAACATCTGAAAACCGGGTCTGTACCCCCCGTTTCCAGTGGAACAACTGGGGACTGCCAAAAAAAGGAGACGCTTTCAGATGCTTGTGTGTTTTCAGCCGCACAAAGTTAGGCACGTCATCAAGCTGGCTAATGCTAACCTGCCAACACGACTGTGCAGTCTGCCGGCTACAAACAAACGTGTATCGTTTTATTATAAAGTTCGGTCCTTCACCGCGGCGAATCGGTCGTTTTAATCCTCTTCTTCCTCAGCATCACTTCAGTCTGGAATGAAAACTTGGCATTGGCGTTTATCCGATTTACAAAGTTTAACAGAGTAGTAGCTGGCGGACTACTGTTAGCAGGTTAGCATTAGCCAGCTCGATAACGTGCCTAACTTTGTGCGGCTGAAAACACACAAGCATCTGAAAGCGTCTCCTTTCTTGGCAGTCCCCAGTTGTTCCACTGGAAACGGGGGGGTACAGACCCGATTTTCAGATGTTTGTGTGTTTTAAGACGCACAATGTTAAGCACGTCAGTAAACACTAGCTGGCTAATGCTAGCATGCTGTGAAGTGCCGGTGTTGTGCCCCACCGGCGACAAACAAACGTGTGTCTTATTATAAAGTTCGGCCCTTCACCGCGGCGAATCGATCGCTTTGATCCAGCTTCTTGCTCCAGTATCATTTCAGTCTAGAATGAAAACTTGAGTATGTTTGGAGTTTATCCGATTTAAACAGTATAACAGAGCAGGAACGGCTGTCGTTAACATGGCCCGGAAGAGGAAGTGCCAAACACCGGGAACTTCCGGTAAGCGTGATAATCCCCTATTCTCTGGATCACGATTGATGAACGGATTAAAGTCTCGTGTTTAAATGAACAAATAATTCATTTATCCGATTGAAATCGTTCAGAGATCCCGGATGATGTGTTTGCACGGACAAAAAAGTGATCCGATCTGTTGTTTACTTGGACAGTTTTTTCTATGTTCGGATAACGGTCATTATTATCTTGAGATAACTTAAATTAGACTTAAATAATTTCATTATCATAAGACAACATGCACGTGTGGTGGATGCATAAATCACAAGAAAACGACTTCCGTACCTTTCCAGCGAATTTGGACTCTTTTTTTTTCTTCGGTGTCATTTTGCTGGTAAACAATAGCAAACCTTAATAAAGCCGTCTGCATGATTTATGCAGTTATTGGAGTTTTTATTTTTGGTGTGTTCGGGGAAACTTGTGCGATAAGGCCATGCGGACACGTCCTTGTCTACGAGCGCATCTCTGCTCCTCATTAAGATCCAGACTGAAACTTTTTATGCAAAAGCAATGGTAATCTGCCCTTTAGAGCCCCCTCCCTACCTAAGTCAACATGGAGAATAGTTTTGTGAAACCTCACATTTTCTTTTATTTATACAACATTGCATTCTGGGATTTGGAGAAGAACAGCGTGCCGTGTTTTTGCTGTGTCTATTTGTACGAATTCATTATTATTTATGGAAGAGACAAAGGAAGAATAGAAATAGGGTTTTTTAAAAACAGTACATATTCTCTTTCCTACGACAGCAGCCTTATTTCATATTCAAGGTCATGCTACATTGTCTCTGTTCCTCAGGACAAAACTGAGGCAGGATTATGTAAAGCCCCGGCTATAGCCATCCCTGTTGGTTTCTAAGTAAATTCACTAATGCTACAGTGAAAAGCAGCATTTTTTCCCGGCTTGTCCTGGCTCCTTGACCTTTAGTTTCTCATTGAGCAGAGTTGCAGTCTGTTGTTTTCTTCCTGGCAGGACAGAAACTGCCCCATCTTTCATTTGTATCTGCTGTGGATTGGATCTGTCTCTGTATTTTCCATATTTATGTCTAATAAGAGGCTGATTATCACAGAGCCCTGATCTCAACATGTGTGGGCTCATGCCATCTGTGGCAGGACTACTTCTTCTTATTCCCTTCATGATTTGCTTTATATTGAAGTAGAGCTGAATAATTAATCGTTTTAAGCCAAAATCACAATCGAAAAACGTTGATTTACATGCAACACAGCACCAGATGCAGGTTTCAAAGCACAGTTTTACAAGTCTGCTCCTGCAGACCTACAGTTGTGTGAAAAAGTTTTTGCCTCCTTCCTGATTTCTTACTTGTTCTTATTCACACTTAAATGTTTCAGATCATCAAACAAATTTTAATGAGACAAAGATAACACAGGTAAACACAAAATGCAGTTTTTAAATTAAGATTTTTTATTCGTAAAGGGGGAAAAAATCCAAACCTCCATGGCCCTGTGTGAAAAGGTGATTGCCCCCCTGTTAAAACATAAAGTAACTGTGGTTTATCATCTTTGGAAAGCAGAGTTCAGTTCTCTATCCACATCCAGGCCTGATTACTGCCACACCTGTTCTCCATCCAGAAATCACTTAAATAGGACCTGCCTGACAAAGTGAAGTAGACCAAAAGATCCTCCAAAGCTAGACATCATGCTGCCATCCAAAGAAATTCAGGAACAAATGAGAAACAAAGTCATTGAGATCTATCAGTCTGGAAAAGGTTCCAAAGCCATTTCTAAAGCTTTGGGACTCCAGAGAACCACAGTGAGAACCATTATCCACAAATGGTGAAAACATGGAACAGTGGGGAACCTTCCCAGGAGGGGCCGGCCGACCAAAATGACCCCAAGAGCACAGCGACGACTCATCCAAGAGGTCACAAAAGACCCCAGAACAACATCCAAGAACTGCAGGCCTCACTTGCCTCAATGAAGGTCAGTGTTCATGACTCCCCCATCAGAAAGAGACTGGGGGGCAAAAATGGCTGCATGGCAGAGTTCCAAGACCAAAACCACTGCTGAGCAAAAAGAACATAAAGGCTCGTCTCAGTTTAGCCAGAAAGCATCTTGATGATCCCCAAGACTTTTGGGAAAATACTCTGTGGACTGACGAGACAAAAGTGGAACTTTCTGGAAGGTGGAGGTCCCATTACATCTGGCGTAAAAGTAACACGGCATTTCAGAAAAGGAACATCATAGCAACAGTAAAACATGGTGGTGGTAGTGTGATGGTCTGGGGCTGTTTTGCTGCTTCAGGACCTGGAAGACTTGCTGTGGTAAATGGAACCATGAATTCTGCTTCTACCAAAAAATCCTGAAGGAGAACGTCCGGCCATCTGTTGGTGACCTCAAGCTGAAGCGCACTTGGGTTCTGCAGCAGAACAATGATCCAGAACACACCAGCAAGTCCACCTCTGAATGGCTTAAGAACAACAACATGAAGACTTTGGAGTGGCCTAGTCAAAGTCCCCACCTGAATCCCATTGAGATGCTGTGGCATGACCTTAAAAAGGCGGTTCATGCTGGAAAAGCCTCCAATGTGGCTGAATTACAACAATTCTGCAAAGATGAGTGGAACAAAATTCCTCCACAGCGCTGTAGAAGACTCACTGCCAGTTATCACAAACGCTTGATGCAGTTGTTGCTGCTAAGGTGGAACAACCAGTTATTAGGTTTAGGGGAAGATCACTTTTTCACACAGGGACATGGAGGGTTGGATTTTCCCCCCTTAAAAATAAAAATCTTCATTCAAAAGCTGCATTGTGTCTGTTTACTTGTGTTATCTTTGTCTAATATTTAAATTTGTTTGATGATTTGAAACATTTAAGTGACAAACATGCAGAAAAGTAAGAAATCAGGAAGAAGGAAACACTTGTTCTTTGTCTCACATGTAAACGTGTTTGATGATCTGAAACATATAAGTGTGACAAATATGCAAAAAAAAAAAAAGAAATCAGGAAGGGGGCAAACCCTTCTTCACACAGCTGTATTTCCTGTCATTTTCCATATGTGACAGTCATTTAGGGTGATCAGAAGTCTTCTTTTATCCATTTATGTCCTCTTTGTCACAAAAATGCATCCAGCTAAAAATTGTGCAGGATTTGGGTCTATTTTTGCCTCAAACATGTTCCCTACATTTCCTACACTTTTATTATCCCTTTCCCTTTAGTTTGATTATCCACTTCCTCATAGTAGCAGAGAGGGCGAGAGAGGAGGCAGTTTCAGTGCCGAGAGGTCAGAGCAACTAGAATTCGTGCAAAACTGTGGAAAAAAAAATGAGTTTCTTTTTCTAACTCTTCCCGGTGAGAGGGTGACGAGGCAAAGATGAGGTCCGGACAGCTGCACTCAGCTGTGAAGTCACACCTTCAAACCTCATCACGAACTCTTTTTTCAAGAAGTGATGGAAACCCTGCAACAAGGAACACGGAGGACAGAAAACAGTCCAATGAAGGCAGTTTTACTGAGTGGAGTCACTATAAATCTGCTTCAAGTTCACCTTATTGTCAATGTTGATGTAAATGAAACCAACAAAGAATATTGGATCAATTTTCAGTCTTTGTACGACTGAAATTCCTCCAGTGGATTCAGCTTCAGCTGCGTCTCCATGATGGACCTGAATAATAATAATACTGTACTGTATATGATCAAATACCGTATTTTCCGGGCTATACGTCACACTTTTTTTCATAGTTTGGCGGCTTGTACAACTTATAAATCAAACTATACACAATTTTACATATTTTTCATAATCAATTCATATTGACTGACATGAGCCAAGGAGTAAATATTATCGTCTAATGTCAAAAGAGGGCGCTCTAGGCTTGTGACAACTATATTCTGCTCCAAGGGCAAAAATTCCAAAATAGCCTCATCTCAGTGAGAGGAGTTCATTTCAGACATCTGCCCGTGCGGTGCAACAAATCCTCAAAAAACATGTTTATCCTTCTTAGTTATGATGATTATGATCATTTACAGGCATTAACTTTAAAATTGGACTGATTGGGTCATTTTTAGCAGTAATAAGAAGAATATGAAAAATCTGAAAATCACCCTATTTTAAATAAATGAATACGACTTATAGTCCAGTGCAACTTATATATCTTTTTTTCCTGTTCATGATACATTTTTTTTACTGATGTGACTTATAGTCCGGAAAATAGGTAGTATCCGATAATAAAAATACCTTGCGTTAAGGAAAAAGATATGAAGAATGTGAGATACTAAAAGATGTATGAATTTATGATCTGTTAAATCCCTTAAATGATAAGAATGGTTTTTTTTTTATCTTACAGTATTTATCATTAATCCAGTGAAGATGACAGAAACTGTGAATATTTGCTTTGTAAGTGGATTTCAGTGTGTGCCCTAATTTTTCAGATTGCGCTCCTAAAAAGTTAGTCTGGAGACCTGTATTTCAGTTTTTCTTTACCAACTTTTGATATATTACAAGGAGATTTGCGTTTTCTATTTCAGTGTGGATTGTGAGGTGTTAAACTCAGTTCCTGATGGATAAATCCTAGTTTACATTCATTCTCTGATGTCTGACAAACAAACGTCATCATCAGCAGATCAACGTCTCTTACGGCCGCCTGGTTCTTAACCCCTTGTCTTTCATTTTTACATGCAAATCCTCCTGCTTCACCGTACCTGTCCCATTTGGCCTGGCACCTCACCGCCACCATCTCCTCCCTACCTCATCTAACGATTCATTGAACACACCTGGAGCTGCTTCCCTACAGCTACAAAAGAACCCAGCACACCCTCAGTCAGTGGCAACAGTAGCCCTTAGTTTGTTTCATTTGTGGTTTTTTGGTGACTTTAGTTTGGGTAACGTTGTTTCTTTAGGTTTTGCTTTCCAGGTGTTTTAGTTTGGTTCATGGTTAGTTGCTGGATTCCCTTTTCTTTGTAATTTGCAGTGATCGTTTGGAGTTGGGGTTTTGTTGTAGTTGAGTTTTGGTTACAGGTTTTAGTTTATGGTGCTGCTCGTTCCCTTTTTGGTTAATTTCAGTGTTAGGCTTTGGCTGTCTCTTTATTTGTTCCTTTGAGCAGCATCTCTAACCCCATCTCCCTTTTTTTCAGTTTAGTTTTTCCAGGTTATGTGTTAATGTTTTAATTTACCTCTTGAACAATAAAACATCTTTACTCCACCTTTTACACCTTGAAACCAGCCTTTTGTTTGCGCCCCCAACCCCTAGCAGAGCTGGGACGTAACAAAGTGGGGGCTCGTCCGGGATGTATTTTCCCATGTTGCTGGTATTCTTGTGTGTTTTGAGGTTTATTAAGGCGTGTTTTTGGCCACATTGTTGGGAGTGTTTCCCCCTCCTGTGGAGCCCTGCATGGCTGCTGTGCATCTGGCCTGTCTCGGTGGACATCGGCTTCAGATAACCGGTAACGTCTGACATCATCAGTCCAGGTATCCATGTCAGCAGATACCGGCAGCGCGCCTCATGAGGCAGCTGCTGGATTCGTCTACAGTCCGGCGTTGTTGTCCTGTGGGGGGCGGCGGAGTTTCACCCTTTCTAGTGACTCTCCTGCAGGAACACCACATGTGATCCCAACGGTTGGCACATGTATCCGGCACGTCTTTCAGGAGTCGTGTTTGTCGTGTCATCACTCTTCTTTTATTTAATAAAACTGCAGACATGATTCATATTTGGAAATATCCATTACACACACGCCATCTCATCTATTCTGGATTGTTTACATACTCTAAAGAAGTGTTTGTAATATCCTCAGGCAAACTCGGCGTATTACCCCGGCCCCTCCCCGCCTCCCCTCTGCTGTATTTTGTGATGTGGAATCCATCTTTTTCTGTCAGGTTGGGAACTTTTCGGTGTTTGGCTGTGTGCGATCGATCAGCATGCATAATTCATAGTTAGTGGGTTAAGAGCAGCTCGGCTTCTCTCTTGCAGGTCCTTTGATTTTCGTCTCTCTATCGGCCCCCCTCCGGGAGAGTTGCAGCCCTGCTGCTAAATCACTTCGTGGACAGCCCTTATGTGTGGGCGCACACATGAACACACCTAAGCAACCATTCCTGTCCACACATGCACGGTTGCACTGAAAAAGAAAGGCAGGAGCTACGGAAGCTTTTCGAAGCCTTAAACACGAACCCCCGCTGCTCTTTATCAATATAGCTTTGTATCAGAATGATCTGAGTTTCAGTCGACTGTCTAACCTCCCCCCCCTCATCGTTCTGTCTGGCATACAAAGCAGGATGCCCCACTCAAAGATTACAGCCTGCAGGGTTTATCTTCGGACTTTTTGTCTCGGCTGTAGTGGAGAACGTGGTGGGTGTCAGCAGATACTGTGGGCAGTATTTTTGGTATTTGTTTGTGCAAAATTCTCTGTAAAATACAGGCAAAGCTGCCAAAAGCAAGGTACAAGGGCAGGGGGCCACGTCCAGTCTTGGAAAATCTGCAGGAATTTAACCTTTTATGATTGTTATCCTGTGCAGGTCTTCTGGGCTTCCCTGCTGCAACACACCTGATGTCCAGAGCTTGGCTGCACAAGTCTGCTAATTAGCCATTGATTGAAGTCAGGTGTGTTGCAGCAGGGAAAGTCCTAATACCTGCAGGATGCCAGCCCTCGAGGACCGGAGTGTGCTGGAGAATCTGCTGTTCATACAAAGCCAGGACAGCCGGACACTGAAAGTGTCAGAGCTGAACGAGGCTTTGACTTCACTATTACAGTATACATGTGCACTCAGGCAGGAAATAATGGAGTTCTTTTAAGGTGAGGGGCCAGGTCTCCATCCCATTATCCATCAATCTATCCATCTGTTGGTGTCCAGTTCACAAGGTGAAATGCAAGGGGGGATAAAGGCTGAAGAAGCAGATTTAAATGGAACTTGAGGTAACCTTTGAGGTTGGAGGTTACCGAGAAAGATGCTCAGAGTGATGAGAGTGTGTGATGAATACAAAAGTGACTTCTGCACGGATGAACTAGCAGTGGAACGAGGTCAGGAGGGCAGTAAACATGAAGTCTGTGGTGCAGTTTTTACAAAGACATCCGTGTAATTTGGATGGAGACGTTAGTTTGGAAGCATCAGATTTAAGAAGGATTTATGGATGTGATCACCGCTCAGCTGCACATCATATTTACTGAAAGGCTGCCACTTCAGATTATTGCTCTGTGTTTCCGGAACGACTGATAATCGTCTGCAAATGAAGACTGTCCAAACTGTTGGTTTGCTGTGCAACATTTCTGCCTTGCATTCTGCTTCTGACTCGTGTTTGTTTTGTTAAACCATCCAGTTGCCTCCATTACAGTAATAATGTTTTCATCAAAGCAGTATCTGAGATCTTGGAGCATCGTGGCCATGATACACTGAGTCTAAGCTCAGGAAATGGTCCGTTCCAATCAATGATGGTCCTTCATGGAGGCTCAGTGTTGACCTTGCCAGAGTTGACACCCTTAGTTTTATTTTCCACTAAATGCAATCACTTCTGGTTTCCAAACAAAGAGTGTCCGCTCAGAAGGATCCAGACGTATTTTGGTGGCTGTGGCAAATCTTGGCGCAAGTTGCTGCACATTTCTGCAGAAATAGCTGTAGTTTTTAAAGTTTGCCACATAAGCCAAACTCTTCACACTAGTTGTTGAAATTTTTTAAACAAAATATTCACACAAAAAATCAGATTTGATAGTTTTTGAGAATGGAGATACCAATGTACAGATACAAAACATACCATTTGTTTCTACTTCTGAGGGTTTTAGGCAATGAAATGATGTGAAAGCAGCCAGATTCTAGCTTCTGCATCACATGATGGTGGTAGCCTATCAGATTCTAGCTTCTGTGTCACATGATGGTGGTAGCCTATCAGATTCTAGCTTCTGTGTCACATGATGGTGGTAGCCTATCAGATTCTAGCTTCTGTATCACATGATGGTGGTAGCCTATCAGATTCTAGCTTCTGTATCACATGATGGTGGTAGCCTATCAGATTCTAGCTTCTGTATCACATGATGGTGGTAGCCTATCAGATTCTAGCTTCTGTATCACATGATGGTGGTAGCCTATCAGATTCTAGCTTCTGTGTCACATGATGGTGGTAGCCTATCAGATTCTAGCTTCTGTATCACATGATGGAGGTAGCCTATCAGATTCTAGCTTCTGTATCACATGATGGCGGTAGCCTATCAGATTCTAGCTTCTGTGTCACATGATGGTGGTAGCCTATCAGATTCTAGCTTCTGTATCACATGATGGTGGTAGCCTATCAGATTCTAGCTTCTGTATCACATGATGGTGGTAGCCTATCAGATTCTAGCTTCTGTATCACATGATGGTGGTAGCCTATCAGATTCTAGCTTCTGTGTCACATGATGGTGGTAGCCTATCAGATTCTAGCTTCTGTGTCACATGATGGTGGTAGCCTATCAGATTCTAGCTCCTGTATCACATGATGGTGGTAGCCTATCAGATTCTAGCTTCTGTATCACATGATGGTGGTAGCCTATCAGATTCTAGCTTCTGTGTCACATGATGGCGGTAGCCTATCAGATTCTAGCTTTTGTGTCACATGATGGTGGTAGCCTATCAGATTCTTGCTTCTGTGTCACATGATGGTGGTAGCCTATCAGATTCTTGCTTCTGTATCACATGATGGTGGTAGCCTATCAGATTCTAGCTTCTGTATCACATGATGGTGGTAGCCTATCAGATTCTAGCTTCTGTATCACATGATGGTGGTAGCCTATCAGATTCTAGCTTCTGTATCACATGATGGTGGTAGCCTATCAGATTCTAGCTTCTGTTTCACATGATGGTGGTAGCCTATCAGATTCTAGCTTCTGTATCACATGATGGTGGTAGCCTATCAGATTCTAGCTTCTGTATCACATGATGGTGGTAGCCTATCAGATTCTAGCTTCTGTATCACATGATGGTGGTAGCCTATCAGAATCTAGCTTCTGTATCACATGATGGTGGTAGCCTATCAGAATCTAGCTTCTGTATCACATGATGGTGGTAGCCTATCAGATTCTAGCTTCTGTATCACATGATGGTGGTAGCCTATCAGATTCTAGCTTCTGTGTCACATGATGGTGGTAGCCTATCAGATGTCATGATGATGCTGCTGCTGTTAGTGATGATGATGATGTTTTGGTATCTTTCAGTACTTTAGTGCAGGTCATTGTAGAGTATGTTTTGGTAAATTTATTATGTTCCTTTAACAGTTTATATTTGAACATTTTCCATTGAATAATTTCAAGTTATCTTAACCTTTTCTTAAGTTATTTGATAATTGACAGAAATTTTTCATCTTTTTTTAGACACTTCATTACCAACATAGTTTATTGTTTTAAAAGTATTTCTTTCCAGTATTTCTGTTCTGAAGTTTTACTTTTATCTAATATTACTCTTGATTTAAGATATTAATGCAAACTGTACAATCATGTGATTTTCTTTTCAGGGACTAAAAGTATTGGTATCGTTATCAATAAAAAAAGTACCATAAACCACATGTATCATATCGACATGAAGAATTTTGGTTTTTCCCATCCCTAAAACTCACCGCACAAAAGTAGAATAAGAAGTATAAACGGATACAAGTTACACCTGTATGGATTTCCGCCATCTGGAAATGCAAGATAAAGTCTTTCATAGTCCCTTCTGTCCTCCTTAGATAAGTACAGACCAATTAGCACGGTTATGATCAGCATTCTCAGGTAGACGTTAAATGTTTGTCTCCAAAATAAAAGTCTCAAACCTTCTTCCACCACCACCCCTTCTGCCTCCCAATGAGGACTTTGTTGGACGTTGAAGAAGTCATGTTAAAGGTTTCTGCAGCTAGTGTAGCAAAAGCAGCTGAACTTGATGCTTGTAAAAGGAACTTTTTTGCCATAAATGTTTGAAGCTTAGTGTTAAAACTATAACACAAACAGAGTATGGCTGATTCCAGCAGCTCTACAAGAAATCATATGTAGATGGTTGAAGATGGCGTCTCACATGGTGACTAATGCACCAGATGACTTTGCAAACATTTAGTTTGATGAATCAGTAAACTGGAGAATCCATGCAGTCCAGCCTTTTCATTTAGTTTCCAACGATGTCATACATTTCTCTCGGCTATGCATCCCGTTATGTTCCACTCGTCCACTCCAGCGGCTTGCAGGAGCTAATAACCGACCTGACAGCACTCGTTCAACACCCAGCACAATTACTGCCGGGCTGCCGTTCACACTCAAACACAGAGGTACCAGTTTGTCCTTAAAAGGGTCCAAAGCTTGTTGCTGGGGGGGGGTTCCTTTCTGAAAGACATTTCTGTACCTTCATGGTCCATTTTTGTACCTTATCAAGCTGTATGAGTTAATAAAGTACAATCTCTTTTCTCTTCCCTTTTTTAAACCAATTAAAGATGATGAATAAAAGTCAATAAAATAGAGATTATGACAACAATCAAAGATGCTAATAATAAATGAATAATTATTATAGAAATATTAGGCCAAACACATATATAATTATACATATAATTATTACTATGATTACAATGAAAATCATAATATAATAACTATAATTATACTACTGTTTAGAAGTACTGCTATTTATAGTTATTGTACAAGCTACACACATGTTTCAATGCTGCAGGTACCCTTAGGGTTGGAATGGTACAAATGTGTACTTTATATTACTTTGGACCCTTTTTCATAGTATATAGGTACTTCTGGCCTCATAAAGACCAATATTGTACTTTTGAGGGATTATTTGTAAAAAAAATGTAGCTGCAGGTACAGAAACGTTCCTGTCTCGTACCTATTTTTGAGTGTGTACAGCAGAGGCGTCGCACCCTGCTATCAGACCCCCCCTGGCTTCCTCTGTCGCTCTCTCCTGTCCTGTCACTCTGCAGCTATCAAGGTGGTTTCGTTTCTCCCCCTTCTCTATATTTATCATCCCCTGCCTGGTTGCATCGCCATCCATCTTTTGTCCTTTTCCTTCATCCTCCATCGTCCCGTCTCCGTGTTCTTTAGAAAGCTGCTAGCTGGCCGTTCAGCATGGATAAAGGCGTCAGGCCAGTGGTGAGCATGTGCACGCGTGCCTTTTCTCTTCATGTGTGTTTTTGCACTGTTGATACTGACTGATGCACAAGTGAGAGCCAGTCAATCAGTCTTCTGAATCAATACCATTATCACTTCTTCTCCCCGAGGACAGCCAGCGCTGTACTCAGGACCGTCTGCTCGTATGCGTCTTTCATCAGCTGGATGACGGACATCATGATAAATGGCACCGCTGCCATGTGGACCTGTATGAGACCAGCATGACAAACACTTAATAAAGTGTGAGAGGGGTGTGTTTGCTATGGATGACCTTAAAGGATAACTTTTTTTTTTCAACTTGGACCTTATTTCTAGCAGCATATACGTGCATTTACTCACCAGTAAAACTTCTGCATCACTTTGAGTCCTTTGGAAGATGTTACATTGAGTCGCCCTTCGGTGTGCATCCAGTATAACAGTGGAGACGGGGCGGCCTCTCTATAAAACATTATCTGCAGCAAAGCTCCTTGATTTTCACCAATAGTTTAAAGGAACAGTACACCCACAGAATGATGGTCCTTCATCTTCTACTCATCCTCATGCTGAGCAAGACTCTGCAGCACTTTTTAATATCTCAAATGTAGCCGGAGATCCAGGGGGGTTGGTTTAGTTTTCCCCAACTTTCATATAATGGACTTCACCGGTGACTGAACCAAAAAGGTCCATAAAAGTCCACAAAAACGTGTCAGTATTCCTCCATACTGCTCGTCCAATGTAATCCAAGTGTCCTGAGTGGGTAGCGTCCAGAATTTACTGGAGACCACATCATTTAGTAGATTTTTGCGAAACCCTGAACTCACTCATTTGTTCGTTCATTTAACTTAAAATATTGATGAAACCAAGGAGTTTTGCTGCAGATAATGTCTTATATCGTGGCTGCCCCGTCTCTGCCGTTATACTGGATGTACATGAAGGGCAACTCAACGTAACATCTTCCAAAGGACTCAAAGTGATGCAGAAACTTTACCGGTGAGTAAATGCACGTATATGCTGCTAGAAATAAGGTCCAGGTTGAAAAAAGAAAGTTCTCCTTTAATCTGGTGTTTGTCTCCATTGTCCTGCTCTGCTGTTGAACTCTTTTTATATAACTAACCCACCCTCCTTAATCACACCGTTAATGACTCATCCTCGTTAGGGATGTGTGTCTGTGTGTGTGTGTCTCCTGAGCAAAGAAATTAGCCGAAAGGGGAGTGTGAAAGGAGGAGATGGGGGGTTAGGGTCGGGCAGAGGCAGGGAGGTGTCCTGGAAAAAATCCTGGCTGAGCGAAGGTTAAAAGATAAGCAGACGTTTCCAGGCTGCAGAGAATAAAGCTTCTGTAAGTAAAGTGAGTATTATGAGTAGGACTGCCACGATTAGTTGATTTATCGACTAATCGGCAACTATCAAAACAATCGGCAACTAATTTTGTAATCGAATAATCGTTTATTGTTTAAGCTTTGTTTTTCCTCTCAAAATGGCCGCTCTACCTTCCACTGCTTTGTTTGTTTTTCTGTCTGGTCAGATTTTCTTCAGTTAAATATTGACATAAATAAACACACACACCGCCAGTCAAACGTTTGAGTCTAAATGAGAAAAATTAGTTGACTCAATGACAAAAGTGTCCAAATCTTTGGTACTAAATATGTTCCAATTTCTGATAATACGATTTCAAGTCGACTTATCATGTCAAAATATTCGGTGTCTTATCGATTATCAAAGTAATCTGTTTTCGCAGCCCTAATTGTGAATAGCATTGCTTTGCTTTCTTGTTAAGCTGGTCTGAGTCATATTTGTGCATTTTTTTCTTCAATTTAAAGGACTAGTTCACCCACAGAATGATGTAACTTTATCTTCCACTTCCCCTCATGGTGAGAAAGACTCTGGAGCACTTTTTTATTATCTCAAATGCAGCCGGTGATCAGACAGGTTTTCGTTTTTTCCCCCAACTTTCATATAATGGAGTTCACCGGGGTCCGAGCCAAAAAGGTCCATAAAAGTCCACAAAAACTTGTCAGTATTCCTCCATACTGCTCGTCCAATGTAATCCAAGTGTCCTGAGTGGGTAGCGTCCAGAATTTATTGGAAACCACATCATTTAGTAGATTTTTAGAGCCTGAACAGTAGAACATCAGTACTACATCTTACTTTCACGAAGCACGCATATGCACGTTCACGAAACTAAGGACACCTCGGCATTCAGAACCTACTCTGCCGATAATACAAGCGTAGAAGAAGAAATTCGCTGTTTACATTGTGCTCAGAGCGACAGAGCTGCAAACAAACCGGGACAAACACAAGAGGGTCCAAGAGGGGTTGATATTGATTTAAAAGAAAGAAAAACGCGGCTATGCGGCTTCCGCAGTTTCGTGAACGTGCATCGACGTGCTTGCTAGAGATGCGATGTACTACTGTTTAGGCTCTAAAAATCTACTAAATGATGTGGTTTCCAGTAAATTCTGGGCGCTACCCACTCAGGACACTTGGATTACATTGGACGAGCAGTATGGAGGAATATTGACAAGTTTTTGTGGACTTTTATGGAGAAGGGTCTATCTGCGGCTCGCAAGACAGGGGCGTGTCGTAGTGTGACGTTACTCTACGACAAGCCCACCAGGCCAATGAGAGCACGGTAAAATCTAGCCCTACCCCTGACCCTTCCCCTAAACCTAACCAGACCCACCCACTATGTGACACGCCCACTTTATGACGCGCCCACCGGGTTGCAAGCCGCAGATAGATACACTTGCTTTTATGGACGTTTTTTGCTCGGACCCCGGTGAACTCCATTCTATGAAAGTTAGGGGGAAACGAGAAGCCTTCCTGATCACCGGCTGCATTTGAGATATTAAAAAAGTGCTGCAGAGTCTTTCTCACCATGAGGGGAAGTGGAAGATAAAGTTAAATCATTCTGTGGGTGAACTATTCCTTTAAGACCATGTCCACATGAAGTCAAAACGAACACGAAACGCTCATTTTCCAGACCGTTTGTCTTCAAGACGGAGACGTAAAATAGATGTGATCGACCACATGAATGCATGGAAACGCTGCAAAATTTATGCCTGGCCTGTAGGTGGCGCTGTGGTGCTAAAGCAAAAACAGGTGATGAAATACTGGGCAGGTGCAGAAATATGTATACAACGTTAAACAACCAAACCGAATGCTACGATCTACGATTGCGATCTGCCAGAATCCCCAAAAAAGAAGAAGGTTGAGCAACCAAACCGAAAAGATGGCGGCAAGTACGAGCGGGCGAACAGGTACGAGCAGCAACCATCCAACCCTGTATGGCGCCGTTGTTGGTGCGATGCTGAGTGTAGCGCATGCGTGTTTAGAGGCGAAGCTATGACGCATGCGTGTAAGAAAAAAAAAATGTAGTCAGAGCTTAAAGATGGAACCAGGAAAACGGCGTTTCAAAATCTTCCCCCTCTGAAGGCTTGATTAAAAAAAAAAAGATGGTTTATAGACCCCCGAAATGCTGGCTTGGTATGGATGAGAGGCTGGTTTGAGGAAATATTTGTTTGACTTTGTGTGGACGGGGCCTAAATGAAGCCTCTAGTTTTTTTTAACAATGATATGGTGACCCCATTGTGTGACCCACATGGGGGTCCCGACCCCCAGTTTGAAAACCACTGAGGAGAAGAGATGAGTCAGTGACATCGGCAGTAAAAGTACAGATGGCAGCTGAGAAAAGAAAAAATAAACGGCACTGAAAAACAATAAAGATGAAACGATTATGTGAGAGATGAAACAGCGAGTCTGAAGTTCAACAAAGTTTTCTCCGAAGAAAGAAGGAGAGTGTTTTCCCTGCACCAGTCTGAAAGCTTCCAGAAAGTATGAGAAATAAAAATACCTTGATTTTAAATTGTTTAACACATCGTGTTTGGTGAGTTTACCCCGAATGTTTAAACAGTTATGGGAGGACAAAACATCGATAAGAGCCGATAAACAAGTTGACATTGATCAGTCTCTGAGACTCTGACGGAAACTCCAGCCTGAGCTGCTTCATCCAGAAGATCAACTGTGTCATAAATGAGAAAAGCCGGAAGCTGTAAATGTTTTTCCCCCATTTTTATTCATAGATGCCAAAATAACACAATAACACAACTGTTTTAATCAAAAAGACGCTCACGAAGCTCCCCCCGCCTCACGGATGATTGGTGGACCGCCACCTCTTCGTTTATGCTGCCGCGTTCGGTTGCTTTTGCCTCATTCTGTATTTTTAGGTTTTTAGTTTCACTCCTGAACTCTTGGCTGAAAACTCCACCAAATCATCTAAAGTTGACTAATCGCAGCATTACTGGGAGCTGTGATAAATGACCGTAATTACGGCACGGCTGAGGCTCTCCAGTGTTTCCTCATCATGTTAAAGGAACAGGCTTACCTCAGAACCAGGCTTCAGTGTAAAACAGAAGCGCCTCAGTCGTTCAGCTAAACGTCTCCACCTGTTTCATGTTTTCTCTTTCTAAGTGGACCTAGTTCGTCCAGCTGACTTGTTTTGGTCTTTTTGTAAAAGCTGAGTTGCACCTCATCGTTTCAAATTAGGACGTCATCATTTAAGGACAACTTTCTTTTTTCCAACCTGGACCTGATTTCTAGGAGTTTATACGTGCATTTACTCACTGGTGAAGTTTCTGCGTCACTAACCCTTCGTTTTGCGCGTTCATGTGATGTCCCAATTCTGGTTCAGACCGAGGGCGAGTGGTAGGGCTATCTGACCCTCGAAACTGAGACGTTCCAGGGACACACTAGAAAACAAGTGATATGTGATATTACCACAATTCCATGTGAAATATGGGCAAAAAGGGCGAAGAAATGGTCATCAGCAGCCAGAGAAACGTATAAATGTGAG
The DNA here is from genome assembly GCA_023101725.1 of Atherinomorus stipes. Taxonomy (NCBI): domain Eukaryota; kingdom Metazoa; phylum Chordata; class Actinopteri; order Atheriniformes; family Atherinidae; genus Atherinomorus; species Atherinomorus stipes. The sequence continues at coordinate 458,750 of JALJCO010009279.1, read as the reverse complement.
TATTTTTTGTAAATAAAATATGAAAATTGCTATTTAAGGTTGCTGTAATGTATTAAAGACAGTTTTATGAGAAATCTGAACAAAGTCACGAGTTTTGTAACATTATGTGTCTGAAAAGTAACATTAACGGCAAGTTTGAGTCAAAGTTGCCTTCTTTTCCTTTAATTTTTACATTTTTTCGGCCAAAAGAAATAATCCAGTCGCTCAGGAAAGGGAGATTATTGCTGCTGCATGCAGCTTTTTTCTTCATCAACAAAACTTTGACAATTTAATGCTGCAGACGGCATTGCGAACTCTTCTGGAAACAGCCGTGATGTCGGTTTACTGCGCCACGGACGACTATTGGTGACGCACGAGGATTTTGAAGGGTTGTCCCATTTCTTAGGGGAATGATTCACTTTAAATTCCATCTAAATTTGTTTGATGATCTGAAACATTTAAGTGTGACTAACATGCAAAAAAGTAAGAAATCAGGAAAGAAGCAAACACTTTTCACACAGCTGTACTGCCACTAAGTTCAGGATTATCTGATGAGGTGCAACAGCCGACATATCGCAGGTGTTTCAGACTTTCCCTCCAGACCTGATGCACACTTTGCTGGTTTTTTTGCAGTTGCTTTCCTCCTCCTGCTTCTGCAGTTACATTATGCTAATGATCGTTTTTATTCTGCAGCGGTGCGTAAACTGTTGACTGGCAGGGCGAGACAAAGGCAGGCAGACTGAATGTGATGTTAAATTGTGATGGACGGGGCCGACTTTGGCCATCCTGCATCGGGAGTCAGTGCTGACTTTGTGCTCGGCTCCTCATTAGTTAGAGCAGCGTTTTTGTGATTCCAGCTCTCTTTTACACACACATGGACAGCTGCGCTTCTATTCTAACCTCCCTCAGCAACTCAGAGGCGCATTAGCGCCGGATCAACTTCAACCTCCGTTCTGCCTTTGTACTTTCATGCATGACACCAGTGTGCAGCAGAAGCATATTAGTCCTAGTTTGAAACGCTCCACGTTACATAAAAGAGAGACGAGGTCTGGTCGGCGGTCCACATGACAACGGGCCGTCAAAACGAGCATTCGCGGACACTTGAAATTATAATAACGTGGGCGTAAGAGCAAGGATGAAGATTTAGAGAAGAAAATGTTACAGTAAATACGGATGCCTTAGCAAGATAAGATGGGATGGACTTTATAAATCCACCAAGGGGGAAATTCAATTCAGCATCTCACCCAAAAGATAAACTACTAGGGCAGGGAAAAAGTATCAACACACTGAAATATCACGATATTTTCATATGCAGATTTCATATTGTTATTGAAAAATGCGATATTGATCTATTTTACCAATAAAATCTCGCAAGATTTCATTGTTCTCTTGCGAAATCTTGAGAGATTTCACAAAAACCCGCAAGATTTCGTCGTTCTGTTATTAATCTCACGGGTTTTGTGAAATCTTGTGAGATTACATCAGTAAAATAGATCAATACCACGCTTTTAAATATGGATATGATATCAGCATATGAAAATATCACGATATTTCAGTGCATCGATATTTTTTCCAGCCTTACAAACTACGATTAAAAAGATTTATAAATAAATTAATAGAAGTCATTGATGCTGCATCTGCATCCGCGACAGTTTTGATCCACGAAGGAGACGTCGCGGTAAATTCAAACACTGTAAGCGATAGTTATAGAACTACAGAGAAAAAGACTATCAGCGTAGGAAACAACGTTATAGCTTCAGTTTGTGCTCCCGTGACGGCTTGGCTGGTGGCTGCAGTTACCGCAGTGCCAGTCGCAACAGTCGTCTCGTTTTCTTCAAGTCTCTAATATTTCAGTATTTCCTCATTTCAGGAGCCTTTTAAGACCTGGCTAGAGTAGAAACAACGGATGGAAACTAGCCTTTTGGCCAAATCTGGTTAATTTAGAAGTTTTTTTTTTTTTTATATATATGCACTGTCCCCATCATATAACATTTTCTAAGAATATGGGCCGATATTTGGTTGATGTCGGGCCAATATTATGGTGCATCACTACTGTAAAAACAGTTAACCACCATTTAGAAAAAACAGGGTTTAAGTGCCAGTGGTGTGAAATTCCCGGTGACTTTTGGCCCCTTTTCAGTCAGACTCTAAGTACCTGAACACTGTATGAAAGGATCGTTCGCCGTAACTCAGCCTTGTCACAGAATAGGAGGTGAGTACGAGTACTGTTAGCACTGCCGTACAATGACCGAGGTTCGGTGGGCGGGCCCCAAGTAGAGGGTTTTTGATGTTTAATGGAGATAGGAGGTTTGTACCCAACAGCGACGAAAAGCAGTTAACTCCGTTTTTGCTAAATGGTGTTTAACTGTTTTTGCAAACAAACTCTTCATTTACTTTTTGTATATTTTCACTATCGCACATCAAACATTAACTGTTTTTGCAAATGAACTCTTCTATTGTTAAACACATTTTCATCATCCAGAATAGACGGATCTATATGGGGGGTGTTCTGCGGTATTCTGGGTAATATTGCCGTGCAGTTTCCAGGCTTCGGCAGGAAAGTATGCCACTAATATTTTAGCTCTACATAAAGGCCCAGAGGGAGCCCAGAGGAGCTGGATGTGACTCTGCAAGGGGAGCTGAAGGATAGCGCAGGACTGCTGTCCCCCACCGTCATTAGGCTGCCTCTGCCCCCGTGCACACTCATCATCTCCTGCTATCTCACAGAGGTCTCTCTCTCCCTCGCTCTCTCTCTCCGCTGCTCGTGTTGTCTCAGTCCTGTCTTCCTCACCTCATGCTAGATAAATGCTGTCCTCTGCAGGACTCCCCGTCTCCTCCTTTCTCCCTCACCCCTTTCTGACCCCCGCTGCATGTCTCACTGATGGATGATGGTCCCGTTCTGTCCCCCGGCCCAGTCAGCTCGAATAAAAACAATATACTCGCACAGCGTTCGGGCCGGTGGGACATCACTGTCCAGAGAGCAGGAATAGCAGAACAAACGGAGAGTAGCTGCGGTAAGAAAGCGGTACGAACACGGGGCGTGAAGGGGGGGCGCTTAAGTAACGTTGAAGCAAATGAGTGGAGACAGAAACAAATGGAGATGGGAAGGAAGGAGCATGGAAGAAGTGATGAGGATGAGGAAGAGGAAGATCCTTTCTCTGCTGTCAGTGTCTGCTCTGCAGAGCTGGGACCCGGCTGCTGACCCCGTGTGCCGGCGTTTCTTTGCCACCGTTTGTCTGATTAATGCCGTTTTATTTATTTCTCTGTAGCTTTTCCAGCAGCGAGACGACATCACCCCCTGCTTTTTGTTAGTAAGCGTATTGGCTTTTATTCTGCTGGATTCTTCTAGCTTTGTTGAATCTAATGAGCACAAAAGCTATTTGCATAATGGGTAAGAGAGAATGTGAAAGAGCGGAGCGTTTCAGGACTGCAGTTCATCTGTGAAAGCAGCTTTAGACCATTAGCAGCGAGCTCGGCTCTGCCAGGTGGGAACCAGATCTGGGCAGGAATTTGCAGAGCGTGTTATTGTCTGCAGAAAAAAACAACTATTTGATTTGATGAAAGTATGTTTTCGCAGTTTCCTGGCTGAGAATGTCACCTCAAGTTTCCAGATGGAGTTGTTGTGAAACAAGTTCTGTTAGGAAAGTTTAGAGGTGGTTTTAAAGGATAACTTCCTTTTCTTTCAACCTGGACCTTATTTCTAGGAGTTCATACGTGCATTTACTCACCGGTAAAATTCTGCGCCACTTGGTAGCGCTAATTTATCAGAGTTCAACAAACAAGCAGAAGAAGACTCTCAGCTAGCTGCTAGCCTGTAGCTAACGTTGTAAAGAAGAATTAAAACAAAATGATGAAGATAAAAATGGTCCCAAAACATCCCTAAAGAGGCAAAAATCCACTCCAATTTATTAAATACGGATTAGAGAGTGGAGATAAAGCAGAGCTGGGGGGTCTGGATGGAGCACCAGCTAACGCTAATGCTAACGTTAAAGCAAACTCTAACGGAAGCCCTGAAGTCTGCATCTGCAAGCTTCATCTAATCGTGCGTTCCAGTCGTCTCGGAACTCGTTTTTTTTAGGTAATTTTCCGAGGAAGTGACGGGATAAACTCGTTTTTCCGAGATACGAGCTCGTAATTTGTAAAGGACCCCGAGGTTGTAGATTAAAGATGACGGCGTCCAGTACCGTTGTTGTGTTTATCAAACTTCTATATCAGAGATTTTCTGATCGTAATTTCAAAGTGTAAACAGCACTGAATATTTATTGAATTTTACGGTCTCACGGCGTCTTTTTTCTTTAAAACGCAGCGTGATTATGTGTTGTTTATTAAACAAATACACTGAAATTAGCTGTTGTCATGGTAACATTGTTATAACGTCTGTGATATTTTCTAGCTGTTCTGGCTCACAAATAGGCTGTTTTGGAGATTTCTATCTTTTTTTCCCGAGTTGGTGCAACTGAAACGCAAAGTACCTGGGGATGACGTCACCAACTTGCATCTGCTCGGAATCGTTCCATTTGAACTCGAAAGTCAGAAATTCCCAGTTCTGAGTGGGAAGTTTCAACTGGAACGGCCCCCCAAAGTCGGATTTCCCACTTGGAAAGTCAGACAATTCTCACAGCTCCGAGTTCAGATTTAAAGATGGCCGCGCCCTGTGTTAGCAGCTTTAGAAGCTCCTGTAATGTTACATTTATTTACACTTGTTACTAATATTTTGTTGCATAAATCAGTCGTACACGTAGTTTTGGTTTATACGGATGTAGGGGGAAGCTGCTGTAGTGTAATTCACATTTTTCATGTCGTATATGTGAACTACAACGCCAGCTGTGCTAACAACGGCTAATAGCAGTAGCCTTAGCAAACACATTGTTGTGCTAGGCTGCTAACTGGTTTTCCGACCAGTGAACTGGAACGCTAGTTGGTTGGGTGTGACATCGCCCCCCCAGTTCCCACTTCCCAGTTCCGAGGTAAATGGAACGCATTAAAATCAAACATCTAATAAAAAGAGAAAATCAGCTGTTGATGCAGAAAATGTCTGTTATGTTTGGAAGTTCTTTAAAAAATTCTAAGAAAGTTTAAATAAATAAATTGTTTATTGAAATTTTGTGCTTTAATTTTCTGTCTAAACAAATAAATCCAGGTTTTTAGAGATTATTTAAACTGAGCCTTTTTATATTTAATGTGATCTATTACTGCACTATTTTATCTCTTTTTAAATCAGTTTCCATCAGTTTTTTTCTGTTGTTCCTCTTTTTGTAGTAAAATGTTGTAGATTTTGTGTTTATAGTCTAATTCTGATTTGTTCTTGTAGGATTTTATTCCATGAATTATACGTGTGATATAAATGTGTTTGTGACCATCTCACAATATATTTTTAGATGATGTTATTCATGTTTATCAGCCACATTTTACAGGTTCAGTCTGTAAAAGGCAGCTGGATTTACTTTAGTTATTAAATAAATAAACCTAAAATGAGATTATTACACTGATACAGAGTTAAATATGAATGGAAAACTTGGGCCCATCATGAAAAAGGTTGAGAACCGCTGAACTAAAGTAAACTAAAAACAACTCCCACTTTGTCTCTGTGTGTTACTGCAGCGTGAAGATGGTGCTGCTGTGGACGGCCGGGGACGTCTTCAAGACCTCCTACTTCGTGGTGAACGACAGCCCGGCTCAGTTCTGGGTGTGCGGTTCGGCTCAGATCCTGATCGACGTGGCCATCCTGCTCCAGGTGCTGCTGTACAGCCGGGACACTCGGGTCAAGCTCGGCTGACCGCGGCTGCCGTGACGAGTGTCGGAAAACCTCAGGTCTTTGTTTAACGTGACAGTGAGTGACACGAGTGCCAGAATGTGGAGAAAACCAAAGTAAAATGCCTTTTTTTTAACGTTCAGTATTCTGTAAAGACGTCTCATGCAGCTTCAACCAAATGACAGTAAGCTGCAGATTTAGCTTCAAAACTTACTGGAGGTCAAAATGATAAAAACCTTTCACGCTAAGTATGATTAGGCAGCATTATGGTAGATTTATGTTATTTTTTACTATTTATTTGCTCTCTGTGGGTCGTTATGTGGACTCTGGGGGTGCAGCGAACATATTGAGGGAAAGATTTCTCAGACTGGCAGCTTGATAAGAGCCGATCTGTGCTGCTGGGACAGAGACTGTTGAAACCAGTCCTGCACCAGGACCTCCTGCTCCCTGACTGATGACACTATTTCACACTCCTCTCTGCAGCGGACTGTTCATGTGATGCATGTCTGCCTGCCTGTATGCATGCGTGCGTGTGCGCATGTGTGTGTTGTTGCTGTGTAGCTGAAATTGATTTTTGCCGTTGGCATCGAATGCCAAGCCAAGGCCGCAGAATGTGTAGCTGCACAGGCCGATCCATCTACACGCTATGATTCAGCTTTTTTGGGCTCCGCTGACACGTAATGCAGCTTTTCATCAAAGCCGAGAAAGAAAAGTAAAGAAAAATGAAAAATTGTACCTCAAATGCAAAAACTTTAGTTGCTGTAAAACTACATCAGGCTGCGTGCTGTCATCCTTCACGCGGCAGCGTTACTGAATATTTGTCATTTCTCTGCGTCACCCGTCATTCATCCGTCTGCTGACGTCTCTGCTCATTCAGGATGGACAATCATGGATTTATTTACTCATTTTACCGTGTTCTTGTTCTCTCCCATGAACCAGATTCACGAGCAAAACTGTTCAGTCTGAAAATATTTCAACTTAATGTTAAATTTCTGTGTCCTTTAAAGGTGCCATGACATCAAATTTCACTTTTCTGGGGTTTTGGGTGAATAATATGATCTGTTGTGCACTGATGAGTCCATGTGAATGTCCAGAGTGAGAATCAAAGTTCCTGTTTATGGTCTGTCAGCTTTGTCTCTCTGCTCAGAAACAGTTGAATCAGACAGCAGCTTCATTCTACGTAGTTCTATCATTCTACGTAGTTCTATCATTCTTCGTAGTTCTATCATTCTTCGTAGTTCTATCATTCTACGTAGTTCTATCATTCTTCGTAGTTCTATCATTCTTCGTAGTTCTATCATTCTACGTAGTTCCATCATTCTACGTAGTTCCATCATTCTACGTAGTTCTATCATTCTACGTAGTTCTATCATTCTACGTAGTTCCATCATTCTACGTAGTTCCATCATTCTACGTAGTTCTATCATTCTACGTAGTTCTATCATTCTACGTAGTTCCATCATTCTACGTAGTTCTATCATTCTACGTAATTTAATTGCTCCAATAAGAGCACACTATCAAGTAAGCAGCGCCCCCCCTCTCCTAACGGTTTATGCACCGTCCGCTCCCCCCTCCCCCTCCCTGTCTGATTCAGCTGCATGTATGAAGCTAGTAGTAACTTCTGTGCAGTCAGGTCTGGGTTTTCAAACAAATGGATTTAAAAGCAAACTTCTGCAGCAACACTGAGGGAGGGGGCCACAACCTTGTCATTACCTGTAAGTTTATTTTATTTTCTAAATGCTGTCTTGTCTGATAAACGTAGCTCACACTGTCTGAAGTTCCCATGTTGCTAGCAGTTAGCCTTTAGCAAACTCCGACCGCAGCTTGACCTAGATTCTCCAAATAAGGTCATAGCCAAATAAGGTGTAGCCAATCAAAATGAAGTCAACGTGGTCTCCGGGTAAAGCTCCATATCATCACCGGACCCAACTGTATTACTGAGGAAGTGAGGTCTGGCGTTTCAAAACAATACTGCGCTGTAAAAAATGCCGTTTTTCTTTGGAGTATTTACATATGCAGTAATGCCAACAATATAAACTAGTTTTTAACTGTTATGTCATCACTCCTTTAAGTTCAGAGACAGTTTGGACTTTTGCGGTGTGTCAATCTTACCAAATCCAAGTCTTTCTAGTTCACAGTTTCCACTTGTTGAAATGTGTTTAAGCATCGGTATGTGAGGAGGGAACAGAGAAGTTTTACACAAAACTGCAGCTACAATACCACACTAATACACACAATCTCCAAAATAATGTTTTGAGGGGAAAAAATGAGAAGATGAAGAGAAGCAAGGATGAGGAGGACAATATTTTCCTTTATATTATCCGTCTGCTGGGAAGACAAATAGAAGCCGATGCTTGATGTTAGCGGAGAACATGGAACCAGCTTCTAAAACAGGACGAATGACCGGATCAGTGCCGTCAACAACCCGAATTAACACAAAGTGAAGATTCTGGAAGAACAAGGGATCAGCGATACCAAGATTAGAGTTACAATGCGAGTAGTTCATGGTACTTTTTCATCGATACCAAAACTTTTTGTCCCTTAAAAGAAAATCACGTTTGTCCAGTTTGCATTAATATCTTGAATGCAAGATATATATTAGTTAAACCTGAGAACAGAAGTACTGGAAAGAAATACTTTTAAAACACTAATAAATTATATTGATGAGTATATTGAACAAACATAACTTCAGACAAGTTAAGATCATTTATTCAGAGAAAAACGTTCAAATATAAAATGTAATCGTAATATTAAAAATGTACTCAAACATAATGTTCAATTACCTGAAAAATACCAAAACATCATCATCATCACCAACAGTAGCAGCATCATCATGACATCTGATAGGCTACCACCATCATGTGATACAGAAGCTAGAATCTGATAGGCTACCACCATCATGTGATACAGAAGCTAGAATCTGATAGGCTACCACCATCATGTGACAAAGAAGCTAGAATCTGATAGGCTACCACCATCATGTGACAAAGAAGCTAGAATCTGATAGGCTACCACCATCATGTGATACAGAAGCTAGAATCTGATAGGCTACCACCATCATGTGATACAGAAGCTAGAATCTGATAGGCTACCACCATCATGTGATACAGAAGCTAGAATCTGATAGGCTACCACCATCATGTGATACAGAAGCTAGAATCTGATAGGCTACCACCATCATGTGATACAGAAGCTAGAATCTGATAGGCTACCACCATCATGTGACACAGAAGCTAGAATCTGGCTTCTTTCACATCGTTCCATTGCCTAAAACTCTCAGAAGTGGGAAACTTGGCATCTTTTATATCTGTACAGTAGTATTTCCATACTCAAAAAGTATTGAATCCGATATGTTGTCTGGCTGGTATAGAAATATCGACTTCAGGATATCGGTATGTCCATCCCTAGGAAGAACCCTATTTTACATGCTGTGTGTGACAGACTTAGGGTAAAGATCATTCTTATCCTGAAGAGATCCAAAATGAAAAACAGTTTTCTGCATCGAGCCCCTACTATCCCCCCCCCCCCCCCAACATAATTGTGGACTATCCTTAAGATGTGATTTAATTTGTTTTTCCAGTATGTTGTGTCGTTCTAATCAGACCTGAAAGTTTCTGCTTCCTCCCAGAAATGCTTCATTAACTAGAGGACAGTTTACGTAACGCACGAACAGCACGCTAACGCATCGTGTTTACTTTCTCTCTGCTGCCCCGAGTCAAGCCATTGTGAGCAATCATTTAGAAGTAGCTGAGTTGTGGCTCAGAAAACAATCTTAGAAACTGGAATGATGACTCAACCAAGGTCATTTGTTGGGATCATCTCACCTCCCACTGCCATGCTTTCCACACAGTCGTTCTCCTTTACCTTGCCTGCGTGCAGACAGGTTCGGGGGAAACGAAACAGCCTTCACCGAAGCATTAATCATTCTTCTCAGCCTTCAGAAATGAGAAAACAGTTACATATTTCATTTAAAAGCTGTGTTTATAATTGAAACACTAATTTAACTGTGTAGCCTTAAGATGAGTTGTGCTTCTCTCAGCCCGTTCCTGATAGTTTCTCCTCATAAAACCACTGCAGGGTGAAAAGAAAAGTCAGCTCCAGCAGCTGATTAGTAGTCAGCACAGGTTTCGGTTTAACCGCATGTGATGTGTTCCAGTAATAAAGCCAGGGGGCTTATTCAGCCTTTCAGTCACCTTTTAAACTCCCCAGTTTGTGTCCATCTGTCAGTCTACACCTGCAAACTTTCCCTCAGTGATCATTGGTTGTTCAGCTGCTGCATCTGTTTGCTGGCCTGAGCCCATAAGATCATATGTGTGAAGATGAGAGGTGCTAAAATACATGTCAGATATGAATTTGGGGATAATTATAGATGTCCGCCTGATGCTATGCAAACTGTCAGCTGTTCTGTGTCCTTTCCATCATTTACATCAAGTGAATGTATTTAGATGTGCCAACAGTGTTCAGGCATTTTCCTCATTTATTTGTGTTATTTCATATTAGCTGCATGGAAAATGTCTCATCTGCCCTGCATGCTGCTGCATTATGTCTGAAATGTGTGTACAGTTGAATAGTTTAGTTAAACGTGGGTGAACTGTGGCCTTTTCTTAAGGGTGGGGAGAGTTTCATACGCACATGGCTGGTGTGTATTTATTGCCTTACTGCTACAGCATGAATTCATCAAAAGGTGATTTTGACCTCAGGTTTGACTAAATTTCACATGGAAGCTGATTTCTGGCACTCGGATGAAAAATAAAACTTATATATCATAAATATGAGATACTGTACCCTGAGAGTGTCTACTAGTTATAAAATACTATCTCATAATTATCTCATTACTATGAGACGGTATCTCTTAGTATCTTATCTTTTTTTTTTCTTAACTTGTCCTGTCCAGCATCGTAGCAGCAGAATGAGAATCTGGCTGCTTTGTTGTGTTGAACAGATTAGTTTTACCAAGAGGAGCTTTATAAATATACTGTAAGGCTCCTCTGGATATTCTGACTTTATTCATTTTATTTCTTTAATTACTTATGACTGCATTTTATATCGTATTGCTGGGCTTGAAAAGACAGAAAAGAAAATTAAGAGAAGATATCAGAACAAATGATCATTTCCTCTTTCATCTCATAATTATCTCATCACTACAGTTTGAGATAGTATCTCATAATTATGAGATGGCTAATTCATTACGTAAGTATCTCACTATTGTGAGATATTGTCTTAATAATTTTATTACTGTGAGATAGTATCTCATAATTATAAGATACTGCCTCATAATTATCTAATTACAATAAGATAGTACAGTATCTAATAATTATGAAATACTATCTCATAATCATCTCATTTCTATGAGATGGTTTCTCATAATAGCCATCTCATTCTAAGGAGGTAATCTCAAAATTAAGAGATAGTTTCTCATTATTATCTCATTACAATGAGATAGTATCTTATAATTATGAGACAAAACCTCATAGTGATAGCTAATGATAATGATAGCTAGGTCATTATTATGAGACAGAAATAATGTCTCATAAGATCTCATTACTATGAGATATCTCATAATAATAAGATAGCTAAGTCATAATAATGAGATGCTATCTCATATTATTGATTCATGGATGAAATTAGTTAATTTAGAACAATACGATTCGATTCAGTGACTTGAAACTGATTCGTTAAACCCTGAGTTGTATCTCATAATTATGAGATAACTAAGTCATTATGAGATAGTACCTGACAATTATGAGATACTGTCTCATTATTATCTCATTACTCTGAGATCGTATCTTATAATTATGAGATACAAGTTTGTTTGTTTGTTTTTTCATCATCGTCAGAAATGGGCTTCCATACAAATATAAAGAACGTTTGCTGCAAAAAGAATAAAAGAAGCCAAAAAACAGCATTTTTATGTTTAGTTACTGTTCTTCACGTGTGATGTATTCAACCGAAAATTGGATTATTTATTTCTGCCTGTTGGTACCAAATGATGCCAAACTGTTGAGATGAATATAGTGTGAGAATGTGGCGTTCACATCAGCTGTAAAACTGCGATTTTATGCACTGACATGCAAAAACCCGTTACTGTCAAAATGTTACACCTGTTCTGTTTGTGTGTGACGCATTTATCATTTTATTTTCTCAAATATAAACAATTTATTTTCAAGTTTGTGCTTCTGTGTTGTTCCTGGTATTGTGGAATGGATGGATGGATGGATGGATGGATGGATGGATGGATGGATGGATGGATGGATGGATGGAGTGTTACGAGGGAAAAGTTTGACTTTGTTATTGAGAAAGAAAGAGTCTGAGCCCACTAATACTGTTACCTTCAGTGGGATTTCTACCAATAATCTGACCTAAAACCTCATGAATCCTTTGCCACTCTGCCAGCTCAACTAGAAATATCATATGTGAACCTCGTGCTGTTTGATGCCTGTGTATAAGCCTGGTAGAGTAATTCCCACTGCAACCACGGTGCAGGGATGTGACACGGAGCTCGGTGGCAGGAAAACCTTCTGAATTCCTGTATTTGAAAAGTGCGGAGCGCCTAAAAAAGCCTGAGAATGTTTGAGCTGAGTGTGGACAGCGGTGGTGTGTGTGTGATTGATTAAAACATGCACATATGTGAGGCTTTGCTCTCTTTTTAGCAGCAAAGATGCGGACAGCAGCAGAAAGAAGGAGCTCTAACAGCCGGAGATGCAGAGGAGTCGGCGAGGATGTGAAATATTAAACTGGATACTCTGGATAAACGAGGCTCCGTGGGTTATAGATGAGTTGAACCAGAACATGCGGGTGAACTTTTACTGTACTCGGACATCCATTAATGAAAAGTCGCACAGTGTGTGTGTGATAGTTACCTGACTGCGACACCTTGTGTGCTCCGCCTCCAACAGCGACTGACTTTGATGTAGTTGAGCCATTTCATAGTAAATCTGGTTGGTAATGGAGCCATCCTCTTCCTTCCTGTCTTGCTGTCCACTCATCCATCAGCTGATCGTCCAACATGTCTGCTTATACAGTGGCTTGTTTTAATGATAGATGAGGTGGGCTAAAATAGTCCACCTGCTCAGCGGCTCTGAGATGTGCTGCTCTGCCCTTCCCTGCTCCATTTATTAATAATAATGTATCGTCATGCTGCGGCTGAAAGAAATGTGCACTTTTCATGTCTGCCGAGTGTTTCCAGCTTCATTCAGAAGCGGTGAACAGCTTCCATTCATACTTTTACGTGGCTGAAAACATGCTGGACTGAACCATCTACGACTTCAACAGCAGCTGATGGAACGTCAGAGAGGAACTCTGATTATCTGTTCTTATGGTTTTTACATGGAGACGGTGTATTTCTAACAGGCAGACAGGTCTGAATTAGGAAGCCGAGGGGGATTTCAATGACCCCCATCAAGAATTATCCAGAACACCAGATCGTGTCAGACCTGGAGAAAAACTGTATTATTACTATCATTATTACTGTTATTATTATTAGGGATGCACGATATAAGTGGCTTCCTATCGGAATCGGCCTGTATCTGCCTTAGAATTGAGTATCGGACATTGGCCACCCCACTGATATTGAACCAATATTTAACCATTCAGGCTGCAGTTTCTAAAGTCTAAAAAAAAAACAAAAATTTTGTCTTCAAAACTTATTTTTTACAGAATTTAAAACTTCTAAAGACAGTTTCTTTTAGGATGTTCTGGGTGACCTAAGGGGGAATTTACTTGAAACGACATCATTTACTATATTTTTAGAGCCTAAACAGTACGACATCTTACTTCCACGAAGCATGCACAAGCACACTCACGAAACTACGTAAGCCTCGGCGTTCAGAGCCTACTCTGCCGATAATACAAGCATAGAAGAAGAAATTAGCTGTTTACATTGTGCTAAGAGCGACAGAGCTGCAGACAAACACAAGAGGGTCCAAGAGGGGTTGATATTGATTTAAAACAAAGAGAAAAAAAAGAGCGCGCGATCTCGTCTTCCGCGGCTTCTGTAGTTTCGTGAACGCGCATCAGCATGCTTGCAGGAGATGCGATGTAGTACTGATGTAGTACTGTTTAGGCTCTGAAAATATACTGAATGATGTTGTTTCCAGTAAATTCTGGACGCTACCCACTCAGGACACTTGGATTACATTGGACAAGCAGAATGGAGGATTATTGACACGTTTTTGTGGACTTTTATGGACCTTTTTGGCTCGGACCCCGGTGAACTCCATTATAAGAAAGTTGGGGGGAAACGAGAAGCCTTCCTGATCGCCGGCTGCATTTGAGATATTAAAAAAGTGCTGCAGAGTCTTTCTCACCATGACGGTAAGTGGAAAATAAAGTTACATCATTCTGTGGGTGGAATATTCCTTTAAAGGGACACTGTGTAATCGGGAGCAGCTCCCTCGTACTTTTCATGCTGCGTTCGCGTGAAACCGGGCAGACCGACGACATCCGCTGCATGTAAAGTTATCACCGGCCTCTATGTGAAGACGTGGTCCGTCAGTTACAGTGACATCAGTCCACATCTGTTCGGTTGTCATGGCGATGTCGTATTGTTTTCCCTGACCCATGTTTTACCGTCTTTCGCTCGGCTTCATTGATTAAAATGACATCTGGTTTGTTACCGACGGCCGTCTGCCCGACTGCACGTGAACGCAGCATCAGTGAGACGCTGGTTTCTCCCACTGCAGCGCGGTGACTTTTCAAAGGCATTACCTCGAACTGAGCTGAAAACTCCGGTGTGTCCGGTGAATTTCTGTGTTTTCCTGCTGTCACGCTTCTCCTGAACGCAAAAACATGGTGATACGACATGGCAGCCCCCACCGAGCCGCCCCGCTCGATGTGTAAATGAATGATACGAACGGTGAATTTAGAACTTAGAGGAGCACTTCAGTTTGTTGATGGAAGTGATTACTGATTAATGAAAAAACACTTTTAAACCAAATAATCAGTTTTTGTGAATAAAACACAGGAGAACTTACACAATATCCCTTTAAAGGGACTAGAAACAGTAATTAAAAAACAAACAAACATGCATGTCAATTTTTTAAATACTAATGGGCGATGAAGCGCTAAATACCAAAAATAACGTTTCCACCACGTTTCTCTCCGTTGCCTTGAACAGGCTGTGTGCTGCATAAAGCTGCAATTCGGTGTCTGAATTTCCCGCGCTGCCCTGCAGACGTGACGTCATTGACGCTGCATCCGCATCCCCGACAGTTTTGATCCAGGAAGGAGACGTTGCAGTAAATTCAAACACTGTAAGCGATAGTTACGGATTCTTCTGCCGTCAGCAAACGATCCAGATCAACTGAAAGACACTAAAAAGTGGAACTACGAAGAAAAAGGTTAGTAAACAACATTATAGATTCAGTTTGTGCTCCGTGACGGCTTGGCTCGTAGCTGCAGTTACCTGAAGCGCCAGTTGCGGCAGTCGCGAGTTTCATTCCTTAATCTTGTCTCTAGTCTCTTTAACTTCCGGCGTCCTTGCTGCTTTTGGCACCTTTGGTCTGAAAGTACAGTAATCAGCATAATCCAGATTTGCATGTTTAACCAGACTCCTTCAGTCAAAGTTGATCTCTGTATGGAAAACCTGAAACCTGAAACCGGACGCCATCCATCGCTGAGGTTCACGTTTCCACCGAAGGCTCGAGCCAGTTCTCAGAAATGATTTTTCTTCTTTACCTTGGTTCTCCTTGGCCTCGCTTATTGAAGTGGTCATCTGTATTCCTCCTTCACTGAGGGTAAAATAAACACTGATGAAAGGCAGACGGAGACGGACTGAGAGAGGTCAAACTCATTTCATTTCAGAGTTTTTGTCCCGAAGCAGGCAGATGGACTCAGGTAAGCAGCAGAGCCACGACAGCTCTTCAGTTTAAAGCTTTCTCTGCTCAGGTCCACTTCATAGACGAATGAAAGACATGCTGAGGAAAAACACTGGAGTACTTCAGGAGCTTTACCACAACATGGAAAACAGAGAACCTGCAGCAAATAGAAACGAGCCCTAAACATAAACGTTTAAACACATGAGGAAAACGTGTGGAATGCATCAGCAAAGTGCAAACTCACTGTTCAGAAAGCCGTGGGGGTTTGGGAAGTCTCAAGGATCCTCAGTCCAGAACAGTCGGCCCCCTCAGGCGTGTAATGGGGGGGGGGGGGCTCTGGGACGGCATCAAACTCACAAGATGGAGGAAATATTTCAAGGTTAAAGACTGCAGAGGAGAAAGGAGGCACAGGGGTGGAGAACAAGGGCAACGTTCCCGGAGGGCCCCATGTGAAGACCACTGGAGTGTGTTCTGTCAGAGAACCTGCTCACTCTGAAATCTCTTCATGTGAGAACCGGAGAAAAGGATCATTTCAAGCCGGCACTACTCGTGTCGCATCATTACCTCAGAAGTTTCTCCTTCCTGCACTGGGTGCATTTTTCTTCTCGTCTTTGCAGATGTTTACATGAGAATGAAAAAAAGAACAGCAAAAAAAGGCATCGGACAGTGTTTGATTAATATGTTGTGAAAAATAAAGACAGATGAATGGGGGAGGTCTGGGAGTATGGAGGACCGGACCCCCGTGTGAGGGCGGTGCCAGAGCTTGGTCAACATTTCCGGCTGAAGGTCGGACCTGTTCCCGGTGAGGGTTGGACTACACCAAGGCTGGTCTTTGTCTCCAAACCTGTTCAGAATTTATGGACAGGAGTTCTAGTCCAGCCGAGGTGTTGAGGGGATCCGGTTTGGTGGCCTCAGGATCGGGTCTCTGCTGTTTGCAGATGATGTGGTTCTGTTGGCGTCATCGGGCCGTGATCTCCAGCTCTCGCTGGAACGATTTGCAGCCGAGTGTGAAGCGGCCGGGATGAAAATCAGCACCTCCAAATCCGAGACCATGGTCCTCGCCCGGAAAAGGGTGGAGTGTCCTCTCCGGGTCGGGGGGAGGTCCTGGTCCAGGTGGAGGAGTTCAGGTACCTCTGGTCTTGTTCAGGAGTGAGGGACAGATGGATCGGTGCGGCGTCTGCAGTGATGAAGACTCTGCATCGGTCCGTCGTGGTGAAGAAGGAGCTGAAGAAGGAGAAGCTCTGGATTTACCGTCCATCTACGTTCCCCCCCTCACCTATGGACATGAGCTGTGGATCATGACTGAAAGAACCAGATCGCGGGTACAAGCGGCCGAAATGAGTTTCCTCTGCAGGGGGGCCGGGCTCTCCCTTACGGTGCGTACACACCAAATGTGATTTGGGCGTCAGGTTTACACGCAAAGTCAATGGCCGACGCGCGTCGAGGAGGCGTTGAAAACCTGCAGCGCGTTATGCGTGTCACAGACAGCAGGCGCCGGAGATGGAAAATCTGAACTTCGGTGTCTTGATGCGAGGCGTCGCCCAGTCAGAGCGACTCGATGTCATGATGCAGACACATTTTCTGACAGGACGGAAACACCCAGAAGAACCAGGGAATCTCCTCTCTCTCTGGAGACAGAGGAGGATAAACTGTGATCTGTGTCCGGTCCCAGTTTCTGAATGGTGGTTTTACTGACCTGCTGTCCTGATGGGATTTAATGGGCTGAAAATGCTGCCCCGCATTGGGACAGCAGGACGTTAAAGGAATAGTTCACCCACAGAATGATGTAACTTTATTTTCCACTTCCCCTCATGGTGAGCAAGACGCTGGAGCACTTTTTTAATATCTCAAATGCAGCCGGCGATCAGGAAGGCTTCTAGTTTCCCCCCAACTTTCATATAATGGAGTTCACCGGGGCCTAAAAATCTACTAAATGGCGTCATTTTGAGTAAATTGTGGACGCTACCCACTCAGGACACTTGGATTACATTGGACGAGCAGTATGGAGGAATATTGACAAGTTTTTATGGACTTTTATGGACCTTTTTGGTTCGGACCCCGGCGAACTCCATTATATGAAAGTTGGGGGGAAACGAGAAGCCTTCCTGATCGCCGGCTGCATTTGAGATATTAAAAAAGTGCTGCAGAGTCTTTCTCACCATGAGGGGAAGTGGAAAATAAAGTTACATCGTTCTGTGGGTGGAATATTCCTTTAACATGAATGATGACTTTGTTGTTGTTCATAAATAAGGAGGATTAAGTGGATTTTGGTGGATTACCAGCTGTAGAAAAAGCACCCAAATGCCAAAATTCAGCTTTTCTCACCAAAATAGGACCAAATGTGGATTTTTTAAATAGCAGCTGTAATAAGTTTGTTTCTGAACACTCGATAATAAAGATTCTACATGAAAGGCTTGAAAACTATCAGAAACTTCATAAATAAGGAGGATGAATGTTTTCTGGTGGATTTGGTTCACTGCTGTCACACCTACATGCCCAAAATCAGCTTCCCTCGCTGAGATGATGCCAAATTCAGATTTTTATCACGAGTGATAACTTTGTTGTTTTTGTGTGGATGTGGTAACAAAATAACACATTATGTTAATTAAAGGGGAAGTTCAGGATTTTTGACATAGGGCCTCATTTACAAGTGAGCCAGAATACTACTTATCACTGAAGACGGTTTCAACATATTTCATTCCGTTATTCTAGTTCCAGTGGTTCGTCAATGCTAATGCTAGTGGAAGTCAATAGGAATCTGCTAGCCTGTCATGAATAACAATCTTATCCACTCCACAGAACATTCAAGGCAAATCATTTCTAACTTCAGACTATCTGTATAAATGCCGTGTTAACAGAATAATGTTACAAAAAAAAACTAACCCGCATTTTGATTGTTGCTGCTGAGAAACTTTACATAGTTTTACTTCCTGTATTTGGCAGCAGAGTGATGTCATCTGTTGCTATGTGCATGAAGGAATCTGATTACACAAATATAAAGTCTAAAATATGGCCACGCCTGAAAGGCATGAGGATATGTCAGGTTTTGAAGATAATTTCTAACTTTTTTTCATCACACTAACAGTCACCATGTCTCTATGAACCAGAATACACTTGCAAAGGTAGTACGCTGGTAAGAAACTAGTTCTTCAATATGTAATGCAAAATTCGTCATACAAGGCTAGTTTTACTAATTTACCACACAAGTTTACTAGTTTACACAGATAGGCTTGCTGATTTGCCTCGGATCTTCTGTAGAGTGGACAAGATTGGTTTTAATGACAGGCTAGCAGATTCCTATTGACTTCCACTAGCATTAGCATCAGCGACCTCCTGGAACTAAAATAACGGGATGAAATATGTTGAAACTGTCTTCAGTAATAAGTAGTATTCTGGCTCACTTGTAAATGAGGCCCTATGTCAAAAAT
Organism: Atherinomorus stipes; assembly: GCA_023101725.1. Classification (NCBI taxonomy): domain Eukaryota; kingdom Metazoa; phylum Chordata; class Actinopteri; order Atheriniformes; family Atherinidae; genus Atherinomorus; species Atherinomorus stipes. The sequence continues at coordinate 439,776 of JALJCO010009279.1, read as the reverse complement.
TCTGAACTTCCCCTTTAATCTCTGCATTAACGTGTTAATTTTGACAGCATTAAAAACCCAACTTTGTTTGATGAATAGCTGATATTTTTCCACGGTGATCTGGGGACCCCCTGAATCACCGGGGGAACCCCCGTGTGAGGACCAGTCCTGCTGCTGGTTCCCTGCAGCTGCAGACAGACCGGCTCCCGGTAACCGCTTTCTCCTTACGCAGGCTTTGAGCATCCGTCATGCTGGAATCATGCAGCAGGTAATGGAGTTCTTATGAAATGCAGCCACGGCGTCGTTGACGGGACGGAGGCCAATCCATCAACTTCATTCTGTCCGTCGTCGTCTATCTTCTATGTGAAGCTTCCTGATGTTGGTGTGTTTTATTTTTTCATTCATGCAGTGAAGAAGATTTCTACTTTTTGTTGTAGAAATTGCTTTGATTCAAAGTAAAAATATAATTAATAACAAAAACTTATTTTTTTTACTTCATTTTTCATCTTGGAATAAACTAAACAAATTGCTGCATGTATGTTTTTTTTTCTCAAGTTAAATTTCTGATTCAGGAAAGTAAAATTTGACTTATATCTCACTCGATACATTATATTTAGTACCAAGCCTAAGTGGTACTTAATGTATGAGTCTGTGACTGATCAGCAACATAAACAATATTTATGTGAGGTTGTGTTTGACGTCCAAACTGGACAGAATTTCTCAGCAACTCACCCTGAACGTGAACATCAAAACGGCAGTAAAGCGCATAACTCAAATTTATAGGATAAGATGGATGGATGGATGGATGGATGGACAGATAGACCTTTTATCGTCCCCAAGGGGAAATCCTTTTTCACATGCACTGTCGGAACATAAAAACCAACGCTTCAACAATCATAAAAGGTTAAATTCCTGCTGAATTTGTATTTCCCATAAGCCTTTGTGGTCCGGATATGTTAAGTTTTGAAAATAGCCCCGCCCCCTTTGTTGCTGATGCTCTCTGAAGCTGAAACAACTTAATAAATTCACTTTGAGTGAAAGTAAAAACTTATTTCAGACTAAAGAGTGATTTTTAAGTTGATTTAACTCAAAAACATCAGATTTCCTCACCGAACCAAAATAATTAAGTTAGATTAATGTGAATAAGTCCTTCATGTCAACTACAGCCCAGATACTGTTTTTACAGTGTAACTTTTGGTGCATCTCCAGTTATTCCATGTAAATGAATACATTTCCATTTGTTCTATGTCAGCTATCCTGAAGGTAAATAACAGTTTATTATTTATATTTAATTAGTTTTTCCTCTAGTTTATCCATTTACTTGAGGGAGGTATGAGAATCATTTTTCTTCATGCCATGCCCGCTGAGTTTAGAGGGAGTACAGCAGAGCTGAAGCAGGCAGATGGTGTGGAGGCCCAGCACAGCTCCATGAGGAGGAGGGAGATCACCCGTAAGGATGAAGATCAAACCACCCTGATGGAGGATTCCAACCAGAACCACAGAATCAGAGGGAAGGACCACATGTATTATTTAAAATATCACAACCTGAACATTAAGAAGATTACAGAGATTTCTAGATGCAGACGGAAGATTTCTGCTCTGCGTTTTATGTTTATTTATTTTATCCCTCAGTCTCCTCGAGGATAAACAAGCTCGGTTGCTTTGCTTCTCCAACATCTCCCCTGTGGAGCGATGTGCTTTGCTTTACTGGCATTTCTCCATCTGAGGAGGGAAATCCACAGATGGCCAGACAACTCTGTTTCCTTCTTACGGATTAATTTAGGATCATTTGCTCAGTCAGGACGACGGGTTGTTCACTTAGTCACATTCAGTCAGTTTCTTTTCTTTAGATATGTAGATAGATAGATACGTACGTAGATACGTAGATATAGATGGATAGATACATAGAAACATGGATATAGATAGATAAGTACGTAGATACGTAGATATAGATGGATAGATACATAGAAACATGGATATAGATAGATACGTACGTAGATACGTAGATATAGATGGATAGATACATAGAAACATGGATATAGATAGATACGTACGTAGATACGTAGATATAGATATAGATGGATGGATACATAGATAGATAGATAGATAGATAGATAGATAGATACGTAGATATAGATATAGATGGACAGATAGATACATAGAAACATGGAGATGGATAGATGCATGGATATAGATGTAGATGATAGATACATAGATATAGATAGATACGTAGATAAATAGATACATGGAAACGTAGATATGTGGATATAGATATAGATGGATAGATGCATAGATATAGATAGATAAATAGATATATACATAGATAAGTAGATACGTGGATATAGATGGATGGATGGATGGATGGATGGATGGATGGATGGATGGATGGTGTAGATATAGATGCATAGATAGAGATGTAGGTATAAATAGATAAATATGTAGATACATAGATTGAAATGTAGAAACATGGATATAGATAGATACATGGATATGGATATAGATGGATAGATGCATAGATATAGATAGATGCGTATATAAATAGATATATACATAGATAAGTAGATAAGTGAATATAGATAGATGGATACATGCTTAGATATAGATGCATAGATAGATACGTAGGTATAGATAGATAAATATGTAGATAGATACATAGATTGATACATAGATATAGATAGATATGTAGATAAATAGATAAACATGTAGATAGATGCGTAGATATATATATTGATAGATAGATATAGATGGATCGATATGTAGATAAATAGATAAGTAGATAGATGGATAGATACATAGATATAGATAGATACGTAGATAGATAAATATGTAGATAGATACATAGATAGATATGTAGATAGATAGATAGGTAGATACGTAGCTATATAGATAGATACGTAGCTAGATATGTAGATAAATATGTAGATAGATGATACGTAGATAGATACTGTAGATACATAGATATAGGCCTATAGATAGATATGTAGATAGGTAGATGATAGATACGTAGATAGATAGATACGTAGATATATAGATAGATACATAGATATATAGATAGATATATAGATAGATAGATAGATCTACCGGACCGAGTCCTGGACTATCCTGCTGTGAATGCACCCTGAAACACAAAAGATGGTAACCTGTAACATCACGTTTACCTGATTAGAGTACCGTTCCGTATTTTTATTTCTGCCTCTCTCTCCTCTTCCTCTCTCACCTTCCTCGTCCTGTTGAGCAGAGGGAGTCCGGCTCGTCCACCTGGTCCACATGTGTTACCTCAGACCGGGAGCGAATCCCTGCATCTTTCAGCCCTGCTTGCTTACCACGTGTTCCCGGGTGGGACAGGTGTGTGATGGTGTGTGTTCGCCGCTCGCGGCCTCTTTCACCCCGTCACTGCTTCTGCTGCTCGCTCCTTATTCAGTCATTGGCATGTAGGGTCACACCTGCAGCTCACTCATACAAAATACATCTATTCACCCTCCCACACGTGCGCATGTCAGCTGCGTGCTCATCAACAAGACAAACAGCCACAACAAAAGCAGCTGTCAGGGAAGCTTCCCCCCCCGCGTCCTCGCTCCCCGGCCGGCCCCGTTACTCCGGCTCTCTGAACCTCTCCAATCATCACGTTCACAATCAATTTCACCGTTCTTCACACAATTAGCTCAACACTTGATTGAGGTCAATACCCTCGTCCTCGCTGGTTTGCAGAACATTTTTAATCTTTTCCCTCAGAAAGGCTCTTTTCTTTCCTTCTCTCCGTTTGTTGCGTCTCAATTTAGATTCAAATGAAGCTACAGGCTGGCAGATATACTGGAATCGGACCATTAATCCTCCCGTTCCCGCTCTCAGGTGGGTAATTATTATGTCTTTATGTGGACAGAAGATTATGACACGAGGAAGCTGCAGGTGCTGCACGGCTTATCAGCGGCTCATAAATCGTGCGTCGGGCAGGAGAGGGTTAAAAATGATGAGGATGTAGACGGTGATGGACATGAAGTTGATGAAATGGGTCAAAGCCACTCCCACCTGTCGTTAGGTGAACGCTCCGTTACCATCACTCCGACTTCTTTGCACGTTATGGTGCCAATAAGCTCCGTGATCTCTGGTTTTATTGCACAATACAGAGAAAGTGTCTGATGGGAAATTAAGCAAAGGTCACCTTCGTTGGGAATTTGCCAAGATAACGTCAACGTACGCAGAGCTGCTTGACATTAAGTCTGTGATTGTAATTATGCTGGAAGTCAACACGCATCAAGATCTCAGATCATCCTGAATTATAACCCCGGATGATGGCGAGGGACCCCGATATTACAAATGTGTACCGCTGGCTTCATAAGTACACAATAAAATAAATGTAATGTAAAAAGTGATCTCCAGATTAATCCTGATATACAGCTGTCTTTGAAATTATTAATACTATCCTATTAAATAAAATGCTGAACTCACAACAGTAATTCAAATAAGACACTAAAAAAACTAATAGATAAAAAAAAATTTAGAAAATTATAATTTAGTCAAAAAAATATTGCTTTTGATTATACACAAAAACCATACTTAAAAAAAAATGTCCGAGCTAAATTAAAGCACCTTGCTCCGGAGCAGCAGACCAACATACAGTCGTCCTCAAAATTATTCACGCCCTCAAATTAAAGAAGGAAAAAAACATCCGCTGTCAGTGAAATAAGATGAAACTGACAAAAGTAATAATAAAAAAAATCCTATGAAAATCATGACGTTGATTTTGAATTGAGGTTTGAAAGAAATATTAAAAACAAACACACACAAAAATAAAACAAGTAAATAAGCATGATGGGGGTCTGTAGCTTTGACACAATCACTGCAATCAGGTGTTTCTGTAACGTCCAATCAGACGTCTGCACCTGCTGACAGGTGTGTTGGTCCATGTTCATGGGAAAGATGCTCTGTGTCTCACACACTGTTTTTTTTTTTATTATTATTATTATTTCCATCCACAATTCAAAAGCAATATTTTATTTTACTTTATTATATTTTTGTGAATTTTTATTTATAATTAGTTTCTTTAGTTTCTTGTTATTTAAATTACTATTGTAAATTTAAATACCCTCCATTTCTGTAATTGGAGGGTATGAATAATTTTGAGGACAACTGTACCTGTCAACAGGTGCAGACGTTTGATTGGACGTTACAGAAAACAGCTGATTGCAGTGATTGTCTCAAAGCTACAGACCCCCATCATGCTTGTTTTATTTTTCGTTTATTTATTTTAATAATTCTGTTGAACCACAATTCAAAATCAATGTCATGATTTAAAAAAATGTTTAGGTATTATTACACTTTATTCTATTTTTATTCTATTCTTTTCTGTCTTATACTATTTCATAAATATGTCATAAATATTTTTTTCCATTTTATTTATCTAATGTCAGACAGTCTAAATGCTCCCCCTTTTCTCCCTCCTCCCCCTTTTATAACATTAACTCGACACAAGATGAAAAAAAAAACCTGTATCCACCCAGCACAAACAAACAAAAAAAAAAAAAGGAAAATATATATATATAGAAGTAAACAAAATAAATAATACAACAGTTATTCCATTAAAATACATGAGTAAAGTGCAAGTACTAATACTCAAAGTGGAATTAGTGGTTGCCTGCTCCTCTCTTGTCCACATAGTCGATCGGTCATTTTGGGGGGGGGGGGGGGATTAAATGCCGTTGCCATTACCAACATGGTGAAGAAAGATAAAATTACTTGTGACTAATAGTAAATTATTGAGGAGAAAACTTCTATAGCCGGTAGCTCAGAAATGGTCTCTGGTGAATATAAAACCTGTCCGAAGAATCTCTGAGGGAGAATTTAATCTCCAACTTCCAGAGACCGATGATGTCATGTAACCACGTTTTTGTTGATGGTGGCTGTGATGATTTCCAGAATAACAGAATTCTGTTACGAGCGATCAGGGAGGCAAACGCGATAACGTTGTTTCGAATGTTTGTAGTACTCAGAGTACCTAAAGATTCACCAAATATTGCAACATGTGGGGTCGGAGTCAAGTTTATAATGTCTAGTATGTTTGAAATTGTTTTTAAAAATTGTTGCCAAAAGTCAGATAAACTAGGACAGAGACTGAGAGCATCTATTACATTTATCATCAAATTTTTCTGACTAAAGTTTTCGACAATCTGTGTAATCTATGAAGAACTTTAAATTGTATAAGTGACAGTCTGATGAATTCACAGCCTCTGGAGCTCCTTCCCAGTAAATCTCAGAAAAATTCATCTGAAGTTCTGACTCTCATTTCATCTTTCATTCATAAATATATTATATTGTTAAAAAAAAGAAAAAGAAAAGGCTTTTTACAATATTGAAGTTCCCTTCTGGGATAATTAAGTATTTTTTAATTTCATTTAATTTCATTATTCACTTCAACTTATTCCACTAACGGCTGATTTTTTCCTTCTTTAATTGAAGAGTATGAATAATTTTGAGAACGACTGTGTCTGCAGTGCTTCACCTCATTGCCCCGTCGTTCAGTTACATGCATGACATGGACAGAGTGATGTTCGCTTCTGTTTGTGTCACATGTTTGCTTTCCACAAAGGGGATTTTACATGAATCACACACGCTTATTTCTAAAGCTTATAAAACAATGCACTTCTCATTGTGGCAATTAGAAGGAAGGTCTTAAACGTGCTGGTTCGGTCTGATAGCTGCACAGGTGCACGACACCCATGCCAGGGGAGGGGTGCATGAAGGAGGTGGTTCTCTGATTCTATGGACATATTTGGATGTTATCTATATGAATGTAAACCGTGTAATTCTAAGACGACAGAATCTCTGCTGTACACAGGGACGCCCCCAAGGGGTGGCCAGTGACCCCTGAACAAAAAGCTGGCCACCCCTGCAAAGATGATATTTTTTTCATTTTTATCAATTTTCTATGTACTACTAAGATGTTGCAGCAGGCTTTGCTTATATTTGTCAAAATGTTTATAGGCTAATAAAAATAAAATGAATAAAAATATTAAACTAGACCTACCACTTTCTGCCATTGGTGTTTTGCTGTAGTCCCCCACAGGTCTGTTACGCCTAATCAACTCAGCCTTTCTTATGCAAATCCATCCAGGAAGGTGCCACCCAGAACTGCCCCGACCAGTTTCTAATGCCCCTTTCACATCGACACCTACTTACCCTCATTGGGCCGACACCACACTGCCCCCATTTAGTTTGTTCATATTACAATTGAGGCGTCTTCAGCTCTGGTGTTCAGTGTGAGTGAGGTCGTCATAGTGAAGTTTTGTGAAGTCATTTGTTTGAGACACACACACTTAACAGCAAAGAAAAGTCCTAGCCACTCTTAAAATAAGTCAAAACAAAACAAAAAAAAAACCCACAAGATGTTATTTTGCCTGTAATAAGCCAAAAAAAAAAAAAAAAATCTGCCAATGGAACAAGTGAAATTTTCTTATAATATTTTTTTAAATAAGATGCATTTGTCTTAAAACAAGTTCCTATATCTCACTGAAATGTTTCTCTTTAGGTGGTTTTGTCTTATTTTGAGTGTGATGAGAAATTTTGAGCAGAAATTAGAAAAATATACTTGGTAAGATTTGAGTTTTTACAGTGTGTTGTTGAAATTAAGGAAGTTTGCTGCAGATAATGCCAGAGGCCCGTTCATTCTGCCCCCTTCACTGCCATTATATGGATATACGCGGATCTACGACTAATATAAATCTTGTCCAAAGGAGTCAGAGTGACTCAGAAATGTTACTGATGAGTAAATGCACGTAGGCTACTCTGTATAGATTCCAGAAATTAAGTCCAGGTTGGAAGAAACAAAACTTATCCTTTAATAACCCTTGGCCACCCTGCTATTTTCTCTGGCCACCCCTAGAAAAAATTTCTGCGGGCGCCCCTGGCTGTCCACCCCGAGCCTGTCTGGAGCGTTGCTTAGCATCTGCTTCTTTAGCGTGTAGCATCGCTGACTCTGTTCTATCCTGTTCACACCTTTTTGGACCAATGTAAGGTAAATCTAACATAGACCTGGGACGATAACACATTATTGACAATAAACAATATTATTGTCGACATTACCAGGACAAAAATAACCACTCATGTAATATTAATATATCACAATAACATCCTTTCAAATGCAACCCTGTTAATTGTTCAGTTAAGCTCTGATTGGTGCATTTGTCTGGCGCAGTCCCTCTTACAGAAGATAAATCTGTTGGAATAAAAGAAAAAATCCGTACATTAAGCTTATCCTGCAGTTGCATCTGTCTGCATGTGTGATGTTCTGTGGCTGAGCGAGTTTACTGTGGGGTCACCTTCCTCGGTGGGAGAGCGAGAATGTAGACACAGATGTTAGCAGTGATCTTGAGAAGCAAGGGTAAAGGTTTTCTCCCCTACTTTACCCTGAGGGAGATAACTGATGGCTGGAGGGTTGGAGGACGGGAAAATGAGGAAGAGGATGAGTCAAGAGCATGGAAGGAGCAGGAGATGAGAGGAAGGGTACATTTTATTGTGAGGGAAATGAAGGGGATGCTATGTAGCTGGATGAGAGGACATAAAAAGTGAAAAAGATGACAAAAATGAGTTTGAAGAGCACAGGGATATTTCCTATGCATGTGTGCCTCCTCAGCATTACCCCGCATGAGTGATAAAAGAAGGTGATGAAAGTCTGTCAGCCTCTCCATCACAGTAAATGCATACTCTGGCAATATGAGGACAGAATAACAAATGCCTCTCATATGGAAGTTTCATGCCTAATTACACCTTTCTCTCAAACGGCAGCTTCCATGGAGGCGTGCAGAGCCGCCACATCTCATGTTTACAGTGTCCATTCGTCAGAAAGTCCTTCTGGCCAGTGTTTGGCGCAGTCTATGATTCACAATCTGTAAAATTAGTTTTCGTGACTGCTGCTCAAATACATCTTCATCAAATTTATGCTGCAAGTATCAGTTCAGCTCAGGTCTGCGGTGCTTTGCATCCACAGAGGCGGATGTGGTTTCCAAACGGTCCAGATGCCGGCTGGACAACAGTGATGCTAGATCACCTCCAGGACATGTTTATAAAGATGGACAGACACTGAGGATGTAACAGCTGTGCGGCTTTGGCTTCATGCATAGTTTAGAAAAGAAGAAAAAATACTTTCAGTGGCTGAGAAACATGAAGTGAGAGCTGACCTTTAGTAGAATTCAGCCGTGTTGCTCTGCTGCCCAGAAAACCCTGATCCAGAGAGAATTGTAGCACCAGGAAACTTCATGACAGCGTGAAATGGTTTTATTTGTGAAAATTGTGCTATCACTCTTAGCCGTGTCTCAAACCGCACACTTGCCTGGGTGCACCAGAACTCAGTGCACACTGTGTACTTCGTCTGCAGTGCACACTATCGTCGTTAAATGCTGACCTGAGCAGAGCACTGCACTTACCGGGAGTGACAGACTAGCTTTGACCGCTAACATGAGCTAACTCTACTGAGCCGGTATAACCGGAGCCTCAAACACACGACCAGATCATAACTGTCATCAGGGAGTGAACAGCTTGGTAGCTACATATACATTAGTAATTATATCTGAATACTTCCATAAACGTAACTTAAAGGGACCAGAGGCAGGAATTTTAAAAAACAACAAACATGAATGTCCATTTTTTTTACTAATGGGTGATGAAGCACTAAATACCAAAAATAACGTTTCCACCACGTTTCTCTCCGTTGCCTTGAACAGGCTGTGTGCTGCATAAAGCTGCAATTCAGTGTCTAAATTTCCCGCGCTGCCCTGCAGACGTGACGTCAAATGTCGCTACATCCGCAGTTTTGATCCAGGAAGAAGACGGTCGCAGTAAATTCAAACACTGTAAGTGATAGTTATGGATTCTTCTGCCGTCAGCAAACGATCCAGATCATCTGAAAGACACTAAAAAGTGGAACTACAAAGAAAAAGGTTAGTAAACAACATTATAGCTTCAGTTTGTGCTCCTGTGACGGCTTGGTGGGGGCTGCAGGTACCTGAAGCGCCAGTCGCGAGTTTCGTTTCTTAATCTTGCTTCATGTCCATTTAAATCAGTGCAATACCGCCTCCGCTGCAGCAGGGGTCACCACCGCTTCATTCTCACCATTATTCAGCTCTGGAAACAGTTCGAAATCTTGCTGTGTCAGCAAGATGGCGTCCGTTTAGTCCGAGAAGTGTTCTTCGTTTTGCACTTCATTTTTGGCCATTATTAGGGCATCCGGGTGCTTTCAGAGCACTGAATTTTGGCTTAAATGACGCCATGAATGCACTACACACTCAAAAATCGTGTTTGAAGTGCTCAAGTTCGCGGTTTGAGACACGTTCTTTGGCCCCTCAGAGGTGTCAGATCTAAAACATAAGCATGACTGACTCAGACAGTTGAAATGAAATGTTTTGACGTTATCAACACATCTCGAAGGTGCCAATCAGACTTCACCAAACTTCAAAGTTTGGGTTTGAATCAATTCATGTAGAAAGCTACAAAATCTACACGGTTATCACTCACAGATTTCTATATTTATGCTTCATGAGTCCTAAAATGCAACATGAATGCAGCTCTGCAGAAAGTAATGACAAAGCTAGTGTGCACGATTTTATCAGCCAGATATAGGTATCAGCCGGTATTGTCTTTGTAACTGACTATCGATATCGGCCAGATACCAGATATATATGTATGTGTATATATGTATGTATAGGGGTGCAACTACCTACTTTCTAAGGTGTATGTTTTTTTAAACTTAATCAGCTGTTTCAAAGCAAATTGATTCAGGTAGTAAAACTTCTATCAAACATGTTGATGAACCTCAAACATGCAAAACCATGTACTTGATGCTGGTTAAAAATTAGCCTGAACTGCCAGTCTTAAACATGTTTTAGTTGACTGATCGGATGGTACGAAAATTGTAGCATATTTACAGAACCAGTCAAAAGTTTGGAAACTTTCTAATTCAATCTCATGGAAAAATGTGTCCAAACTTTTGACGGGTGGTGCGTGTGTTTATTTATGTCAATATACACTTCTAGAAGCCGACCAGACAGAAAGACAGACGAGGCAGCAGAAGGTACAGCGGCAATGTTGAGAGGAAAAACAAATCTTATGAACAATAAACAATCAGTCTGTTATTAAATTAGTTGCAGACTATTTTGATGGTCGTCAATAGGGGATTATCACGCTTACTGGAAGTTCCCCGGATTTTGACACTTCCTCTTCCGGGCCATGTTAACGACAGCCGTTCCTGCTCTGTTATACTGTTTAAATCGGATAAACTCCAAACATACTTAAGTTTTCATTCTAGACCGAAGTGATACTGGATCAAAAGCTGGATCAAAGCGATCGATTCGCCGCGGTGAAGGGCCGAACTTTATAATAAAACACACGTTTGTTTGTCCCCGGTGGGGGCACAACACCGGCACTTCACAGCATGCTAGCATTAGCCAGCTAGCATTTACTGACGTGCTTAACATTGTGCGTCCGAACATCTGAAAATCGGGTCTGTACCCCCCGTTTCCAGTGGAACAACTGGGGACTGCCAAGAAAGGAGACGCTTTCAGATGCTTGTGTGTTTTCAGCCGCACAAAGTTAGGCACGTCATCAAGCTGGCTAATGCTAACCTGCTAACACGACTGTGCAGACTGCCGGCCACAAACAAACGTGTGTCGTTTTATTATAAAGTTCGGTCCTTCACCGCGGCGAATTGGTCGTTTTGATCCACTTCTTCCTTAGCATCACTTCAGTCTGGAATGAAAACTTGGCATTGGCGTTTATCCGATTAGCAAAGTTTAACAGAGTAGTAGCTGACGGACTACTATTAGCAGGTTAGCATTAGCCAGCTTGATGACGTGCCTAACTTTGTGGGGCTGAAAACACACAAGCATCTGAAAGCGTCTCCTTTCTTGGCAGTCCCCAGTTGTTCCACTGGAAACAGGAGGGGGGATACAGACCCGATTTTCAGATGTATGTGTGTTTTAAGACGCACAAATTTAAGCACGTCGGTAAACGCTAGCTGGCTAATGCTAGCATGCCGGTGTTGTGCCCCATCGGCTGCAAACAAACATGCTACGTTGTTTTATTATAAAGTTCGGCCCTTCACTCTGGAGAATCGCTTTGATCCACTTCTTCCTTAGTATCACTTCAGTCTGGAATCTGTGAAAATTTCAGTAGGGTTGCCGTTTATTCACGTTATCTACGAAGTAAAGCAGGGACATTGAACTGGACCGGAAGTGGGCCGTCTAACTGTTTAAAACCGGAAGTTCGGAACACGGACGCGTGATAATCCCCTATTAGTGGACTTATCATGGCAGCCCTACTTTGGATAAATTCAAGTGTTTAAAAAATGTGCTCATTCGACCATCCCCATGATTCTGATACTTGTCTGACTCTAGTTTTAGAATGTGTGGTTGTCAGTTTAGCTGTAATTGTTAAAAATGGGTGTGATGGTAGTTTTAAAGTGGTAAATGTAAGAGGACCAGCTTACCCACTACCTGGTTGCCTTTACCCCACTGATTTCTCGTGTTGGTCTCACTTTACCCTGAGGCTGGGGTAAAGTCTGAGATACAAGACCACTTTTTAAAAAAAACAATCATATTCTCATTGCCCTTAGTCCTGAAGACATTCTGGTCATTTCCATAACTGGGAAACATCCTGAATTAATGGGAAATGTGTAAATTTTACTGATATATCATTTTATCTTGGCAAGAGGGGAGCAAATGTAAAAACTGTATCACAATACCCCGCTCTCCCCTATACAAATATATATATATATATATATATATATATATGTGTGTGTGTGTGTGTGTATGTATGTACAGTCCTCAAAATCAATCATACCCTCCAAGAGAAGAAAAAAAATCAGCTAAAAGTTGAAAGTGACAAAAGCAGTAATAGATAAAAAAAAAAAAAATCTTTGAAATTCATGACATTGATTTTGAATTGTTGTTCAAAAGAAATTTCAAAAACAAAACACGAAAATAAAACAAGAAAACAAGCATGATGGGTCTCTGAAGCTAAAATTTTGTTGAACACTTTGAGGCAATCACTGCAATCAGGTGTTTTCTGTAACGTCCAATCAGACGTCTGCACCTGTTGACAGGTATGTTGGTCCATGTTCATGGGAACGATGCTCTAATGTGTCTCAGACAGTTTTATTTGGTTTTTTTTTTCTTATCTCCAACCACAATTTGAAAAGCAACATTTTATTTCACTAAATTATAATTTTGTAAATTTTCATTTATCATTTATTTGAATTACTCTTGTAAATTTAGCTTTTTTCTTTAATTGGAGGGTATGAATAATTTTAAGGACGACCGTACATATACATTATGTATAAAACAGGTAAGGCTAGTTTTCAGCTTCGGTCTCTATCCAGGTCTGAAAAGGCTCCAGGAAATGAAGAAATGCAGATATATCACATTATCAATAAAACAGTTATCAATATAATTAACCGATATATAACAGGCGCTGTTATCTGTATCTGTTTAAATTTGTCATATCATGCTTCATTAGACAGAGAGCAATATGTTGCCATCTTGTAAATTTTGTCCAGTTTTTGGACAAACGTACGTTTTACACATATGATGGTTAAACTGGACTGAAATATGAGGGTTCATTTATCCACCACCATAAAAACATCACCTGCTAGACAGGTGCAGATCCAGATCCCCACATCACGGAGTAGAAGGAGTTGCCTCCATTAACATCTCTGTTTTTTTATGCTGGTGGTAATCACCTCACTCAGGGCTGTGTAAGAGGGACTCCACCAGATCCCAGGAGCAACATCATAAATCTCTGTCCGGAACAACATAATCCTCAGAGCAGCGACGATGCTGCGCTGGCCAAGGTCAAGTTTATTTATGTAGCACGTTTTCAGCAGCTCATGCTGCCCAACGGGCTCCACAAACCAAAATACAGCTGAAACGAAGCGCATGACAGTCATGCAATGAAAATAACAAGACAATCAGGCAATTAAAACAGCGATGACGAAGACAGTTAAAACGAGAAAAGTGCTCATTCCAGAGTCTTGGAACTGCCACAGAAAAGCTCCGTCACCTCCAGATTCTCCTGGTTTTTACTGGAGTCTGCACAGATAGAAGTTCAGATAAGGAAGATCAGCGTCTCAGTGCTTTAAAATCAGGAACCAGGAGCCTCAGGTGGAGGACCCAACCTTAGACCGATGAGTTCATGTTCCAGAAGCCATGCAGATTCAGCAGAAATAAACATGTTTACAGCAGAAATAAACACGTTTACAGCAGAAATAAACATGTTTACAGCAGAAAAACATCTTTATAGCAGAAATAAACATGTACACAGTACAAATAAACATGTTTATAGAAGAAATAAACACGTTCACAGTAGAAATAACCATGTTTACAGAAGAAATGAACATGTTTACAACAGATATGAACACGTTTACAGCAGAAAAACACATTCACAGTAGAAATAAACATGTTTACAGCAGAAATAAACATGTTAACAGCAGAAATAAACATGTTCACAGCAGAAATAAACATGTTAACAGCAGAAATAAACATGTTCACAGCAGAAATAAACATGTTAACAGCAGAAATAAACATGTTTACAGCAGAAATAAACATTTCAGCAGAAATAAACACGTTCACAGCAGATATAAACACATTTACAGTAGAAATAAACATGTTTACAGCTGAAATAAACATGTTTACGGATTAAATAAACACATTTACAGCAGATATAAACATGTTTACAGCAGATATAAACACATTTACAGTAGAAATAAACATGTTTACAGCAGATATAAACACATTTACAGTAGAAATAAACATGTTTACAGCTGAAATAAACATGTTTACGGATTAAATAAACACATTTACAGCAGAAATAAACCTGTTTACAGCAGATATGAACACATTTACAGCAGAAAAACACATTTATAGCAGAAATAAACATGTACACAGTCCCAATAGACATGTTTACAGCAGAAATAAACATGTTTACAGCAGAAATAAACACGTTCACAGCAGATATAAACACATTTACAGTAGAAATAAACATGTTTACAGCTGAAATAAACATGTTTACGGATTAAATAAACACATTTACAGCAGATATAAACATGTTTACAGCAGATATAAACACATTTACAGTAGAAATAAACACATTTACAGCAGATATAAACATGTTTACAGCAGATATAAACACATTTACAGCAGAAATAAACATGTTTACAGAGGAAATAAACATGTTTACAGCAGATATAAACACATTTACAGCAGAAATAAACATGTACACAGTACAAATAGACATGTTTACAGCAGAAATGAACACATTTACAGCAGAAAAACACATTCACAGTAGAAATGAACATGTTTACAGAGGAAATAAACATGTTTACAGCAGATATAAACACATTTACAGCAGAAATAAACATGTTTACAGAGGAAATAAACATGTTTACAGCAGATATAAACACATTTACAGCAGAAATAAACATGTTTACAGCAGAAATAAACACGTTCACAGCAGATATAAACACATTTACAGCAGAAATAAACATGTTTACAGAGGAAATAAACATGTTTACAGCAGATATAAACACATTTACAGTAGAAATAAACATGTTTACAACCTGATGAGACCCTGATGAAGGCTTAACAGCAGAAATGTGTTGGTGTGTGAATAATATCAATCACCTGCAAATCCATAGTGCCATAACTGATCCTTTCTTACTTTATTTGATGTTTTTCGGCCACGAGTTTGATGAGCATCTGCTGGTTTATTTTCCATTGAGCCATTGTTCCCTAAGACTCGATCCAGTGAGCACTACACCTCCTTCCATTTATGTTTACAGTCCGGTTCAAACATCATTTTAGGTTTAATAGGTCAAGTTTACCTTCATGTCAACTGTGATGGGGGGGATTTTTTTTTATAATTCATCCATTTAGATGTTATTTAATCTAGAAATTACACATAATTAGGGTCGTGTACTTTTGATTGACATGCGGCAGACCGGAGGCTAGCCTACCGTCCGGTGGCTAACTGTTAGCTCCTTGTTAGCTCTCTGTAAGGTCTCAGTCTGCAGCAGAGCAGCAACATGGTGGTTTTTAGCAGCTAACAGTCCAAACATGTCTGACCTTTATCCAGCTGCTCAGGAGGCTAATCTTCGTTAGCTCCTGTTAGTTTCAAATTAGCTTGGTTAGCGTTTAGCCCAGAGTATGTCTGCTGTCAATCATTTGGCTCGAGGCCGCGGTTTGCCCATTTTAGTATTTTTCAGGAGTGACGACACACGCGAGATTCACTTTCCCCTCTTCAGACGTAACCAGATATTACGTCCTTTTAAATTTTTTTTTCAGTCTTTGGTTCAAACCCTGAGCAACAGTTTGATAACTGATAAAATTGATTGGAGCTTTGAGTCTGTGGTGATGTTGCCATGGAAATATTTCACCAATTTTAGTAAATTCTTAATATTTCCTGGGCTGCACGATGGTGTGTTGTGACCCCCCCAAAATGAGCATGATGCGTTTAAAACATTTTAATGTTTTGATTTCATGCAATGAAAATAAAGACAATAACAGATTATTCAAACCAAACTGTGATTTCACAGAAATCCACCGCTTCATCCCGTCACAGGAGAGCTTGGTCAAAGCGTTCACAATCTGCATGACAGTAACTTTATGAATCATTCATGAGTATTATAATGAAGTCAGTGAAGGGGTCAGTCAGGTTGGCGTTGTGTACTTTCCTTCTCTGCAAACAGGTGAGTTCACACAGTTAATGAGCTGCCGTCTCATCAGCGGTTCCACAGGTTCAGGACGCCGTCACCGCCGTCAGGATGCGTTTATTTTCCTGCTGGTGAAAGCCTGATTGTTGTCAAGGTCAAAATTAGTTTTCAGATGTGTCAGCTTTGTTTCACAGTCTCACAAGTTCAGGATATTTGCAGTATTATCATCACAGTACTCTCTGTGGGGATACAGTTCTAGAAATTATATTGCCATTCACCAAGATTCTGTAGTTCATCTCTCCGTAGAGGAAAAGATTCATGACAAGCTGAAAACATTCAGGATTGTTCCCAGTCTTCCCAGTCGTAGTCTTCCCCAAGTCTAATAATAGTAATAATAATAATACTACATTTTATTTCATAGCGCCTTTCGTGGCAACAAAGGACGCTTTACAAAGCAACAATAAAACACAAAAGCAAAGTAAAAGGCAAGGATAAAAAGAACAAATTAAAAGCAATAAGATGGTGTTAAAGATTATATGCAGTTTTAAACAGGTGGGTTTTCAGTCCGGATTTGAAAAAGGAGAAGCTGTCGATGTTTCTGAGATCTGGGGGCAGAGAGCTCCAGAGTTTGGGAGCAGAGCGACTGAAAGCTCTGCTCCCCATGGTGCTGAGGCGGGCGGGAGGGACGGTGAGGTGGAGGAAGGGGGAGGACCTGAGAGAGCGGGAGGGAGCGGACAGGTAGGGGGGAGAAAGTTTGTGGATGGCCTTAAAAGTGTGGAGGAGGATCTTAAAGGTGGATCTGAATTTGACCGGAAGCCAGTGAAGCTGTTGCAGAACGGGGGGTGATGTGGTGGAAGGGGGGGGTGATGTGGTGGAAGGAGGGGGTGATGTGGTGGAAGGGGAGGTGATGTGGTGGAAGGGGGGGGGGTCCTGGAGAGGATGCAGGCTGCTGAGTTCTAGGACCAGTTGAAGTTTATAGAGGAGTTTGTGAGGAAGACGAAAGAGGAGTGAATTACAGTAGTCGAGACGGGAGGTAACGAGGCTATGGACCAAGATGGCAGCAGTGTGGGGGGGGTGAGAGAGGGATGGAGACGATTGATGGAGCGAAGATGAGGAAGAAAGCAGTCCAGATGGAACAGGGGAAACAATTGCATTATCAATAGTTATGGAGAGACTGTCGGTGTGTGGAAGGATGGTTGATTTGGTGCCGACAAGAAGAAGTTTGGTTTTATTGCCGTTGAGTCTGAGGAAGTTAGGAGGTGAACCAAGATTTTATTTCTGAGGCAGTGGGTGAGGGAGGAAGGAGGGAGAGTGGGGAAGTCGGGCTTACCTGGAAATGTAGAGGTGGGTGTCATCTGCGAAACAGTGGAATTGGATGTTGTATTTGAGGAAGATATTGCCTAGCGGGAGGAGGTAAATTATGAAAAGGAGGGGCCCCAGGACAGAGCCCTGGGGCACATCTGACCATGCAGTGCTCAAAACAACAGTAAAAACCCCCAAATGCTAAATTTCAGACTCTACAAGCCTTAATTAACATATTAAATGTTCAGGTTCATGTCAGCTTTTTTAAAAACTCGTCTGCTGATGAAGACCGGGACAGTCATGTTACACCAAGCTTAAAGTCTGCGCTCCTGAGTTTATTTTTAAAAGGTTTTATTCTTTCATAATTGACTTGCTTTGGTTAATGAGTCTCCCAGGATGTTGCGGTCTGGTCTCATATTTATTCCTAAGGCGGGCAATGATACTTATGAAGACGCATCTTTTAGTTTTTATGGTCTTCGCCTGAGGAGCAGCTTTCCAGGCAGCCTGAGGGCAGGAGATTTGATCTTTCTTAAAAGAAAGCTTAAAACTTACCTTTTTAATTGTATATCTTCTTAGTATCTGTAAGTTGATATTTTACTGACATTGTCTTATCTTTGTCTGCAGATCCATGACGTCAACTGTGTCCTCTGGTTTTGGTTCACTTGCAGGTGTGTTGCTGGATGTCCGGCTCTTCTCCTGCAGCTCATCCTGGTGAAAACTGCACGAGGTTTGATCACCAAAGTGAAAACACAAACCCCAAATGACATAAATTCATTGTTTAAACGTTGTTGTGAACAAAACTCTTTTTGTCCTAATCAAGCAAGAAGCTGCTTTTCTTCGTCTCTCTTGCTGGTTGTTTTGGGGAATATCGCCCCCTAGCGAGCAGCTGTACCTGGGCGACGTTGTCCGGATGGTTTGGTCTCCTCCAGACAGAGCAGAGGGAACTTCCCCGCCCAGTGGAACAGAGTCCCCCCGACGCTGCTATCCTGGTGGGAATGTGTCCTAACTGATCACATTATCTATCTATCTACTGTATCCATATATCTATGAAGAGAAATTGAGCTTGCAACTCCTGAGCTCATGCTAATGGCGAAGAATCCTTGGCTGTTTCTCAATACCAAGTACCATGAAAACGTACTCGTGTACAGTACTTGCTAGTTTGGACTTGTCAGAAGTACAGACTTTAAAGGATGGAAGAAGGCATTTACGCTCGTTTGGCATTTGGAACAGAAACATACTTGATTACGTCAAAGATTTTGCTAAAATTACAGTATGTCATGACAGTCTGTTATTAGCAGTTACAGTAAGTACAGTTAATCTGAGCACCAGCCGTCCTGCTGTTAGCACTGTTAGCACTGTTAGCTGTTCAGCTCCCATTTCTGAAACCGCTAAGGTCACTTTTAATAACGGTTTAAACTTCAGAAAACCACTGAGAAGTCGAAGTAAACAACTCTGTTGTAGGAAAAGTTATTAAAAGCAATAAGTGTTTTCAGCACTTACAGCAACGACTTTCCTCCGCCACCATTGCTATGATGCTATGTCTCATGTAGGGTTGGGCATCATTTAAATTTTAAAAATTTCGGTTCTGATTCCTTCTTTCGATTCCGGTTCCTAACAATTCTTTATTTTGATTCTTTTAAAGCAACCTTTACCGATCTTGCATTTCAGAAAGCACAGCAAGATTATTTGAATATAAACAGTCCCGCCTCACTCCTAAGACACACCCCTTCATTCCCTCCACCTCCCAATGCAGAATCAAAGGTCTGACAGGCAGGTCCGTTGGACAATCCTAGAGGTGCACCCCACTTCAAGGATTGGTTGGAGTTTTCATTGAATATTTAGAGATTGGAATAATATTTTATTTTGATTAATGGTGGGTCTGTCTTGTATTTTAGAGTTCCATTACCTCATCCACAGCATTTTACCCTGTTAGAAAAATAGTGTAAGAATGCAACATCGGTAAAGGTTGCTTTAAAGGAATAGTTCACCCACAGAATGATGTAACTTTATTTTCCACTTCCCCTCATGGTGAGAAAGACTCTGCAGCACTTTTTTTAATATCTCAAATGCAGCCGGCGATCAGGAAGGCTTCTTGTTTTAGCCCCAACTTTCATATAATGGAGTTCGCCGGGGTCCGAGCCAAAAAGGTCAATAAAAGTCCACAAAACTTGTCAATATTCCTCCATACTGCTCGTCCAATGTAATCCAAGTGTCCTGAGTGGGTAGCGTCCAGAATTTACTGGAAACGACGTCATTTAGTAGATTTTTAGAGCCTAAAAACACATAGTACTACATCAGTACTACATCTTACTTTCATGAAGCACGCCGATGCACGTTCACGAAACTACGGAAGCCTCGGTGTTCCAAGCCTACTCTGCCTATAATACAAGCGTAGAAGAAGAAATTCTCTGTTTACATTGTGCTAAGTGCGACAGAGCTGCAGACAAACACAAGAGGGTCCAAGAGGGGTTGGATATTGATTTAAAACAAAGAAAGAAAGAAAAAAAGAGAATGCGCGATCTTGTTTGCTGCCGCTTCCGTAGTTTCGTGAACACGCATTGGCGTGCTTGCAGGAGATGCGATGTAGTACTGTTGAGGCTCTAAAAATCTACTAAATGACGTCGTTTCCAGTAAATTCTGGACGCTACCCACTCAGGACACTTGGATTACATTGGACGAGCAGTATGGAGGAATATTGACAAGTTTTTGTGGACTTTTATGGACCTTTTTGGCTCGGACCCCGGCGAACTCCCGGCTGCATTTGAGATATTAAAAAAGTGCTCCAGAGTCTTGCTAACCATGAGGATGAGGAGAAAATGAAGGACAATCATTCTGTGGGTGGACTATCCCTTTAAGCCATGCATAACTTCAGGCAGTCCTTGTTGTTGTGTGTTCAGATTTTCCAGATTTAAAGCTCTTGTTAGTTCCACGTAAAGCAGACCAGAAGGATTTAATCACCCTCACGGTTCATGGTCTCTGCTGAACCAAACTGTCTTCCATTGCAAGAATGTTTGAATGTGATCAGAGTTGTTGTCTGATAGAGATGAATCACTCGTGAGGATGTTCCAGGGTTTGAGAACAATACTTTCTTTTCTCCCTCCCTGAAAGTGGAGTATTTTGTAGAGAAAGGATTGCGTGTGGAGGTGGTAGTAGGTCAGGTTTTTTTTAACAAGGATTTCCTCTCTGTATACGAAGCTGCTGCTTAGCCTGAGGAAATGTGAGATGTAAAATTACCATCTGCTGAATCTGCACTTTCATTTCAGCTGCTTTGAACTTTCTGTATTCTCTGCTCTTGAGAAATGGCAGGATTACTCGTTTTTTAAGGCTCTTAAAAACGTGTCTCTGCTTAAAGATTTACATTTTATTTTGTATTTTATAGCAACTATTAGCTTAGTACCAATAAAGAACAATAAGAATAATTCATAATGTTACATATCTAGATCACAGCAATACATTGTTTCTAAAGTCAAAATTTTTAAAAGTTACGGACATCAGATTTTCAGACAGCACAAATGATGTACAAAGAATTACTTTCGACTATTAAATCTTCAAACATTTTTTTGAAGCTCACAATCTTAGAGAAAAAGCTAACTTAAAAACTTACAGGGTGCGAACATTGAGGGGATTTTGTGTTTCGGGGGGATTATGGAATGGACTTGCAAAGGAGTTAAAGCGATGTTGAAATATTATGTACTATGTATATTTTGTACAATTATGCACTTTAAAAAGCTGTATAAAAACATTATATTCACTATAGCATTGTAGGAGGGATCTAATAGCAATGGGTCACTACAGTCCTCAAAATTATTCACACCCTCCAATTAAAGAAAAGCTAAATTCCCAACAGTAATTTATACAGTATAACAAGAAACGAGGGAAACTAATAATAAATAGAAATTTACAAAATTATAATTTAGTGAAATAAATTATTGCTTTTGAATTGCGGTTGGAGATAATAATAAGAAAAAAAACAAATAAACAAAACGGTCTGAGACACTGTTAGAGCACCTTTCCCTTGAATAATGAGCCAACAGGTGCAGACATCTTGTTGAACATTAGAGAAAACACCTGATTGCCGTGATTGCCTTGAAGGTTAACTTCCTATTTTTCCCAACCTGGACCTTATTTCTAGGAGTTTATACGAGCATCTACTGACCAGTAAGGTTTATGCATCACTTTCACTCCTTCGGAAGATGTAACTTGAGTCGCCCTCAAAAACACAATTTGCGAAACTCTGAACTCACAGGACAATCGTTCTTATTCCTTCATTCATTCTAGGGAATGAATGAAGGAACACGTGAAGGACTTCTAGTCTGGGAGTCCTTCATGTGTTTTTGGCAAACTCTATGTGGGCTTTCATATGTCTGCACTGAGGAGAGGCTTCCATCGGGCCGCTCTGCCATAAAGCTCCGACTGGTGGAGGCTGCAGTGATAGCTGACTTTGTGGAACTTTCTCCATCTCCCTACTGCATCTCTGGAGCTCAGCCACAGTGATCTTTGGCTTCTTCTTTACTCTCTCACCAAGGCTCTTCTCCCACCATTGCTCAGTTTGGCTGGACAGCCGGGTCTAGGAAGAGTTCTGGTCGTCCCAAACTTCTTCCATGTAAGGACTATGGAGGCCACCGTGCTCTTAGGAACCTTTAGTGCTGCAGAAACTCTTTTGTAACCTTGTCCAGATCTGTGTCTCGCCACAATTCTGTCTCTGAGCTCCTTGGACAGTTCCTTCCACCTCATGATCCTCATTTGCTCTGACATGCACTGTGAGCTGGAAGCTCTTATATAGACAGGTGTGTGTCTTTCCTAATCACGTCCAATCAGTTTAATTAAACACAGCTGGACTCCAGTAAAGGAGTAGAACCATCTCAAGGAGGATCAGAAGGAACGGACAGAATATGAGTTAAATATGAGTCACTGCAAAGGATCTGAATACTTATGACTATGTGATATGTCAGTTTTTCTTTTTTAATAAATTTGCAAAAATTTCTACATTTCTGTTTTTTTCTGTCAAGATGGGGTGCTGAGTGACATTAAAGAGAAATAAAATGAACTTTTTCTTATTTTCACAAATGGCTGCAATGAAACAGGGTAAAAAGTTTAAAGGGGTCTGAATACTTTCCGTACCCACTGTATGCACATGTGTTTATGTATGTGTATAGGTTGAGTTGCATTTAACTATTTAAAGGAAGCCTCTCTGTCTGTTTTGATATTTTCATATTATTCATTTTTTTCTGTTTCTTTTTTTTCTCGTACTATTTCAAATAAAAAAAAAATTCAATCATTCATTAGGGAAGATGGAAATCTTTATGGTGGTTGTGTCATGATGAAATAAAATCATCATTATGAGTAGATGCATAAAAGTTCAGCTGGATGTGCTGGTTGTTGTGAGGCTGGTGGCCGTGAAAAAGTCTTTGCATCGGTATCGGTGAGACTTTAAAGCAACTTCGGTCAAGCACCGAGAAGCAGAAGCTAAAATATGACCTAAGTACTGACTGCAAGGTCTTGTTCTGCATTTACCGAACTATTACCTTGATTTACTGCATGTGGAGCGCTACAAACCAGGATGTTGGAGGAAAACAGTCTCATTTGGGAGAAAGCATCTTTATTCTCAACGGGTTTGAAGGGAAAATGTCGTCATGGCTGCAGTTCATAGAACACCATCCTGGATCACAGCCAGAACAGTAAACACACATGCAGTGTAAACGGGGAGTTTAGAGCTCTGAAAGGAGGTTCATTTTTCCATTTTAATGACCTATTTTTATTAAACTGGACTTTATTTAACTGGTTGGTTATCAGTATTATATGAATAACCTTAACCAAATAAATAGTTCAAGTTTACAGTTTTTCTACTATGTTTCACGCATTTACATATTTGGATGTCCCAGGCAAACAGTGGTTGATATTTTTTCTTCAGTAGATTTCAGTTAATAAGGTCTTCCAAACAAAGACGATGCAAATTATCTGCTGATTATACACCAGATTCCTTGAGTGCAACAAAAACAAAGGACTTGCTGATTAAAAGATATTTTTAATATTTATTTTTGCTAGACTGCAACATAAAGAGGGGATGAACTGTTTTCTGAGTTTTCATGTAAAAGACGGAGAAAATGCCACTTTAAACAGCTGGAAAAACCCTTTATACCCACACACACACACACACACCGTGACACTGGGGATGCTTTCTGCTGGTAAACAACTCTTGGACCTTTTTCCAGGCTTGCATCCTCTGTGCGACGTACCTGCCCACACGGAGCGCCTGCACGGCCTCGCATCATGTGCAGACTCACAAACACACTTTCCTCTCTCTCGCCGTCTCTGATGATCTCAGATGCCCAGAGCTCAGAAAGACGGAGAGGATGAGCGGCTGCAGGGAGTAGACTTTTTCTTTTTGTCTTTTCCTCCCACACACCTGCCTCTTTTCCACAGCTCCTCTTCTCCTCTCCTCTGCTGTATCATTACAAGCTTTTATGGACCTCTTGTTCCCGGTGTGAATTATTAACCACGGCTCTGCGGGCCCAGACGGGCCGCTGGAGAACAGAGCGTTTCTCAAACACTCGGCTTAAAAGGAGAGAACTTCGCTTTGGTTCTTAGTCAAGCTTCCCTCCTCACTTTCCATGCGCACACTAAATCTGCCCCGTCCTCTCATTCACGTTTCACTTGTCTGATGCATCGTCTCCGAATGTTGCTGCCATCAGGAGAAACAGGAGGCTGAAATCAATGAAAGTCAGGGAAAGTGCATGTGTGTGTGGGTGGGATTATCCTGTTACTGTTACACTGCTTTAAAGCAGCAAGCTCCGATTCCATGAAGCTTATCCAGCCACAGAGTCTCGGCGTGATGAGGAAGAGGCTGAATGAGCCTGAGATCTTCGTCACTGCTTCTTGCCGGGCTGTTTGGACTCCGACTTCACAGAAGCCCATCTTGGTGTTGGCCCAGTTTCAGGCAAAGAAACAAAAACAAAGGTACACGAGAGGCGGAAACAGACTCTTCATCGTATACGGACATTTCATCTGACGTCACATGCAGCAGTTTTAATGATTTTTTTTCCAGGACAATCCCTCAAAAAGTACTTCACTCACCTGTACTGTACTTATTTTATACTAAAACTGAGGCAGTATACTTGCAGTTTACTTTTTATATACAATATTTCATGTAATTTGAAAACTGAGTCATGTCTTGTCATGCAGCCAATATGTTGGAGACGGCAGCGTTTTAAGGAACTTGCTGAAGCCGGTTTGACTGTCTTTTCATTCATTCATTCATGCATTCATTCATTTTCTGCACCGCTTATCCAGTTCAGGGTTGCTGGAGTCAATCCCGGCTGTTATCAGGTGAGAGGCAGGTGCACCTGGACAGGTCGCCAGTCTGTCGCAGGGCCAACACAGAAAGACAGAAACCATTCATGCTCACATTCACACCTCAGAGCAATCTAGAGTGACCAATTAAAGGGACTTGAGGCAGGAATTAGAAAAAAACCAAACATGAATGTCCCTTTTTTTCATACTAATGGGTGATGAAGCTCTAAATACCAAAAATAACGTTTCCACCACGTTTCTCTCCGTTGCCTTGAACAGGCTGTGTGCTGCATAAAGCTGCAATTCGGTGTCTGAATTTCCCGCGCTGCCCTGCGGACGTGACGTCACATGACGCTACATCCGCAGTTTTGATGCAGGAAGAAGACGGTCGCAGTAAATTCAAACACTGTAAGCGATAGTTATGGATTATTCTGCCATCAGCAAACGATCCAGATCAACTGAAAGACACTAAAACGTGGAACTACGAAGAAAAAGGTGAGTAAACAACATTATAGCTTCAGTTTGTGCTCCGTGACGGCTTGGCTCGTGGCTGCAGGTACCTGAAGCGCCAGTCGCCAGTTTCGTTTAACTGTTTATTCAATTGGATCGACTTTTTCCTGTAATCAGAGGCAAGTGGATGATGCTGTTATATCTCCGCCACACTGGTCTGTGAAAATCCGACAAGCCCTTGCTGACAGCGGAGGGCAGCATTGTGCACTCCAGCGTAGAGCCTGCCGGAAATTAGAAGAAGAAGAAGCTTCAAGCATGTCCTTCAAAGTAGGGATGGTGAAAACGAAGCCTCATGAGATAATAGCTGTGTTCAAAATCATCCACTCGTCCTCTCATTCCCTGTTCCCTACATAGATGTAGTCCACTATATCATGAACACTATGTAGGGGACGACGGGAGGAGATTTCGGACACTACATGGGGTGACGTCAGTAGATGTGCTGCGACGTGCAGTAGCGGAAATTCAAGTTTAAAAAAGGTAGTGTAGCGGAGGAAAAGTAGTGAACAGAATTCGAGACATTTTGACACAGCTGCCAAGAGATCGACACGAAGTCTTGAGACATTTGAGTCAGCATGAGCTCCGCCTGCTGGCCGTGGATGTGTACTGCAGCCGAGGGAAGCTGCCTGGAGCCGTCTGGTCTCTGACATCGTGTATAATAAAAGATGCGTTATCAACCTTCTGTTAGTGTTTCCTTTGTGGTTGATATCATGGAATTATCCTCTGTGATAAATGAAGTATTTTTCAATAAATTCCCAAGCGACTGGAACCCGTATTAAGCATTGACAGATTAATGAACCCAGTCCCTCCACAATTTCGGCTCGACACTCGCGGATGACGTAACGAGGAGTCGGTTAGTGTGGTCACGTGGTTTTCGGCATCCTGAAACTTCCACCAAAACAGCGCTAGCAAGACTTCCGGTTCATAAGATCGAGGCGGAGTCGAGCGGACGGGCTCGAGCGTAACATCCCTACTTCAAAGCTCAGAACCGGGTAAAAGCCAATATTAACCCTGGTTTTCCAGCGTGCACTATCTAAAGCTCTTTTCACCGCAAAGTTCTTCCTTTTCTTCACTGCGTCTGACGTTTTTAATAATAACTAGGAAAGCACTCGGAGAGCGCAGACATCCACCAACCAGCTCGACTCAGTATCCTGAGTTTCCAAAACTGTGTCCTATCAGGGTGATGATGATGTAAGAGCGTTTAGGCGTTGGTAAGGTTTGATGTTCACCATGAGGGTGTCAGTCAGAACACACAGGACTCGCTTGGACAGTTAACTGTCTTTACCGGTCACTCTGAATCCCAACAGCACAGAAATGCAACAAACGACGGGATTACAGGTGGAATTCCAGGTAGTTCAGGTGAATGTGGATGGACATGAGTGTAGAAATACAAAGCCATGAGGAACATTTGTCTGTTTTATAATTAAGCTTATTACTAATACATATTTTTAATGCACTTACAATACAACCAAAGTACTCATCAATTTCACTAATTAAGCATTTACTTGTACACACAAAGACATATGCTAAAAGTATGAAAAAATACTTGAAGTTGTTCCACGTAAGCGCATAAAAGTAGACTAAATACACTTAAAGTTGAGCTTTTCTACAATTTAATTAAAAGTTTATTTCGTACAAAATTAGTTGTTTTAAAATAGCCTCAAGTTAACTAATCATAAACACACTTGAAGTTTAGTTTCAAGTACACAAAAGTATGTAAAATTGTAGTACATTCAGCACATTTATTTTTCTGCTGGGATGGAGTCGGTCATGTGAGCTGTGTGATTTACAGAAGTGAGACATGTAAGAGGAGACGAGGCAACGTGCACCTGGAAACGGCCGCAAATGCAAACGCTGCAGCTTTTCTGTCCCAGCAAGCCGCCGGTGCAGCTTTTCTGTCCCAGCAAACCGCCGGTGCAGCTTTTCTGTCCCAGCAAACCGCCGGTGCAGTTTTTCTGTCCCAGCAAGCCGCCGGTGCAGCTTTTCTGTCCCAGCAAACCGCCGGTGCAGCTTTTCTGTCCCACCAAACCGCCGGTGCAGCGTTTCTGTCCCAGCAAACCGCCGGTGCAGCTTTTCTGTCCCACCAAACCGCCGGTGCAGCTTTTCTGTCCCAGCAAGCCGCCGGTGCAGCTTTTCTGTCCCAGCAAACCGCCGCTGCAGCTTTTCTGTCCCAGCAAACCGCCGGTGCAGCTTTTCTGTCCCAGCAAGCCGCCGGTGCAGCTTTTCTGTCCCAGCAAACCGCCGGTGCAGTTTTTCTGTCCCAGCAAGCCGCCGGTGCAGCGTTTCTGTCCCAGCAAACCGCCGGTGCAGCTTTTCTGTCCCAGCAAGCGGCCGGTGCAGCTTTTCTGTCCCAGCAAACCGCCGCGCTTTTCTTCCCAAGCGGCGGCTTTTTTCTCAAACCCGTGTCTTTCTTTCCCAAAGGCGGGGCTTTTCTTTCCAAGGCCGGTGCAGCTTTTCTGTCCCAGCAAGCTGCCGGTGCAGCGTTTCTGTCCCAGCAAACCGCCGCTGCAGTTTTTCTGTCCCAGCAAGCCGCCGGTGCAGCTTTTCTGTCCCAGCAAACCGCCGGTGCAGCTTTTCTGTCCCACCAAACCGCCGGTGCAGCTTTTCTGTCCCAGCAAGCCGCCGCTGCAGCTTTTCTGTCCCAGCAAACCGCCGGTGCAGTTTTTCTGTCCCAGCAAGCTGCCGGTGCAGCTTTTCTGTCCCAGCAAGCCGCCGCTGCAGTTTTTCTGTCCCAGCAAACCGCCGGTGCAGCTTTTCTGTCCCAGCAAACCCCCGGTGCAGCTTTTCTGTCCCAGCAAACCGCCGGTGCAGCTTTTCTGTCCCAGCAAACCGCCGCTGCAGCTTTTTTCTGTCCCAGCAAACCGCCGCTGCAGCTTTTCTGTCCCAGCAAGCCGCCGCTGCAGCTTTTCTGTCCCAGCAAGCCGCCGCTGCAGCTTTTCTGTCCCAGCAAGCCGCCGCTGCAGCTTTTCTGTCCCATCAAGCCGCCGGTGCAGTTTTTCTGTCCCAGCAAACCGCCGGTGCAGTTTTTCTGTCCCAGCAAGCAGCCGGTGCAGCTTTTCTGTCCCAGCAAGCCGCCGCTGCAGCTTTTCTGTCCCAGCAAGCGGCCGGTGCAGCTTTTCTGTCCCAGCAAGCCGCCGGTGCAGTTTTTCTGTCCCAGCAAACCGCCGGTGCAGCTTTTCTGTCCCAGCAAACCCCCGGTGCAGCGTTTCTGTCCCAGCAAACCGCCGGTGCAGCTTTTCTGTCCCAGCAAACCGCCGCTGCAGCTTTTCTGTCCCAGCAAACCGCCGCTGCAGTTTTTCTGTCCCAGCAAGCGGCCGGTGCAGTTTTTCTGTCCCAGCAAACCGCCGCTGCAGCTTTTCTGTCCCAGCAAACCGCCGCTGCAGCTTTTCTGTCCCAGCAAGCCGCCGCTGCAGCTTTTCTGTCCCAGCAAGCCGCCGCTGCAGCTTTTCTGTCCCAGCAAGCCGCCGCTGCAGCTTTTCTGTCCCATCAAGCCGCCGGTGCAGTTTTTCTGTCCCAGCAAACCGCCGGTGCAGTTTTTCTGTCCCATCAAGCCGCCGGTGCAGCTTTTCTGTCCCAGCAAACCGCCGCTGCAGCTTTTCTGTCCCAGCAAGCCGCCGCTGCAGCTTTTCTGTCCCAGCAAGCGGCCGGTGCAGCTTTTCTGTCCCAGCAAGCCGCCGGTGCAGCTTTTCTGTCCCAGCAAACCGCCGGTGCAGCTTTTCTGTCCCAGCAAACCGCCGGTGCAGCTTTTCTGTCCCAGCAAGCGGCCGGTGCAGCTTTTCTGTCCCAGCAAGCCGCCGGTGCAGCTTTTCTGTCCCAGCAAGCCGCCGGTGCAGCTTTTCTGTCCCAGCAAACCGCCGGTGCAGCTTTTCTGTCCCATCAAACCGCCGGTGCAGCTTTTCTGTCCCAGCAAGCCGCCGCTGCAGCTTTTCTGTCCCAGCAAACGGCCGCTGCAGCTTTTTTGTCCCAGCAAACCGCCGGTGCAGCTTTTCTGTCCCAGCAAACTGCCGGTGCAGCTTTTCTGTCCCAGCAAACCGCCGGTGCAGCTTTTCTGTCCCAGCAAGCCGCCGCTGCAGCTTTTCTGTCCCAGCAAACGGCCGCTGCAGCTTTTTTGTCCCAGCAAGCAGCCGGTGCAGCTTTTCTGTCCCAGCAAGCCGCCGGTGCAGTTTTTCTGTCCCAGCAAACCGCCGCTGCAGTTTTTCTGTCCCAGCAAACCGCTGCTGCAGTTTTTCTGTCCCAGCAAGCCGCCGGTGCAGGGAGCGGAAAGCATTCGATCATCTGATTTTCATGGATCTCCACTTCCTTTCAGCGTGTTTGGTTTTACTTTTTCCCTGATGGCCTTGGATGATCCCGGGGAGCTGGATGTGGATTACCTTCCTAAAGAACACGGGGAAATTCGCATCGTTGTGCTTTTTCATAGTCACTTTGATTTTGCTGAATGTGCAGAAATGTTTCGTTTTTCCATCTGCGGTTTCTTTGTAACGATGGAAGCGAGTGGACTGATAGAGGAAGACGTGTGACCAGACAGTGGTGGGAAGTTTGGATTCTGCAGAGATGAGGCGTAAAATATGATGCGTTCATTTTACACGTCTGGAGTTCGTGGAAGTGTAAAATAACATTTTATATGGATCACTGCTTCAGGCTCATGTGGTCAGCTATAAACTCTAACAAGGTTTAACCTCTGAGCCCAGACTGGAATAAATATGCTGATGTGTATCATCTGCAGAACTATTAGGATGCCAGTTGCTGAATATGTCCGAGTGCATTTAAACGAACCGGAGAGCGGTGACCAGCTGTGACTGTAATGGTTGTGAAGTTTCATAATTGTGTGAATGTCCTCAGGCCCACAAATCAATGGCCTCACTGAAAATGAAAAAGCTTCTCCAGACTTGAAGCCCCCTGATTTATTACCCCATTGTTTGATATTTCTACCCTCTGTAATTCTTAAATTATAAAACATTTTGTGATCAGATTAAAAGAACGGTTTCATGTCAATAAGTTGTCATTAAATGAAAGTGAAACAAAATTTATGGTGTTTGGTGGTCTGGTTGACCGGGTCAGTGTTCGGGGCCTAGTGACCAGAGTTGTGACCATTGACAACTCTCTGAAACCTGATAAACAGATCAGTGCAGTAGTTAATCGTACATTTTTTCCACCTAAAGATTCTGGGGAAAGTCAAGTCTTACCTACCGAGAAATGACTTTTAAAAGGTGATCCAGTTGTTGGTTTTGTCTCGGCTTGGCTACTGTAACTCGCTGGTCTTTGGATTGAGCAAATCACTGATTCATAGACTTCAGCTCGCACAAAATGCTGCTGCCCGGTTGCTCTGGGGGAGAAAGCACTGGGAGCATATCACTCCTGTCCTTGCCGATCTCCACTGGTTCCCTGTGTTTTTTCGCATCTAATTCAAGATTTTATTGTTAGTGTTTAATGGTCTAAATGGGTTGCCCCCTCCCCCCCATATATCAGTGAACTTTGAGGCAGACATGCTCCTCCCACTGTTGCCAACTCTTCCAGGGGAAAAGTCGTTATTGGCCGGCCAGAAAGTCGCCAGAAGTCGCTAAGTGATGTCATTGCGCCAGATATTTTTGAGCATGCGTAGTATCAGTGATTAACAGCCTGTGAATTTAATGTTTGACATGTATCATTGCTATATTACATGGGTACTGAAGGGGACATACACATTTGAGTCATGCTGCAAAGACTGGCAGCAGCTGGTGAAAGTGCTCTAGAAATAAAGTTGGTATTGGTATTGCATTGTATCACGTCACATCGTATAGTATCATATTGTATCGCATTGTATCGTAATGTATCGCGTTGTACAATATGATACTTATCATACTGTATCGTATCACATCCCATCCCATCGTACCACATTGCATCACGTCTAGGGGTGCACGATAATTATCGGCCGATAACAGGAAATTCTGACAGGTCCGATATCATGACTTGCCCCAATAACATGTATATTATTATTTGCTCCGCTCACTTTATGAGACCAATTATTGTAGTTTAAAAATGCTTATTTACATAAACAAGTCTGATCGGTCTGTTATTATTGTTTACAAATAAACTTTTTCAGATTTCAACCTGTCAATTAATTATTTTCTGTTTTTATCTTCTCAATTATACTTCTTCAGTTTGTAATACCGATCAGTTCCAGGAGCTTTTATTTGAGATATCAAATAGTTTTTGTTTGATATATTTTCGTTAGTTTTTAACTGGGAAAAAAAAAATTCTTCATTTAAAGAGTAAAAATTCTTTTTGGTTCTGTAAATAATATGATGTATGTGTGTTATCGGTTATCAGTTATCGGAATCGGCCTTTAGGAGCTGGAATTTGTCGGTATTGGTATTGAAAAAAGGGTTATCGTGCATCCCTGATCACGTCATATCGCATCGCATCTTATCACATCGTATGGTATCATGTTGTATCATATCACATCCCACTGTGTCGTACCGTAACGCATCACACTGTATTGTATCGTATCGTATCGCATCCCATCCCACCGTATCATATCAAGTTGTATTGTATCACATGGCATTGCACCGTAACATATCGTATCACATTGTATCACGTCATATTGCATCGCATCACATCGTATAGTATCATATTGTGTCGTAACGTATCGTATTGTTTATCGTATCTTCTGCTCGGACTGCAGCATCAGGTCTGCAGACTTAGAGCGAGTCTTTGTTTCTTTAGCGTTGCTGGTTGCTTCACACAGCTGTTCTGCAGGAGCGACACATTCTAGATCATTTTTAGCTCATTTTTTGTAGTTTATCTTAAATTAAGTTGTGTCATTTAAGTGCTTTTACTTATTTTTATAAATCCCTGTAAGCAGTTCAGACGAAAGTCTTGGAGATTTTTGTAACAGATATAAAATCTTATGAGTCAGTGAATGAAATTAAGATCAAATCTGCAACAATAACACCAAACGATTCTGCTTTTGTTTTCACTTCCCTCATTTTCTCTGTTTTCCTCAGTTGCTCCGGTCGATGCTGGTAACTTTGCCTCAGGCTTGCCGTTGTTGAAGGTAGACAGCTCATCATGATGAGTGACAAACGCTGGAGCAGAAACTTGACCATCTGAGGGGGAGGATGGGACTATTTATACTCTTCCTCCTTCAAAGTGAAAAGTTGCGAATCACACGTTGACAGAAGCTCCTTCTGGCACTCAAACATTCTCATCCAGGCGGTTTGTGATTGTGAAATCTAAGAAAAATTAAAAGAACGAGCTGACTGACTGAAACAGAGCAACGCTGCATCTGCATGCTGTGATTGGTGTGATGGCGACTGCCGCTGCTCCAGATGGCTGCAACAACAAAGCGTGAGTATGCAGATGTGAACAAGAAAGCAACATGAACCAATTATTAATACTTTGTGACGAAGAATGCAGGGTTAGAAATTATGCAACATAAACTGAAAATCAACTCAACCTTTTGAAATATCGACTTTTTTTTTTCTTTTTTTACGTTTTGACCCTTTTTCTAATCTGATTGTTCAAACTTTACATTTCTTCTTCTTTCATGAAGTTGCTTCCATGTTTGTTTACTTGTTTGTGTGATAATTAGTGTGCCGTTGCTTTTCTAACTCCCAGACGAGCTCGGTAAAGTCCGTATGTCGTAACACACATTGCCTCCGTGCTATCCGACTGTGAACAATGATTGTAGGTTAAGTGTCATTTAATGTCCTGATGTGAGCGCAGTATAATTAGACTAAATGAGAAGAAGAGCGAAGCGAGAAAGAGGCAGTTAGACAGAGAAAGGAAAACAGAGAAGATCCCAACAAAGACGAGGTAAAAGACTGATGAAAGGGTTAGTGAAGTTTTTCTGAAGGAATCAGAGTGAACGTGATGTTTCATCTCTCCTCTCCCAGAGGACTCTGGGATGCTTTGAACACCGTTTCTTCCCTGGTTTCTCATGCCAGAGGTCAGAGGTCACAGTTCAAAAGGAATAAACTGGCTGCTAACTCATTACTTACCATACGCTCTTTTTTTTGTTTGAAAATTTAACCCTTGTCCCTCCATCAAATTTTACGACGCTGGCCATCCTTGTGGATAAAAGTGTCCACGCACAAAAGCTGTTATAAAATCAACCTACATTAATATTTTTTCAGCTTTCTTTTCTATAAATGATCTAAACGACTTCTATCCTCCTCAAAACAACCAAACATTCAACTGTTTTTAGGATTTTAACCCTTTAAATGCCGGTTTGAATGTTGGAATTGCTGACTCATTCATTGCAAAAACTACAAAAACTGAATTATCTTCCATAATAAATGTTCCGGGGATGGGTCTTTGATGGTGATTAGACACTTGCATATGTCAAAATTATCAACAATATCGATTTGATTCCATTTGTATTTTTATGTAGTGTCAGAAACTTCCTCTGATGACCTTTAATGGCCAAAAAAACAAAAATAAAATGATCATACATCGTATTTTTGTACTATTTTTTCATAAATCCCTTGAACACCTTCAGACCTGCTCAAAACTACCAAACATGTAATCATATTAAGACTTTAACTTTTAAAAAATACCAGTTAAACTATGTTAGTTATGAATTTTCTTTTAAATCGACATCTTTTCATGGAAAGGGTTTTTAAAATATCCGCTAATCCAATTCTTTCTTCTGAAGTTGGAGGACAATTAAAATTCTCTTCTGTCTGGAAGCCAAATATTTAGCATTTTTGAAATAAAAGAAAAGAAAAAGATTTTTTTTTTTTATTAACATTTGTCCATAGAACAACATATAATTTTGCCAAACATTTGAAAAGACAAAATAAAACAAAAATTCACATACTGACGTCCGTCACTGGTGTTTTGACACGAGTTAAAGTGCGATTTCGGAACGAGATTTGATTTCTAGCATCCTGAAATTTGGACACAGACACCAAAACAAACAGCGATCTGAAGGTAATGTGGATACTTTGGTTCACGTCTCCTCTCCAGTATGGTGTCGGACACTCGTTGAGACGATCCGAGCCCTTCGGGGTGGAAAAAAAGCAGGTTTTTAGGGCGAACTTAGACGCGGGGGCCAGTTGCCCCATACTTATCATTAGCTGCCACCTGCCGGATAAATACTGGAGCTGTCTGGAAAATTCCTTTCTCCTTCACTCGCATATGAAATGAATTAATGAAATGAAATGAAAAATACTTTATTCATCCCAGAAGGGAAATTCGGTATTGTAAAAGCTCACTTTTTTTTTTATTTTTATTTTTCAAATAAACAAAAATCAGTCAGTCTTGATGATGCTGCTGCAGGAATGAATTCCTGCATCTCTCCGTCCTACAGCGAACTTGACGCAGCCTCCCACTGAACACACTCTGTTGATTCTTCACCGTGTTGTGGAGAGGATGGGAAGTGTCCTCCATCATCTTCATCAGCTTGTGCAGCATTCTTTTTTGAACGATCATCTCCAGCGGCTCCAGAGTTATCCCCAGCACAGAACCAGCTTTCTTGATCAGCTTGTTTAGTTTCTTCAAGTCTCTGATTCTGATGCTGCTTCCCCAGCAGATGCTGCAAAGCTAATATATACATATATATATATATATATATATATATATATATATGAAAGGACAGATGAAAACACACCCCAGGTTAAAAAAAAAAAAAAGAAGCTAAATTCCCCTTTAAAATACTTATTTATTAAAATTTGAACGTTCCTTTGCAGAAAGGTGGCGGCTGCTGCAGGGTTGGGGGCAGTCAGTGGTATGTAAGAGGAATGACCTGCTTCCTCAGGCTGATTCTGCATATAAGCGACACTCGGATCAAATGTTTCCGCTCTCCAGTTTCCTCCTTCTCTTTCCCTGATTCAGGGAAATCAGCTGAACGGGACTGAAGATGCAAACTCTGATATGTCATTCATGACTCATGATGAACTTCATACAACACGTTTCACTCTCTTTCACTGCAAACGGTTAATTTCGGTCTGAGTTCGAGGTGCAGTTGGATGCAAAATACTGAAGTAGCACAAAGAAAGCCCACAGATGAGTACGGGTGAGTCATCTATGTTTTATTTCCCAGCTCTTCTTCTTCTTTCCTCTGACTTGCGTTATTATTCTGCTTTGGGGTGAAACGGCTCCCCCTGCTCGCTCCCCTCCGCTCCTCACTTCATGTTCTGTGGAGGGAATTAATTAGTGCTTCGGTTTGAGCTCGGGCTGAGCGCGGAGCTGCAGAGGGATCCGCGGGTGCAGAGCGGGGTTTGATAAGCATGCGTGGATGTGGATGTGGATGTGGATGCACGCCCGCGTGTGTGTGTCCTGTAAACGCAGAAACACACCCAGTCAGTGAGTGGGCTCCTGAGGCTCGGGTCAAACGCGGCCTGGTTTAATTAACCGTCGTCACTCTTGTTTCCCAGATGCAGAGAGCGGCTGGACTTCACAGGGATCAGCTGATTTCTCCCAGTTAGAAGTTAAAAACATACAGAACTGCATCATAGACATAAATGTAGATGCACCAACCTCCCACACTCATGTATTCCCGTATTTCATCATGATGATGATGATGATGGTGATGCAGGTGTATTTCATGATGATGATGATGATGATGCAGGTGTATTTCATGATGATGATGATGGTGATGCAGGTGTATTTCATGATGATGATGATGATGATGCAGGTGTATTTCATGATGATGATGATGGTGATGCAGGTGTATTTCATGATGATGATGATGATGAAGGTGTATTTGATGATGATGATGATGATGATGCAGGTGTATTTCATGGTGATGATGCAGGTGTATGTGATGATGATGATGATGAAGGTGTATTTGATGATGATGATTATGATGATGATGATAATGATGATGATGATGCAGGTGTATTTCATGATGATGATGATGATGATGAAGGTGTATTTCATTATGATGATAATGATGATGATGATGCAGGTGTATTTCATGATGATGATGATGAAGGTGTATTTCATGATGATGATGCTGTGGTTGTACATGATGATGATGATGATGATGATGATGATTATGCAGGTGTATTTCATGATGATGATGCTGTGGTTGTAAATGATGATGATGATGATGATGATGCAGGTGTATTTTTTGGTGATGATGATGATGATGAAGGTGTATTCGATGATGATGATGATGCAGGTGTATTTCATGATGATGATGATGATGAAGGTGTATTTGATGATGATGATGATGATGCAGGTGTATTTCATGATGATGATGATGAAGGTGTATTTCATGATGATGATGATGATGATGCGGTTGTAAATGATGATGATGATGATGAAGGTGTATTTCATGATGATGATGATGATGCGGTTGTAAATGATGATGATGATGATGGTGTATTTCATGATGATGATGATGATGATGATGGTGTATTTCATGATGATGATGATGATGATGATGCGGTTGTAAATAATGATGATGATGATGATGATGATGGTGTATTTCATGATGATGATGATGATGCGGTTGTAAATGATGATGATGATGATGGTGTATTTCATGATGATGATGATGATGCGGTTGTAAATGATGATGATGATGATGGTGTATTTCATGATAATGATGATGATGATGATGCGGTTGTAAATGATGATGATGATGATGATGTATTTCATGATGATGATGATATTGATGCAGGTGTATTTTTTGGTGGTGATGATGATGATGCAGGTGTATGTGATGATGATGATGATGCAGGTGTATTTCATGATGATGATGATGATCATGCGGTTGTAAATAATGATGATGATGATGGTGAAGGTGTATTTCATGATGATGAAGATGATGATGATGATTATGCGGTTGTAAATAATGATGATGATGATGATGATGATCATGCGGTTGTAAATGATGATGATGAAGATGATGATGATGCAGGTGTATTTCATGGTGATGATGCAGGTGTATGTGAATATGATGAAGATGATGATGATGCAGGTGTATTTCATGGTGATGATGCAGGTGTATGTGATGATGATGATGATGATGATGATGCAGGTGTATTTCATGGTGATGATGCAGGTGTATGTGATGATGATGAAGATGATGATGATGCAGGTGTATGTGATGATGATGATGATGCAGGTGTATGTGAATATGATGAAGATGATGATGATGCAGGTGTATTTCATGGTGATGATGCAGGTGTATGTGATGATGATGATGATGCAGGTGTATTTCATGGTGATGATGCAGGTGTATGTGATGATGATGAAGATGATGATGATGCAGGTGTATTTCATGGTGATGATGCAGGTGTATGTGATGATGATGAAGATGATGATGATGCAGGTGTATTTCATGGTGATGATGCAGGTGTATGTGATGATGATGAAGATGATGATGATGCAGGTGTATTTCATGGTGATGATGCAGGTGTATGTGATGATGATGAAGATGATGATGATGCAGGTGTATTTCATGATGATGATGATGCAGGTGTATGTGATGATGATGATGATGTGTGCAGGTGTATGTGATGATGATGATGATGCAGGTGTATGTGATGATGATGATGATGTTGCAGGTGTATGTGATGATGATGATGACAGGTGTATTTCATGGTGATGATGCAGGTGTATGTGATGATGATGATGATGCAGGTGTATTTCATGATGATGTTGCAGGTGTATGTGATGATGATGAAGATGATGATGATGCAGGTGTATTTGATGATGATGATGATGCAGGTGTATGTGATGATGATGATGATGTTGCAGGTGTATGTGATGATGATGAAGATGATGATGATGCAGGTGTATTTGATGATGATGATGATGCAGGTGTATGTGATGATGATGATGATGTTGCAGGTGTATGTGATGATGATGAAGATGATGATGATGCAGGCGTATTTTATGGTGATGATGATGATGATGCATATGTATTTGATGATGATGATGATGATGGTGCAGGCGTATGTGATGATGATGATGATGATGATGCAGGTGTATGTGATGACGATGATGATGATGATGCAGGTGTATGTGATGACGATGATGATGATGATGCAGGTGTATTTCATGGTGATGATGCAGGTGTATGTGATGATGATGAAGATGATGATGATGCAGGTGTATTTCATGGTGATGATGCAGGTGTATGTGATGATGATGAAGATGATGATGATGCAGGTGTATGTGATGATGATGATGATGCAGGTGTATGTGATGATGATGAAGATGATGATGATGCAGGTGTATGTGATGATGATGAAGATGATGATGATGCAGGTGTATGTGATGACGATGATGATGATGATGATGCAGGTGTATTTGATGATGATGATGATGCAGGTGTATGTGATGATGATGATGATGTTGCAGGTGTATGTGATGATGATGAAGATGATGATGATGCAGGTGTATTTGATGATGATGATGATGCAGGTGTATTTGATGATGATGATGATGATGGTGCAGGCGTATGTGATGATGATGATGCAGGTGTATGTGATGATGATGATGATGATGATGGTGCAGGCGTATTCCATGGTGATGATGCAGGTGTATGTGATGACGATGATGATGATGATGCAGGTGTATTTCATGGTGATGATGCAGGTGTATGTGATGATGATGAAGATGATGATGATGCAGGTGTATTTCATGGTGATGATGCAGGTGTATGTGATGATGATGATGATGATGATGATGATGTTGCAGGTGTATGTGATGATGATGATGATGATGATGATGATAGTGCAGGTGTATTTGATGATGATGATGATGATGATGATGATGCAGGTGTATTTCATGGTGATGATGCAGGTGTATGTGATGATGATGATGATGATGATGATGATGATGTTGCAGGTGTATGTGATGACGATGATGATGATGGTGCAGGCGTATTCCTCAGCTCAGACTCAGGTGATCCATCCTCAGTGGGACTGATTCCTGCAGCAGCTGTTGCTGCAGACCACGTCCACACGGTGACCTCTGCATAAGCTGCACGCAGTCGTAGCTGCACGCAGTCGTAGCTGCACGCAGTCGTAGCCGCATGTTCTTGACAGTACCCTCATCTTCATCATGCTGCTGTGCACTAGCATACATGCTAGCCTGGAACTCAGTGCATACCTGGAAACATGGCTCCCCTTAAGCCCTCGTTTCATCTGAACCCCGTACCCTCCATCTCTGCTGTTCCCAGCTTGTCTTAATTCCTCGTGTTTCCCTGGTAAATGTCAGATATTCTCTCGTTTTTGCTTTGCACAGCAGTGGCAGCGGTGGCTGTGAGGTTCAGTCTCCAAGCTTTGCACAGACTTTGGATGAGTTATCACAGTTTCTGTGAGGTTTACAGAAAGCTGGAAGTTCCTTTACATCCACTCCCCAGGGCCGTCCTGGCTGTTGTTTCGTTTGGTAGCCAGGCACCTGTGTCTAATGAGCAGTGAGCTGTCCAGGCTGAGTCTAAATTAGCAATGAGTGCACAAGCTGCTACCCTGCCCAGCCTCCAGAAGATGAAAGCAACAGTGGACACATTTTGTCCTTTTCCTGTCCTCATAAAGTATTTTTCCACAACACATTCAGATATCACAACGCCCAGAAACCGTAGACAGTAGAGATAACAAAGCATCATCAACTTCATGGCGATGCTAGCGGCGGTAGCTTTCCTGATGACTCACATGTTTTATCTTTGTCCTCAAATGATGTAGGCGTTCAGCGCCATCACATCATAATGCTGAAGAAGTATTACAGACCAACTGTGCTATAACAAGAACAAAAGCAGACACATTTTTGTTGTGTGCCAGAACAGAAGCCAGCTTATCCATTTCAAACTGAGACACCAGAGGAGAGAGAACAAACAGGCTGGTGTGTGTGATCAGTCTCATACTAACCAGCCGTGAGCATATGCTTCGCTGCTGGCTGCTGTGCTGTGATGGAGGGATTCAATAAACCAAACGGCGCCTGTCTCACCTCCTGGTTGGCACATTTTAGCTCCCTCACTCATCGTCTGTTCCTCCTCTCTGTCACGGAGACTGATCGTCTGTGTGGTCGCTGACGGTGAAAACATGCCGACATTCCCTCGACCCTGACGAACCCCGGGGGCCGAAAGGTTAAAGAATGACTGCGCGACCTCTGCTGAGGCGATGCTCTGATTAACAGCTAACGCTAACGAACCGGACTCCCAGGACCAAACGGGGAAAAGTACAAACATGTCAGTGACGGCAGCCATCTGCGAATCCTGATTTCTTATTTTTTTCCATGTTTTTCACATTTATATGTTTCAGATCATCAAACAAATTTAAATATTAGACAAAAATAACACAAGTAAACACAAAATGCAGTTTTTAAATGAAGATTTTTATGAGCACAGGGGAAAAAAATCCAAACCTCCACGGTCCTGTGTGAAAAAGTGACTGCCGCCACCATTAAACCATAAACTAACTGTGGTTTATCATCTTTGGAAAGCAGAATTAAACTTCTCTATCCACATCCAGGCCTGATTACTGCCACACCTGTTCTCCATCAGAAATCACTTAAATAGGACCTGCCTGACAAAGTGAAGTAGACCAAAAGATCCTCCAAAGCTAGACATCATGCTGCCATCCAAAGAAATTCAGGAACAAATGAGAAACAAAGTCATTGAGATCTATCAGTCTGGAAAAGGTTCCAAAGCCATTTCTAAAGCTTTGGGACTCCAGAGAACCACAGTGAGAACCATTATCCACAAATGGTGAAAACATGGAACAGTGGTGAACCTTCCCAGGAGGGGCCGGCCGACCAAAATGACCCCAAGAGCACAGCGACGACTCATCCAAGAGGTCACAAAAGACCCCAGAAC
The DNA here is from genome assembly GCA_023101725.1 of Atherinomorus stipes. Lineage (NCBI taxonomy): Eukaryota > Metazoa > Chordata > Actinopteri > Atheriniformes > Atherinidae > Atherinomorus > Atherinomorus stipes. The sequence continues at coordinate 398,254 of JALJCO010009279.1, read as the reverse complement.
AACATCCAAGAACTGCAGGCCTCACTTGCCTCAATGAAGGTCAGTGTTCATGACTCCCCCATCAGAAAGAGACTGGGGGGCAAAAATGGCTGCATGACAGAGTTCCAAGACCAAAACCACTGCTGAGCAAAAAGAACATAAAGGCTCGTCTCAGTTTAGCCAGAAAGCATCTTGATGATCCCCAAGACTTTTGGGAAAATACTCTGTGGACTGACGAGACAAAAGTGGAACTTTCTGGAAGGTGGAGGTCCCATTACATCTGGCGTAAAAGGAACACGGCATTTCAGAAAAGGAACATCATAGCAACAGGAAAACATGGTGGTGGTAGTGTGATGGTCTGGGGCTGTTTTGCTGCTTCAGGACCTGGAAGACTTGCTGTGGTAAATGGAACCATGAATTCTGCTTCTACCAAAAAATCCTGAAGGAGAACGTCCGGCCATCTGTTGGTGACCTCAAGCTGAAGCGCACTTGGGTTCTGCAGCAGAACAATGATCCAGAACACACCAGCAAGTCCACCTCTGAATGGCTTAAGAACAACAACATGAAGACTTTGGAGTGGCCTAGTCAAAGCCCCCACCTGAATCCCATTGAGATGCTGTGGCATGACCTTAAAAAGGCGGTTCATGCTGGAAAAGCCTCCAATGTGGCTGAATTACAACAATTCTGCAAAGATGAGTGGAACAAAATTCCTCCACAGCGCTGTAGAAGACTCACTGCCAGTTAGCACAAACGCTTGATGCAGTTGTTGCTGCTAAAGGTGGAACAACCAGTTATTAGGTTTAGGGGAAGATCACTTTTCACACAGGGACATGGAGGGTTGGATTTTTCCCCCTTACTAATAAAAACCTTCATTTAAAAACTGCACTTTGTGTTTACTTGTGTTATCTTTGTCTAATATTTAAATTTGTTGGATGATCTGAAACATGTAAGTGTGACAAACATGCAGAAAAATAAGAAATCAGGAAGAAGACAAACACTTTTTCACACAACAGTATGCCAGCATGTATGCATCATCTGCAGGAATGTTTATCCATGTTTGCATTAAATAAAAATGAAATGCCATAGATGATTTGCATCTGAAACTGTGAGGAGTCTGAGGTTTTATTATTTATCAAAAGAATCAGGGGTCAAAAATGAAGGCTGCATTTTTATCAGGGTAGACTTAGACATAAAAAAGGGTCCACACAGAAGTTTTTTTTTTTTACAAAATGCATCCTCTACTTGTGTGCTAAAAAATAACCAAGAAATTAGGCATGCACGATGTTATCGGCCCCCTATCGGTATCGGCCTTAAAACTGAGTTTCGGACATCGGCCACCCCACTGATATTTAACTGATATTCAACCGATCTGCCCGCTGTTTCTAAAGTCTTAAAAAAACACACACACAAAAAACTTCCCCTTCAAAAACTTCTATTTTAACGACATTGAAACTTCCAAAGACTAGGGTTGGGAGAAATATCGATGCACTGAAATATTGCCATATTTTAATTTGCTGATGTCATATTGACACTTAAGAGCACGGTATCGATCTATTTTACTTAATGAAATCTCGCAATATTTCATCGTTCTGTTGCAAAATCTTGCGAGAATTCACGAGATATCCTGAGATTTTGTAACAGAATGATGAAATCTTGCGAGACTTTGTAAGTAAAATAGATCAATACCGCGTTTTTAAATATCGATTTGATATCAGCATATGAAAATATCGCAATATTTCAGTGTATGGATTTTTTTTTCCAACTTCTCTTTTTCAAAGTGTCGGTAACGGATTACAAAACTGCTATTCGCCATGACTGCTTATTTTTTTCAGCTTTAATATCGGTCTCGGTATCAGTTATCGGCCACATGAGTTTTAAAATATTGGCATATCGGATATCTGCCAAAATTCTAATATTATGCATCCCTTCAAGAAATAATATCCATAAGTAATTTATAATTTTCACATTTCATCAAAAACAAGAGGTGTGTTTTTATCTCAACTGTACCCACAGAATAAAAATAGTGAGTACAGTTGAGACACCATGAAATATCTGGAGAGCTGATGGAATGAACTTTTAAAAACTTCAATTACAACTTTTTTACACTTTATTAAGTTTTCAATTTGATTAAATTCAACAATAGGATAGGCAAACTTTTAAAAAATGAAAAAGAACAAATTTTTAAATGGATACTGCAAACAGTACAAATATAAACACAATAATAGCAATAATTTCAGAATGACAAGTCAGAGTAGCAGACTGTTCAAATGTAAAAAAACAAAACAAAACTACCTTTGATTTGTTCTAATTTTGCCTAATTATGACTTAAATCTTAGAATCCTGCCGTATGTCTGCGCTGCTGAACAGCATGGAAAGCAACAGCGTTCTGCAGCCACATCGCACATTTCACAGAATCATGTGAAGACCTGACATGCTACGATGTCACGGAACATCTCAGTTTTTAGTGCAAAAAATACCGTTTGCAGATAAGGAAGTTAACTTTAAAAGTAACATAAAGTTCATCGTAAAAGCAACGCGGTAAAATCAAAATCTGACCTGTCAAAAAATACTTTTTTGAATATCTTCGTCGCGGAGCTTCACACAAAGCTGAATTTTCCCACGCTCAGAAAGGATGTTAATACGCATGCGCACACCAAAAATCACAGCAAATGTTTGCTGCATGCGCAAGTAGTTGGCGCATCTCAACTGTACTCATTCTACCCTATTTACATGCACTTCAGAACATGGTTACAGGCAGAAGTCTTCAAGGGCGCACCGACTTCTAAACAGTCATATAAATGAGAAATGTGGAGCCACTCAGGCTGGTGGATTAGAGACATTTCAGATGAGGAAAATTTCTGTGGAATATCTGCAATCAAGTGTCTGATTGGCCCATCGGCACGGCTGCATGTGCAGGAGGAGAGACTCCAAACAGAATTATGATGAAGCTGAACGTAGATTGCAAAGAGAATAAAATGTTAGATTAATGAGCTCATCTGAAATCATGTAGGCTGTCAGGTAACCAGCTGACTGCAGTGACATGTTTTTTCTCTCTAAAAAGGTTGTTGTCGTGCACGTAAGTTGGCCGGTTTGTTCGGTGTCTCCTCTGCTAGCCTCCAATGTGCAACAGATTCATTAATATTTTCAAGAATGACCTGAACTGTTGAAATGACATTTATAATTTATTGTTTGTGGCATTTTAAGGAAAACTTCCTTTTGCTTACAGACTAAAACCTCACTGTTGAACTTCTGACACACAAGCAGTGGCGCCCCATGGCCCCCCTGGACAAAAAGCTGGCCACCCCAGCAATTATTTTTTTTCATTTATATAAACTTTTATGTACTATTAACAGGCCGCAGCTTTGCTTATATTTGAATGTCAAAATCTTTATGAGCTAATAGAAATAAAATAAATCAAAAATATTACACTAGAACTACTATTTTCTGCCATTGCTCATTTGCCGTAGTCCCCCGCAGGTCTGTCACGCCTAATTAACTTTGCATTTTTATGCAAATTCATCCAGGAAGGCGCCACCCAGAGTGCCCCAACCAGTTTCTAATGGTCCTTTCACATTAGCATCTACTTAGCCCTCATTGGGCCGACACCACACTGCCCCTGTTTAGTTTGCTCAAATTAAAATTGATGGCAACGGTTTTCAGCAACGGTTTTCAGTGTGGGTGAGGTCGTCATAGTGAAGGTTTGTAAGTCATTTGTTCGCGACACACACTGAACTTGTTATTACAAGCAAAACAAAAACTTGGCCACTCTTAAAATAAGTAAAAAAAGATATTTTTTGCCTGTAATAAGCAACAATTTCTGCCGATGGAACAAGTAAAATTTTCTGATAAGATTTCTTGAAATAAGATACATTTGTCTTTAAAAAAAAGTTCCTATATCTCACTGAAATGTTTTTGTTTTTTTTTTAGGTCATTTTGTCTTATTTTGAGTTTAATGAAATATTTTGAATAGAAATTAGAAAAATATACTTGGTAAAATTTGAGATTTTGCAGTGCATGAGTGAGAATAAGGAAGTTTGCTGAAGATGATGTCTTATATCGAGGCCCATTCATTCTGCCCCCTTCATGTCCTTTGTATGGATATACGCAGATCTACGACTAATCTGAATACATTTGCGTCCAAAGGAGTCAGAGTGATGCAGAAATGTTACTGGTGAGTAGATACATGTACAAATTCCTAGAAATAAAGTCCAGGTGGAAAGAAACAAAAGTTATCCTTTAAAAACCCTTGGCTACCCTGCTGTTTTCTCTGGCCACCCAATGATCACCCTAAAAAAAATCTCTGCAGGCGCCCCTGCACACAAAGTGCTTTATAGTAGAGGCAACAGACAAAGAGATTATGAAATAGTCTATGAAATGCAAAGTTAAGGAAATGGAAAATAAAAGAGCGAAGTAATTAGAAGATATTAAAACTAACATAAAATTGGAACAAGCTACTTGGGGAAGCGCAGAGTGTACGTAAAACGAATTAAGGTAGTTCGAATTAAAAACCAATACAAAAAGGTAGGTCTTTATCTTTGATATAAAAGGTAGCAGTAAGTTCAGTAGTAAGATGGATGTTGAGAGGCAGTGAGTTCCTCGGTCTCCGGCCAACGTCTTTGGCCTGAGACTTTGGGGACTGGCCAACTTCTTTTGGGTCGTCCCAAAGACGAAGCTGAAGCATAGTCTTAGTCTTTGGGACTCCCCAAAGACGTTGGCCAGTGGAACGAAGGGCTCTGCTGGGGTCCCGCCGGACTAGCAGATCACCCAGATGGGGGTGAAAAAAAAAGTCTCCACTTGGATTTAATCAAGCAAACAGGTAGGAGCCTCCTATTGGATAATTACATGATGGGCGATTATCTTTCAGCTGCAACAAGTTATTTAACCCCAACTGGTGCAATGACTTGCTTCTCATTTCCTAAACAGCCATGTGGAAAGACACATCCGTGGTGGTGGAAGAGATGTTAGTCTGTCTGAGGAGGTTCAGATCCAGGTTCAGATCCAGGTGCAGGTCCAGGTTCAGGTCCAGGATCAGATCATTGAAAACCCAGCATGCACTGTGCGATTTTTGACCATTTCTGAGCCAATTTTCCAGTCGTACGACTATTTTAGGATCGGGCCGACTCTTGGCCAAATTGTGTGTCGTGCAGTATACGAGGGGGTCATGAGAGCTGATTGGCACCTCATGACGAGCTCCTGATCAGAAATCACGAGTCGCAAGAAAATCAAACCTGTTGGATATTTTGGTCGCGGCTTGTGAGTGAATCGCCTCCTCGCCTCCTCTTCCTCGCCTCCTTCGATGACGTCCTCTTCCATTTCTTTGCTAAATTAGTGATGCTTTCAAACCAGCCAGTGTGTTGATATCCAGTTTCTGGGAAGTGATGCAAGGCGGTAAAGTGAAACGTAGCTGTAATGTAATGCTCCATGAAGTTCGGTTTCTCAGCCTGGGGATGCTGCTGGGTGACGTTGGCTCCATTAATGTGCATAATGAACATTCGTGAGCCATCAAACCACGTCAGAAACACTAAATTTTAAGGTCGGAAAGTTGCAGTTGCTTTAAAAGCCCATGTTGTATAACTAAAGAAGTCTGTGAGCTCCAGATAGACAGATTACAGACACCTGAATCAGAAAACAACTGCATAAACAAAAGTGTCAAACATGAGCAACCTGATGCCCTGCAGAGTCACAACGAAATGCAAGATAATCAACACCTTCTCAGTTAAGACGCCGCTGCCGATCACTCGTTTACCACCACCATATATCACTCTTTCCAGAGCTCTATTTTGATCACCGGACCCGATAATGTGTGTTCTTTGACCTGTAATAAGATAGAGGAGAGCAGTAAGAACTTGAGAGTGTAATGGGAGGCAGGAAGGATTGTGTTTCCAACCATCGGGCTCGTATTTCTCGTGTCTCCCTGTGGAAAGGATCGGATCAGGACTGCAGGAGGAGAAACGCCGCAGTAACATCTTAATCTGACGACACACGCGAGATTTAAACTGTTAGATTTTGCTGCACAGATGTTACATTTAAACTTCTTCCTTAGATTAAACAAAAAGCCTCTCCAACATCGTTCCTGTGATTTGTTCTGATTTAACGACTCCAAAATTCCACCATTAACAGGCTACAGAATATATTACTGAAGGGATGTTTTACAAACACATCAAGCACACTTTAAACCGTAATCTTTAACTTCTTAGCCGAGAAATGTCCCCAGAATGAAATCATTTATCTCAGCTGGCGAACACGCGTCTCCACATTTGTCTGTCCTCTCGGATAATGGCAGCTCGCTCCGTTCCTGCTTCGGTAAAGAGCTCCTCTTTAGGCTTTTACAAAGTGCAGCAGCCGAGCTTTCAGCCAACAGCTCAGACACAAAGTGGGAGTTGAGTGTTGTTGCAGGGCCTTATAGTTTCTGGGCATAGATACCTGGCCTCTTAGAGGAAGAGAGAGGAGAGTGGAGGCTTATTATAGTTCCATTTATTTCATTAATTTGATTGAAATGGCCCATCAGCACCATTCTGTATAATTCATGCAATCCTCCCATAAAGGAACCCGTTTAAACAAATGTCTGATACAGAACTTAAAGAGAAAACTGAAATTAATGACACGAGATGGACTTGCTGAGGAGGTGGAAGTCCACCTGCCGCACGGGATCCCTTTTATGCTGAAAGGGATTTTGAAGTCAGTTGGGAGCCTTGTTGATATGCTGGGAACCTGCTTTGAATATAAATGATTTCACCCTGAGCAGAGTACACAACAGCAGCTCATTGTGAGTGATTTGGCCCACCACAGCGTGTGCGGGTTTGAATATTTTTGCATGAACAAAAACAAAAGCCATTTGGCTTCTGTAAATCAGCATCACTCGTGGTTGTGAAGACCGAGGTGACTAATGGTGACTGCATTAATCATGTTCACACAGTAGCTCCGGTATTCAGCTTCACACATTTTAAAACACAACTTTAACCACCGCAGGAATTTATCTGATCCGGTTGTTTCCAGTGGGGAGCAGCAACAGCTGTGTTTTGTTGTAGTTTGTTTGAGCTGACTTATCGTTAGCTACGTCAGTACACGTGTCCTACATTCACATCACATTTATCCACGATTTTCCTCGGCAAAACTTCTGGTTTTAGCAGAAGTACCTTTCGAGCCGGGGTATTTACATTACGATCTCGTACTTTAAAAGGTTAATAATAATAATAATAATACATTTTATTTGAAAGCGCCTTCTCAAAACACCCAAAGACACTGTACAGGCAGATAAAACATTAAAAACAGGAAGCTGAAACAGTAAAAACAGAAGCATTAGAGGTACCACAGAAAACAAGATAACAGCAAATAAAACAGGCACATGGACTCAGGTGGAATACGACTGTCTGAACAGGAAGGTTGCTGGATTTGAAAAGAGGGAAGGAGTCCAGAGTACGGAGATGAGGAGGGAGGGAGATGGGGAGCAGAGCGACTCAATGCCCAGCTCCCCATTGAGACAAGATGGGCCGGGGGAACGGAGAGCTGGAAGGTGTGGGAGGATGGTAGGGGGCGGGTAGGGGTGTTAACATGAAGGAGATCAGAGATGGAAGATGGAGCCATGTTATGGAGGCCGGGAATGTAGTGAGGAGGAGTTTAAAGATGATTCTTTGTTTGATGGGGAGCCAGTGGAGTTGCTGCAGGACGGCAGTGATATGATGAGTAACGGGGGTCTGAGTAATCAGGCGTGCTGCAGAGTTTTGAAGGAGCTGCAGTTTCTGGAGGGACGTATTTGGGAGGCTGAACAGAAGTAAATTACTGTAGTCAATGTGAGAAGTGATGAGACTGTGATCAAGGATGGCGGGGGTTTGGGAAGAGGGGGGGGGGGGAGAGATGTTACGCAGGTGGAAGTAGGCGGACCGGGTGATGTTATTAATGTGATAGTGGAAGGAGAGTGTGCTGTCAAGGACAACACCCAGACTCTTAACCTGAGGGGGGGACAGTTGAGTCATGGAGGGTAATGGAGAAGTTATTGGCTTTGGAAAGAGTGGGAGGTGCCGACTAGGAGGTTTTAGAGCTGTTCAGTTTGAGGAAGTTGGATGAAAACCAAGAATGAATTTCTTGAAGACAGAGGGTGAGGGAGGTTGGTGGGAGTGAGGCAGATGGGTGAGGGAGGTTGGTGGGAGTGAGGCAGATGGGTGAGGGAGGCTGGTGGGAGTGAGGCAGATGGGTGAGGGGGGCTGGTGGGAGTGAGGCAGATGGGTGAGGGAGGTAGGTGGGAAGAGGCAGATGGGTGAGGGAGCTGGGTGGGAGTGAGGCAGATGGGTGAGGGAGGCTGGTGGGAGTGAGGCCGCATGGGTGAGGGGGGGGGTGGGGGGGGGGAGGTGGTTGGGGGGGGTGGTTGGGGGGGAGGCAGATGGGTGAGGGGGGCTGGTGGGGGGGCAGATGGAATCTGAGGGGGGCTGGTGGGGGTGAGGCGATGGGTGAGTAGAGAGGTAGAGCGGGTGTCGTCCCCATCCATGGAATCTGATTGTCTTACTGGAGAACAGAGCCAAGAGGGAGGATATAGATGATAAACAGGAGGGGCCCCAGGACAGAACCTTGGGGCACACCAGCAGAAACGGGGAAGGAGATGGATTTATGAACTTGTTTTTTAATGCAGTGTAACACGGTGTGCTACATAGGTTTTTTTTTTTTATGTACGGTGTTTTTATGTATTGTGTGTTTATGTATTAACTGGGTTTTTTTTACGTGTTTAAATGTTTTGTATGTTTTTTCTGATATGGACCTCCCTTTTGTGTCCGGAATAAAGCATTATATTATGAGATTTGAGTTGTTTGAATTGTGTCCTATCAGAGAGATATGAAGTGAACCAGGCTAGAGGGGTGTGGCTGATACCGGTGGATGATAATCGACTGAGGAGAGCGGCGTGGGAAATGGTGTCAAAAGCTGCTGAAAGGTCCTGGAGAAGGAGGATGGAAAGTAGTCCAGAGTCAGAAGCCATGCTCGTCCACCGCTTCCGTAGTGTTGTGAACTTGCAAGGGCGCACTTTGCAGCAGCTAGTTCTACTGTTTAGGCTCTAAAAATCGACTAAATGATGGTTTCCAGTAAATTCTGGACGCTACCCACTCAGGACACTTGGATTACATTGGACGAGCAGTATGGAGGAATATTGACAAGTTTTTATGGACTTTTATGGACCTTTTTGGTTCAGTCGCCAGTAACTCCATTATATGAAAGTTGGGGGAAACGAACAACCCCCACCCCTCATGAGGGTGAGTAGAAGATGAAGGACCATCATTCTGTGGGTGTACTATTCCTTTAAATGTTGGTTGTTGTTTCACCATCGTTGGTCCGTTGTGCTCGTTTTGTTTTGTTTTCCTAACCAACTTTCAGAGAAACTAAAGGATGTTTTTTATTTTCATAACTACAGTTTGAGACTAAATGTGACCTGGAAGACATGGCTGGATGTAGAACTCATAAATGGAACAGCTGTATTATATGAACGTTGATGTCAGACATTGAAACAGACCTGATGTAAACGCTGCCTTCCTCTTTCCCCATCACGTCCTTTTCTGTTGTTTCCACTCCACAATTCTCACTGGTCTCCTCATCACTCCTCCTGCAGCTGAATGATGTTTTCCTCCCATTTCCATCTCTGCATTATCTTTATTTGCTCGCTCTTTTCTTCTCTCCCCTGCCTCCTCTTTGTCCTGGACACTCGGCATTAATCTTTCTATTCAAGCCATTCTACGAGAGGTCAATTAACCCGACCAAAACTCGCAGGCACTAAGATCAAACAGTTTCCAGCGGAGAAGGGCACTGAGAGAAAAGAGAGAATCGGAAATCAGAGCAGGGAGAAGATGGCTCGCTTTGAGGGTGCAAAAGTTGGGCAGGACCATCTGGCGAGGCCATTCAGGTAGACATCCGAGTGAGATAGTGTGTTCATGGCGTTTTTAAATAGCTGAATGACTCATTGCTCCTGCACACACCTCAAACGGCTGCTCATCAGACCCAGCATGCTGCTGGGGCGATCTCATCTGCCCCTGCCGCCTGTGAGGGATTAAACTCTTAATCCGCTGGGCTGAGGTTTGCTATTAGGGCAGCTGGGGCTGCAGCTATCTGAGTTCTCCGATGCATCTGTGCATGTCTGTGTTGGCCTCTGGTGTGATGCATTGTGGAGTTTGTGGGCCGGGTAGCTCCAGGTACGAGTATGAGATTAATAAAAAGCAATGAGGCAGGGAAGTTATGGTAGAGGGGAGGAGGGAGAGCAGCACGTAAACAAGTTAGCTGGTTTGATGTAGGAGGGGTCGGGTGTTCTCTGTCTGCCATCTGTGCTAAATCCAGAATTTAATGACCGGTGTGTCTGTTTTTGTGTGATACAACCTTAAAAAGTGAGATAATTACTGCAAAAACTCAAATCTTAGCAAGTATATTTTTCTCATTTCTAGTCAAAATATCATTAGATTCAAAATAAGACAAAACATTTCAGTGAGATATAATAAGATAAGATCTCACTTTCTCTTTTTTCATTTGGCTGAGAAAATGAAGCTCTGATAAGATAATTGAGGTTCGTCTGAGCTAAAGCTGGTGAAGATTGTATCAGTGCCTGGTCTACAGTGAAGTGTTTTTGTCTTTCACATATAATAAGGAAGAAACTGAGATTACATGACGCAATAAAATCAGCTTCTTTTGTGTCTTACGAAAAGATGTCATTTGTAGTACTGTGTATATGACTAAGTTATGCACTCCCCGTATGCAGTGGCCACTTTGCACTTTGAAAAGTGCATACATGTTAAAAAAAATGCAAAAACTCAAATCTTATCAAGTATTTTTCTCATTTCTAGTCAAAACTCAAAATAAGCCAAAATTACCGAAAGAGAAACATTTCAGTGAGATATAGGAATTTGTTTTAAAGGAGTAGTACACCCACAGAATGATCCATCTTCAACTCATCCTCATGTTGAGCAAGACTCTGGAGCACTTTTTTTAATATCTCAAATGCAGCCGGAGATCTGACAGGTTTTCCGATCTCCAGCTGCAAATAAGTCCATAAAAGTCCACAAAAGATCGTCAATATTCCTCCATACTGCTCGTCCAATGTAATCCACGTGTCCTGAGTGGGTAGCGTCCAGAATTTACTGGAAACGACATCATTGAGTAGATTTTTAGAGACTAAACAGTAGAACATTTAGCTGCAACATTACTACTCTGCCAATAATGCAAGCGTAGAAGAAGGAATTCGCTGTTTACATTGTGCTAAGGAGCAAACAAGTTGCAGACAAACATCAGAGGGGTTGGATATTGATTTAAAACAAAGAAAGAGAGAAAAAGAGAAGGTGCGATCTCGTCTGCCGCGGCTTCCGTAGTGTCGTGAACTTGCAGGGACGCACTTTGCAGCTCGAAGTTCTACTGTTTCTAAAAATCTACTAAATGATGGTTTCCAGTAAAATATGGACCCACTCAGGACACTTGGATTACATTGGACGAGCAGTATGGAGGAATATTGACGAGTTTTTATGGACTTTTATGGACCTTTTTGGTTCGAGCGCCAGTGAACTCCATTATATGAAAGTTAGGGGTAGTGATGTGTTGATCGATACTGAAATATTGATACTTACAGCTTTTAATGTTCTAGAATCGATTTTCATGCCAAAATATAGATATTTTGGTACTTTTTTTGTAAATATGGAGTTTTTGCCAAACTTGAATACGGTAAAAAGTAACTATAATATCAGAATCTTGTCTAAATTTTACACAACTGGTAGGAACTATTTTTCCTTCCACCTACCATTGTCATATGAGCAATGAGGCTCAGCACAGCAGCCATGGTGCAGTAATGATCCCTCGCTCAGTTCGTAGCAGTCAGGTGTGGAATGACATCGGTGTGCTGCAGTATATGGTGTATGTAAGAAGACAGAGGTAGCAACACCGCAGACCTGAGTCAGGGATGATGCCGTAACATGGAGCTTCAGACTGATGGACAGCGAGGGTCCGAAGCCGGATTGCTTTTCCCTGAGTGAAGCCCAAAGTATCGGATCGGTATCGCCGATACTGGCTTGAGTTTTACTTGGTATCATATTGGAAGGAAATTCAGTGGTATCGCACAACACTAGTTAGGGGAAACGAAAGCCCCCCCCCCGGATCTCCGGCTGCATTTGAGATATTAAAAAAGTGCTTCAGGGTCTTGCTCTGCATGAGGATGAGGAGAAGATGAAGGACTGTGGGTCTGTGGGTGTACTATTCCTTTAAGTGGCCAAGATCTTTTTGCTTGCAATAAGCCAAAAATTCTGCCAGTAGAACAAGCGACATTTTCTTGATAAGTTTTCTTGAAATATATCTCATATCTCATCTTATATCTCACTGAAATGTTTCTGTTTAAGTATTTTTGTCTTATTTTGAGTGGGATGAGATATTTTGACCATAAAATGAGAAAAATCTACTTGCTGAGATTTGAGTTTTTGCAGTGTAACAGTGGTATTGTGTCAGAGATTTGTAATACTTCAGCTTTGACGTCCTGGATGAGAAGATGAAAGCTGACTGAGAGCTAATAACGCAGCGTGCGAGGTTAATCTTGTGTCGCGTACACCCACCGCCCCTCCTGCACCGTGGGTTAATGAATAATGATGGATTAAATGAGCTGAATGTCTCTTTTGTTAGCACACACACATGCGTGCACAGACCCCACCTGGCTCCTCATTTTCCATCTCCACCAGTTTCCATCTCTAACCTCGCTAATGTGCTGTCTGCTCTGCTGGCGGCCATAAAGACCTGGACAGAGTGTTTGCTTGCTTTAGTGGTTCCCTCAGGCACACGCGGCCTAATGAGCTGCTTCTCAAGGACGAAGCGAGAGGCCGGCGACACGGACCAACCTGCAAGTTTGACGACGCATTTTTCTCAGAACTTTCGCTTTATGCAGAGTTTGTTCGACCTTTGCTAAATTTGGCGAGATTATGTTGATTTGAACGAGTCGGGGGGGTTGGAAGTCCTTTTTTTTAGACATTGTGATGCATTTATTTATTCAGTCAGAAGTCGGGCCAGCTGTTCGGTGTCACCTGGATGTATAACGCCTTTCCTACATCAGAACTCTGTCATATCTGCAGACCTCAGTCAGCTTGTTCTTATTTTTGTGTCATGCCATCTGGCTGAGCCCACAAGGATTACACTGCGCTTTACATAAGGAGAATCCTCCTGTGATAATAGCAGAAAGGAGCTTCATTAGAAGATTTAGTCATATTTCTGTGAACTCACATATTTCTGAGGAAAAATCTAAGAACTGATTAGCTGTAGAAGGAAAAGCTGCTACATGACTGAGGACTTTGTTTTACTGCATATCAGTCATAATCACAATCTGCACTAACTCGTCTTTCACTATGAATCTTTTATTTATTTAAACATTCTTGAAACATGAGAAATGAAGAAGTACGCTGAAACAACTGGCTTCAGACCATATGTGATTTCAGCCCAACTTTGGAGGTGGAGGACCCCTAAATTAGATCCCAGCACCCCTAATATGAAGAGTTTGTTTGAAAAACAGATAAACACCATAACACCATACCACACATATATATATATATATATACATATATATACATATTCCTCCATACTGCCCGTCCAATGTAATCCAAGTGTCCTGAGTGGGTAGCGTCCAGATTTTACTCGAAACAACATCATTTAATATATTCTTAGAGCCTAAACAGTACTACATCAGTACTACATCGCATCTCCTGCAAGCATGCCGATGCACATTCACGAAACTACGGAAGCCGCAGCAGATGAGATCGCGTGATTTCTTTCTTTCTTTGTTTTAAATCAACATCAACCCCTCTTGGACCCTCTTGTGTTTGTCTGCAGCTCTGTCCCTCTTAGCACAATGTAAACAGCGAAGCGTGCTTCCTGAAAGTAAGATGTAGTACTGTTCAGGCACTAAAAATCTACTAAATGACGTAGTTTCCAGTAAATTCTGGACACTACCCACTCAGGACACTTGGATTACATTGGACGAGCAGTATGGAGGAATATTGACAAGTTTTTGTGGACTTTTATGGACCTTTTTGGCTCGGACCCCGGTGAACTCCATTATATGAAAGTTGGGGGGACACGAGAAGCCTTCCTGATCGCCGGCTGCATTTGAGATATTAAAAAAGTGCTGCAGAGTCTTTCTCACCATGAGGGGAAGTGGAAGATAAAGTTACATCATTCTGTGGGTGGAATATTCCTTCAAAGGTTGAATATGGAACAGCGACATCACATGTGTCCAGGTTGTAGTTGCAACGGCAGAAAAACAACTCCAGCCGTTTGGTTTCCAGGCTCACTGCTGATACATCAGTGACCAGCAGCTGCAGCAGGTCCAACACTGCAGAGGAGTTTATAGCTGACAGCTAACGTTAGCCACGTTAGCAAACAAGTTAGCTTACTGATCCAGGAGGAAAGTCGCCATTTCTGCGTTTTGATGCCGTGGAAAACGTTTATTTGGGTCCATCTAGTGCAGCTTCACCTAAATTTACTCCAGTTGTTGCTCTTCTCAGGTCCCTCCTCTTCAGAGACGATAATATCTCCGTAGCTCTGAAGCAGCTGCTGGACTTGCCGACTCCACTGTTTCCCTGTACCAGCATAACTGTTCCCAGCATACTGATGCCACACAGACATCGGCAACCTGCATTGCCAGCATTTAGATATAAAAATAACGCCATTATCAAACCCATTTTTTAATAAAAATGTTCCAAATTCAACCTTTATTTTGAATGGTAGTTTAAAAAAATATAAAAAACAGAAAATAAAACAAGTAAACAAACATGGAGCTTCAGAGGTAAAATGTTGTTGAGCAACAATTTGAGACAATCACTGCAATCAGGTGTTTTCTGTACAATCAGACGTCTGCACCTGTTGACAGGTATGTTGGTCCATGGTCCATGAGCAAGGTGCTGATGTGTCTGGGACACATTATGATTATTGTGAATTTAGCATTTGCTGTAATTGGAGGGTATAAATAACTTTGAGGACGACTGTATATATGTGTATATATATATATATATATATATATATATATATATATATAAAACTGTGTACATGCACTCTCAAAATAGAGGTATGAGACAGGAACATTTCTGTACCTGTACGTACATTTTTTTTTAACAAATGTTCTCTCAAAAGTACAATATTGGTCTTTATGAGGCCAGAAGTACCTATATACTATGAAAAAGGCTCCAAAGTAATATAAAGTACACATTTGTACCATTCCAACCCTAAGGGTACCTGCAGCATTGAAAAATGTGTGTAGCTTGTACAATAACTATAAATAGTAGTACTTCTAAACAGTAGTATAATTATAGTTATTATATTATGATTTTCATAATAATCATAGTAATAATTATATGTATAATTATATATGTGTTTGGCCTAATATTTCTATAATAATTATTCATTTATTATTAGCATCTTTAATTGGTGTCATAATCTCTATTTTATTGACTTTTATTCATCATCTTTAATTGGTTTAATTGTACTTTATTAACTCATACAGCTTGATAAGGTACAAAAATGGACCATGAAGGTACAGAAATGTCTTTCAGAAAGGACCCCCCCCAGCAACAAGCTTTGGACCCTTTTAAGTACAAACTGGTACCGTAGTCTACTTCCAGAATCACCATTTCCAGATTTTGGGAGCTTCTCTGCTGCAACACCTGACTCTAATCGATGGGTAATTAGCAGGTGGTGCTGCTGCAGGGAAGCTCCTCATGCAGGATACCGGCCCCCCAGGACTGGAATTGGTGATCCCTGCTCACAACCAAAACCCAGCACCCCCACCCCTCAAGCACGGTTTGATCCCACCCGCTTGCATATTCCAGACAGCAGCAGTCATAACTTTGTTTCTGGACACTAGATGATAAAAAGTGATGAGAAACTTTGTAAAAAAGGAGGAAAAAGTTTTGGTGGATCTGGTTCATCGTTGGAGGCAGCGAGATGCTGGAAACCAGCCCCACACTTCCACCTCTGACACTGAAATCCAGCGTCTCAGCTGGACGCACATCTGCTGTCCAACCTGCTCTTTGTGACGTCATCATTCCTCTGGTTTGCTGCCTGTAAATCAGGATTCCTGCTTCAGCTCCTCTGCAGAATTATTACTGATGGTAATTTGAGAGGGAACCGCGCCCCCTGTTGCGCGCGAGGCGTTCACGGTAGTAAACATGGAAAATAGTATCTCCCCCACGTCCCTGAATGTCAGATGATCTTTCTGGGGGCAGGTGTGTGAGCGGACTGCAGCTGCACTGAAGCCTCCTGCAGGGGTGGGTGGTGCTACTCCCGGCCACTGTTGCGCCCGCCGTCACCTTTACGCAAACTTGAACTTGGGCAGCTGCCCGGAGTCTCCCGTGTTGCACGCGCCGCCTCCTCCCTCCCTCCCCCCTCTCTCTCCTCCTGCAGCAGCAGCGCTGTAACGGGACACTTTCGGAGCTCCGACCCGCCGCTTCCATCACAACCTGCTCGCGCTCCGCCGGCGCGGATGATGCGGATGCCGGAGAGGTGGCAGCAGAGACTGGACGCTGACATCCTGACGCGGAGTTGAGGGGGTTGCGGGGGGGATTTCACGGAGAGCTTGAGCCGTCTGGAGATGAGTGCGGTGCTCAGGATGGTAAGCTGCGCCTCGGAACTTAAGATGATGTCTGCAGGGGTTGTTTCCAAACCCACCCCGGTCTGGAGTAGTTAACGAACGGATGACCAGGGGGGTGTTTGATCAGCATCTCTGTCACGCACAAAGTGTCACGTCAACTATTTTTGGGGGGGTAAATTTATTTCGCTCAGCACCATTTAAATTGATTTAAACTTCATGTGCGGAATGTCCTTTAATCCAGGCTTGACCTTTTTTCTTTTCAAACACGATTTAGTTGCATGGTTTTAATTAAACGGCCAATTTAACAAAGTTTAATTAAAGCTTTAATATTTATAAGGTTGCTCCGCGGTACGTGCGCGCGCGCGAGAGAGAGAGACAGTCATGAAGGTGTTTCCACCCCTGATGCCGATGACACGCAGATCCGCCTGCAGGTGATCCGGCCAGAAATGGGACATTTCTTAGACTGAATAACTGTCCGTCTGGTCACATATGCATTTCTCACGTGCAAACAGAGTAACTCACGCGCATATCGCAGTAATTTCTTCCACTTTCATTCTCTAAGCGGGAATTTTCCACTTTAGGAAGCACGAAAAACTTTCCACGTACCTGATTTCTGAAGGGATTTAGAGATGTTTGTAGGCTATTCATGTTTATATGTATGTGTGTGTATATATACATATACACATATATATATATATATATATATATATATATATATATATATACCACACACTCTAAAAACTGCTGGGTTTAAAAGGGACCAACTCATTTCTGGGTTACAGACATTTGGGTTGTTGGGTTGTTGCCCAGCTTCTTGGTTAAAATAACCCAACTTGTAGTCAATATAACCAAACTTGGTCAAATATTTAACCCAAAGGTTGGGTAAAAAAATTAACCCAGTTCTCGGGGTTGGCCCTTTTTTAACGCAGCATTGGGTTTAAAAATAACCCATTATGAGTTATTTTTGACCCAGGAGTTTTTGTGTATATGTGTATATTTAGGATGGGTGATGGACTAAATTAGGGACTAAATTGGGGACGAAATTAGGGATGGGCATTTGCGAACATCTTTTTGATTGATTGTCAGGAGAATTAACGATCAATTATTAATTTAAACATTAAGAAATGTATGTTAAAACAATGATCACATATACGACTAAATGCGTATTTATTTCACCCCCCCACTGCTCTACAGCCTCAATCATCTTCTCAGCGAGCAGGTCAGCAGTGGTGGCAGTGATGGTGAGGTAGCTCTGCTGTTAAAGCGGTCCAACAGTCTGTTGTTATGGCAACGCTAGCTGCTGTGGCTAGCTTGTTTAGCAGCTCCTGCTTTCGCTTCTCATGTTTCAGTGATCCTGGTGATGAAGCGCCGTGAAGGAAACCTTTCCCATCGACGACACTCCTGCAGACTGAGACAACGGTGGATGAACGGAGGATTCATTACCTTTGAGCTCAGTCGGATCAGTGTTTTTTTAAATGGTGCATCATGGGAGTTGTTGTCAAGTTGTTTTTATAAAACGTGTTGCAGTATTAACAATGTGAGGAGTCATTTTCTAACGTAAAATGGTCCCACACCAGACTTTGCCGCGCTCGCTTCATGTTTAGACGAGTCTTCTTTCAGCTGCTGTGACGGGCGGACGGCAGCTCGCAGGCGGCTTTCTCTGCTGTCTTTAGGCTACATCGCCCCCCGCTGGTCGGATGTTTTATTACCGCCACATAGTCACATTTTTTACAGAACTGTTTTATAACACCGTCGGATGATAAAAAAAAAGAAGACGTGATTGAAAAGCTTCTTAATGATCAATTATCGATCACTGATTAATTGTGCCCATCCCTAGACTAAATTATGTATCACTATAATTTGTTTTTTTATCACCACAATAGTAGGTGACGATAAAAAGTATCCATCTAATCTTTTTTTATTATAAATCGGTACCTACGTTCTGTCTGGAGCCCTAAAACAATACTAGAAGCCATTAAACTGCATCGGTTAAGTTCAAGTATTACACCTGTATTACAAAACTGTAAGTCTGAAATATGAGAACAAATTTGACATTTATTCAAACGGTGCAAACAGCAACAATAACTAGATATAAATAACTGTGAAAAAACACAACCTGATGAATTGAATCTATTGTATCCATCGTGAGATGACAAATTGTTACCGTGGGGAATTTCTTTGATGTTATATCGCACATGATAACATATCGTCCATCCCTAATATATATCTATATATCTATATACTGTGTATGTACACATAGAATACGATTCATTGCCATTAAGCATGGAAGTGTAGAAGTAAAGATGGACTGATCTGGGTTTTACCCATCCAAGCCAGTGCCGATACCTGAGGTGAGGTATCGGCATTGGCTTGACATAAACATGTCTTGTTGAAAAAGTAATAAATCAACACAGATATAAATGGACTTATTATTATTTGTGAACCGAAGTGACTTAATGGCTGTTACCTGAGAGGCTGCAGCGTCACCGTTGCCTCACATCCAGAAGCTTCTGACTCATTTGGGCTTTTCTGTGCAGTTTGCATGTTCCTTCTGTGTGTGCGCAGGTTTTTTCAGAGTGGTGTAGCTCCATGTAACAATCCAAAGAAACGCTTGCGGGATAATAGATGGAGAATGTTCCTGTCTGTGTCTCAGACAGCTTGTCAGAGCTCCATGTCTGCACATACTGTAGCGAGGCGGCTGCAGTTGCAAGCCCTTCGTACAGAGCTGGTTTATCTAATGAAAGTATGGGCAGCTGTTCTAATCGTGTGTGATCATACAACGAGCATGGTTTTACAAAAAAGAAAAGCATTTAAGAAGTCACATCCTGTAACTCATGAAAACGGCTACTTCCACCGGGAATGCAGATCGATTAATAAGTAGTTTATGGTGAGCTCTTCTTCCTGTGAGGTGGAAATGAAATACGCATCATGACAGAGGAGATTTATTGGTTTCTCTACTACGAGCTTTTCTGCTGGTGGATCTGGATTATGAAGTATGTTGATGAGCTTCGAGGTGTCTGATCTTTTCAGGAATTTAACATATTTGCGGGTGATTTATTCTGAGGAAAATAAGGTTGACATGATGTTCGGATGTGAGCGTCTGACCAGCTCTCGGGCTGATTAGAGACACAGGAGCTCTGAGACGTGTTGATTCATGACTCTTCACTCACATGGTCGTTAAAAACTAAACACTGGAACCTTTTTGCTTTAAATGAGGTGCAAAGGTTAAAAAAAGTCATGTAGAGACAAATAAATCTGTTAAAATGCATAAAGTTTTTTTTCCCTTGGTTTATTTGCCATGGATGATTAGAAAAAAAAAAGTGCTTTATTTTGAAGGAGTAGTTCACCCACAGAAAGATGTGCCTTCATTTTCAAATCATCCTCATGCTGAGAAAGACTCTGGAGCACTTTTTTAATATCTCAAATGCAGCTGGTGATCAGGAAGGCTTCTTGTTTCCCCCCAACTTTCATATCATGGAGTTCGCCGGGGTCCGAGCCAAAAAGGTCCATAAAAGTCCACAAAAACTTGTCAATATTCTTCCATACTGCTCGTCCAATGTGATCCGAGAGTCCTGAGTGGGTAGCGTCCAGAATTTACTCCAAACGACATCATTTGGTTGAAACAAAGGATCATCCCCGCTTTGTTTTTATGCCGGGTCGCGCAGGAAGTGATGTATTTTTCAACCAATCAACGGACTGCGATGTGCAAAGCTCCCCCTCGTTGGTCTGGATGGGTTAGACCAGTACCCCTACGGAAGGGTGCAAAAAAAGTAGGACTTTTTGGGTTCCCGTCCCAGTTTTTATCTGTGGAGGCACAAAAAAATGTGGACTGACCCAACCAGACCCAGACCCAGACCAGACCCAGACCTGATCCAGACCCAGACCCAGACCAAACCCAGACCTGATCCAGACCCAGACCTGATCCAGACCCAGACCAGACCCAGACCTGATCCAGACCCAGACCTGATCCAGACCCAGACCAGACCCAGACCTGATCCAGACCCAGACCTGATCCAGACCCAGACCAAACCCAGACCTGATCCAGACCCAGACCTGATCCAGACCCAGACCAAACCCAGACCTGATCCAGACCCAGACCTGATCCAGACCCAGACCAAACCCAGACCTGATCCAGACCCAGACCTGATCCAGACCCAGACCTGATCCAGACCCGCTGGTAGAAACAGGGCTTCGGTGGATGCAGCCAGTCACAGAACAGCACACAGTTCCATCTTTTTTAACCTGGATGCTGTTCTTTTAGCTTTTACCATCACAAACTACATCACGCCTGCGTGTTGAGACCGGGATGCTGTCTTGAGAGGCACAACCGTGTTGCTACCATGGTTACCAATGTATGAGTCTTTTATTTGCCTAAAAGTTGGTCAAAATGGTCAAATCTAGCAGAGAAGGGAGGAAATGAGGAGAGAAAACGGATGTGACTGGTGAAATTAGTGATCTATACGTAACAGACCTCCATTTGCTAGAATGACACGACTGCTCCTCTCCTACATCATAAACAAGATTTTTGGACCGTGTGGATGCATTTTGTGTTAGTTTAAGTCTTACAAACCCTCGGAGACGTGTGCAGTTTTGCAGTATTCAGGTGGAAGATCTGCTGCAGATCCAGACCTGGTCTTGCAGGTTAGCCTTAAAGTCTGCGTAAAAACAGGAATCTTACAGCCGCATGCTCGGTATGCAAGTAAAAAATAAGACACCAGAGCTGAAACTTGCTTTCAGACTGTTACATGTCACAGAACACCCTGATACGACTAAAAAATCAATTTTTCAAGTGCGGCTATTTAAGGCTTTTATGCAAAGCAAAGCATTCTGGGCAACTGTAACAACTTCCCGTGCCAATAATTTTCGGGGCAGTTGCGTTGCCAAGAAAAACATTTTGGACCTTGTGTTTGAGTGTCTGTTGCTCGGCTCGCTGCCCGTTTACAACAGCCCATAATTTATTCATAGTGTGAATAACACCATCCAACACAAATGTTCTTTTCAATTGTTTTAACTAAAATTTTCTAACACCCACACGAACTCCACAAGCCAGACCGTCCATGTAGGATGTTAATATGAATATAAATTCCTCTGCCGACCGTTCGGGTCCTGCACCGACCAGTACGGCTTCCAGCAGGGTCTATATGAGCAGATTTAACTGTGTTCTGTCTCTTCTGTTCTTTTCTCCGTCTTTTGCACCTGAATATCCTCATTTTTCTCAGTTTTTGTTCCATTCTAACATCTTTCTCTCCATTTCTCTTGCAGCGCCTGCATGATGTCACCGCATGTCTAGGCCTTCCCTAATCCTGTTGCGGCGACACGGAGGATCCCCCTCAGTCCCTGGACACCTCACTGTTACACATTTGGTTCCCTGACTCATCCAGCTCATCCTCTGCAGCTCTCAGCCACAAATCAAACTCGGTCCACGCTGCTCTGCTCTGGACTCTGGCTTCTGGGTTTGCCTCTGAGCTGATGCTGAATCTTGATGTTCGAGCTGCAAACATCAAAACTCTCCCACATTCAGTCGTGTCAACAGACTCTTTACCTTTGTCCTTTCAGGGTTATTGCTCTGTTGTTGGGAAGCTAAAGCCATAACTCATCAGTCGCTGAGTGAAAACTCTGAAATCAGCAAGAAAAAACCCACTGACAGCAAGTTGAAGCCATTTTTTTCTGCTGTAGATGTAAGCAGTGAAAGGAAAACTTTCTTTCTGTGTTAACTGAAGTTACTGTAAGCTGCCCACCACCCCACCCCAGAAATCCTGCTATTCCCCAGCTGGACATTCAGGAGGACGTTGTCTGATTCTGGTCTGAGCTGCCCACTCTGGAGCAGGCCGCTTTCCAGATGCCGCCATGCCCATCATCAGCAACGCCAACCATGACTTCAGCAACCTGTCCGTCAGCGATGACAGCAGCCTCGACCGCATCTTCACCGAGATCCCCGAAACGGAGACCATCAAGGTATCTTTGAGACTTTCTCTGGACTAAATTTATCAATATTGATAATGACGGGGTTTCCCAGATGCAGTTAAGAAGATCTCTTGTAGCTAAGAAGTATCTTTAAGAACACTGACCTGTCTTTCAACCCTTCCTAGCCAGCGATTGCACATAGATCCAGCCATGATGGGTGAAGAAAGACATACTGTATATTCACACAGTTTGGAATTGTGAAATAGTGCAAAACAAATATACGCAAAAAGTCACCCAAAAAAAGGTCATACACAAATGTTTCATTGGACCACCTTTGGTTTGTACAGGTACTACCAAAAAAATTAGAATATCCTGAAAAAGTTCTTGTTTTTCCGTAATTCAACTTAAAAGGTGCAATTAACATGTTGTTTAGACAAATAATATGTGAATCAATACATTTCAAGCTTTTATTTGTTTGGATGTTGCTGATTAGAAGTTGCAGCTTTAGAAAACCTCAAATTGAAAAACTCCAAAAATGAGAATAGTGTGAAAAGCTCCAGTATTGCAGGTTCAGAGTGTCACATTCTGATCAGGACAGTAATCCAAACACCTCCATAAGTACCCTGAGCCTTTAAAAAGTCTCTGTGTTGGTTTAGAAGAATTCACAATCATGGGGAAGATGCTGATCTGACAGTTGTGCAGGAAACCATCTTTGACTCCCTGCACAAGGTGGAAAGACACAAAAAGTGCTAGAAAAGAAGCTGGATGCTCTCAGAGTGTCTCAAAGCACATTAATGGACAGTTAAGTGGAAGGAAGAAGTGTGGAAGAAAACGGTGTAGAAGCCGGAGGGCTGACAGCAGCCTGGAGAAGATGGTCAGGAAAGGGCCTTTCAGACGTGTGGAGGACTTCATGAGGAATGGACCTGTGAGCTTCATCAAGTCCAGCATCAATGCAGCCGTCTACCAGGACATTTTGGAGACCTTCATGCTTGCTTCAGTGGACCAGCTGTATGGGGATGCAGACTTCATCTTCCAGCAGGACTTGGCACCTGCCCACAATGCCAAAAATACCAAATCCTGCTTCAACAACCATGGATCACCATGCTGGATTGGCCCGCAAACCCACCGGACCTGAACCCCATTGAAAACATGTGGGACATCGTCAGAGAAAGCTGAACGGGAAGAAAGCAAACAATAAAGAAGAGCTCAAGGCTGTGATGGAAGCATGTTGGTCTCCATAACAGCTGAGATATGCCACAAGCTGCTAGCATCCATGCCACGCCGGGTTAAAGCTGCTAGCATCCATGCCACGCCGGGTTAAAGCTGCTAGCATCCATGCCACGCCGGGTTAAAGCTGCTAGCATCCATGCCACGCCGGGTTAAAGCTGCTAGCATCCATGCCACGCCGGGTAAAAGCTGCTAGCGTCCATGCCACGCCGGGTTAAAGCTGTTAGCATCCATGCCACGCCGGGTTAAAGCTGCTAGCATCCATGCCACGGCGGGTTAAAGCTGCTAGCATCCATGCCACGGCGGGTTAAAGCTGCTAGCATCCATGCCACGGCGGGTTAAAGCTGCTAGCATCCATGCCACGGCGGGTTAAAGCTGTTAGCATCCATGCCACGCCGGGTTAAAGCTGCTAGCATCCATGCCACGCCGGGTTAAAGCTGCTAGCATCCATGCCACGGCGGGTTAAAGCTGCTAGCATCCATGCCACGCCGGGTTAAAGCTGCTAGCATCCATGCCACGCCGGGCTAAGGAGTCATTCATGCAAAAGGGCCCAAACCAAGTATTAAGTACAGATGCAAGGTTTTACTTTAGGAGGCCCAACTTTTTTGTATTTAAAGTCCTTTTTAAATTGATTTAATGCAATATTCTAATTTTTTGAGTTTTAGAATTTGAGGTTTTCTTAAGTTGCAATTTCTAATCAGCAACATCCAAACAAATAAAAGCTTGAAATATATTGATTCACAGACCCCTTTAAACTTCTCACTTTGTTTCATTGCAGCCATTTGCTAAAATAAAAAAAGTTCATTTTATTTTTCAATAATGTCACTCAGCACCCCATCTTGACAGAAAAAAAACAGAAATGTGGAAATGTTTGCAAATTAAAATGAAAAACTTAGATATCTCATAGTCATAAGTATTCAGAACCTTTGCAGTGACTCATATTTAACTCATATTCTGTCCATTCCTTCTAATCCTCCTTGAGATGGTTCTCCTCCTTCATTGGAGTCCAGCTGTGTTTAATTAAACTGATTGGACTTGATCAGGAAAGACACACACCTGTCTATATAAGAGCTTCCAGCTCACAGTGCATGTCAGAGCAAATGAGGATCATGAGGTGGAAGGAACTGTCCAAGGAGCTCAGAGACAGAATTGTGGCGAGACACAGATCTGGACAAGGTTACAAAAGAGTTTCTGCAGCACTAAAGGTTCCTAAGAGCACGGTGGCCTCCATAGTCCTTACATGGAAGAAGTTTGGGACGACCAGAACTCTTCCTGGACCCGGCCGTCCAGCCAAACTGAGCAATGGTGGGAGAAGAGCCTTGGTGAGAGAGTAAAGAAGAAGCCAAAGATCACTGTGGCTGAGCTCCAGAGATGCAGTAGGGAGATGGAGAAAGTTCCACAAAGTCAGTATCACTGCAGCCTCCACCAGTCGGGGCTTTATGGCAGAGCGGCCCGATGGAAGCCTCTCCTCAGTGCAGACATATGAAAGCCGCATAGAGTTTGCCAAAAACACATGAAGGACTCCCAGACTGAGAGAAATAAGATTCTCTGGTCTGATGAGACCAAGATTGAACTTTCTGGAGTTCATTCTAAGCGGTATGTGTGGAGAAAACCAGGCACTGCTCATCACCTGCCCAATACCATCCCAACAGTGAAGCACGGTGGTGGCAGCATCATGCTATGGGGGTGTTTTTCAGCTGCAGGGACAGGACGACTGGTTGCAGTTGAAGGAAAGATGAATGCGGCCAAGTACAGAGATCCTGGAAGAAAAGCTCTTCCAGAGTTCAGGAGCTCAGACTGGGCCGAAGGTTCACCTTCCAACAAGACAATGACCCTCACACACAGCTGAAATAACAAAGGAGTGGATCAGAACCACTCTGGACCATTCTGGACCGGCCCAGCCAGAACCCTGACTTAAACCCAACTGAGCATCTCTGAGAGACCTGAAAATGGCTGAACACCACCGTTCACCATCCAACCTGCCAGAACTGGAGAGGATCTGCAAGAAGAACCAGAAGATCCCAAATCCAGGTGTGGAACATTGTTGCATCATTCCCAAGAAGACTCATGGCTGTACCAGCTCAGAAGTACTTCTACTCAGTACTGAGCAAAGTACTCAATACTTATGACCATGTCACATTTCAGGTTTTTCTTTTTTAATAAATTTGCAAAACAATTCTGCATTTCTGTTTTTTCTGTCTAGATGGGTGCTGAGTGACATTAATGAGAAATAAAATGAACTTTTTTGATTTCACTAAATGGCTGCAATGAAACAAAGAGTGAAAAGTTTAAAGGGGTCTGAATATTTTCTGTACCCACTGTATGCACCTATGTCTTATTTCCTCTTCAGCTGCTTTATTCAACTCTTCGCCTTCGTCTATCCAGGGTGTGTACTACCAGAGAGCCCAGTTCATCCGCCGACCGGAGGACCTGGTGTCCGTCGACCACGCCTTGCTGGCCGTGATCAACGTTGGCGGAAACCGCTACACCTTCCCATGGAGCACCCTTCAGCAGTTCCCCCTCACGCGACTCGGCCGCCTCTGCGGCTGCCGGTCACTCGAGGAAATCGCTAATGTGTGCGACGACTACGACGAGGCCCGGAAGGAGTATTTCTTTGACCGCTCGCCGTCGGCCTTCAGGGTCATCCTCAACTTCCTGGCGGCGGGGAAACTGCGACTCCTGCGAGAGATGTGCATCCTCTCCCTGCACGACGAGCTGAACTACTGGGGGGTGGAGATGGCGTACATGGAACGCTGCTGTAAGAGGAGGATGTACACGCGCATCGAGGAAGTGCACGAGCGGGAGCGGCGCGAGGAGGAGCGTAGGCAGAGGAACGCCATGCAGCGGGTGCCGCTGGAGGAAACGCAGTACAGAAAAGTGATGAACTGGCTGAGGGATATGGTGGAGAACCCCCAGTCTGGAGTCCCGGGGAAGATCTTCGCCTGCACGTCAGTGATCATGGTGGCGGTAACTGTGATTAGCTTGTGTATCAGCACCATGCCGGACCTCAGAGAGGAGGAGGACAGGGTGAGTGAAGCAGTGTGTTGACCTGTTGTAAGTCTACATTTAGGCAGCGGAGGGCTCTGAACTCAAGTCAAACCACCTTCAAATAATCACTGCTAACGCTTGAAAAGGACCTGAGATATTTTGTGTTATGCTGCTGATTATATAAGTTCTTTACACTGGAAAAAAAAAATCCCATTCTTAAAATAGGTAAAAAAAAATAAAAATAAAACAAGATTTTTATGCCAATGGAACAAGTGAAAAGTCTCTTGATAAGATTTCTTGAAATAAGACAGTATATTTAGGCCTTACAAAATCTTAAAATTAACTGGAAAAAACTCATTCTTAGCTATATTTTATAAATATTGTGAAGTTTTGTCTCATAAGAAGTTTGTTTAATCTGAGATATGACTCAGATGAGATATAAACAAGATGGTTTCAAGATTTTCACTAAATGTAACAAGATATTTAAGATGATAATGGATTAGATTTCTATAGCGCTTTTCAAGGCACTCAAAGCGCTTTACAGTAGATCTATTATTCTTTCACTTCTCAATCGTACTTGGTGATGGTAACATTCAGCACATATCCCTGGGGCATACACGAAGGGGCAGCAGTCGCGCCCCCACTGGAGGGGGCACACACATTGATACCCAGCAGGCCCCCACTGTCGGGGCGTTGCCCAAGGACACAACGACTCATGGCTGGAGGATTGGATTGGAACCGCCGATCCTTCGATCATTGGCTGACCTGCTCTACCACCTGAGCCACAGCCGGCCCAAGATGCATTGTTGAAAAAACAAGTTCTTACACTATACTGCCAAAAGTATCGTCTCACCGTGACCCACATCTGAGCTTCAGTGACATCATTCCTGATCCGTCGGGTTCAGGATGACGTTGGTCCACCTTTGCAGCTAGAACAGCTTCATCTTCTGGGAAGGCTGTCCACAAGGTTTAGGAGTGTTTCTGGGAATCTTTGACCATCTTCCAGAAGCACATTTGTGAGGTCACACTGATGTTGGACCAGAAGGCCTGGCTCTCAGTCTCCGCTCTGATTCATCCCAAAGCTGTTCTATGGGGTTGAGGTCAGGACTCTGTGCAGGCCAGTCCAGTTCCTCCACACCAGACTCTGCATCCAGGTCTTCATGGACCTGCTTTGTGCACTGGTGCACAGTCATGTTGGAAGAGGAAGGGGC
The DNA here is from genome assembly GCA_023101725.1 of Atherinomorus stipes. Taxonomy (NCBI): domain Eukaryota; kingdom Metazoa; phylum Chordata; class Actinopteri; order Atheriniformes; family Atherinidae; genus Atherinomorus; species Atherinomorus stipes. The sequence goes on along the minus strand of JALJCO010009279.1, from coordinate 370,375 downwards.
CAGCTCCAAACTGGTCCCACAAAGTTGGGACATGGAATTGTCCAGAATGTCTTGGTATGCTGAAGCATTCAGAGTTCCTTTCGCTGGAACTAAGGGGCCAAGCCCAGCTCCTGAAAAACACCCCCACACCATAATCCCCCCTCCACCAAACTTTACACTTGGCACAATGCAGTCAGACAAGTACCGTTGTCCTGGCAACCACCAAACCCAGATCCTCCATCAGATTGGCAGATGGATAAGCGTGATTGGTTCCTCCAGAGAACGCCTCCACTGCTCTAGAGTCCAGTGGCGGCTGCTTTCCACCACTGCATCCATGCTTTGCATCGCACTTGGTGATGGATGGATGGATGCAGCTGGTCGCCATGGAAACCCATTCCATGAAGCTCTCTGTCACTGTTCTTGATCTGATCTGAAGGCCACATGAAGTTTGGAGGTCTGTAGTGATTGACTGCAGAAAGTTGGCCACCTCTTCTCACTATGCGCTTCATCATCCACTGACCCGCTCCATCTGTTTACGTGGACGACCACTTCATGGCTGAGCTGCTGTCGTTCCCAAACACTTCCATGTTCTTATAATCCAGCTGACTGTGGAGTATTTAGGAGGAAACTTCACCACTGGATTGTTGTACAGGTGGCATCCTATCACAGTTCCACGCTGGAATTCACTGATTCCTGAGAGCGACACATTCTTTCACATGTTTGTAGAAACAGTCTGCATGCCGAGCTGCTTCATTTATACACCTGTGGACATGGAAGTGATGGAACACCTCATTCACATAATTTGGATGGGTGAGCAAATACTTTTGGCAATATAGTGTATCTCACTGAAATGTTTCTCTTTAGGTGATCATGTCTTATATTGAGTACAATGAGACAAGAAACTGGACAGATATACTTGGTAAGATTCTGAGGTTTTGCTGCATAAGTAGCAAAATTAGCCATATTGAATCAAAGCAGATTTCATTTTATTCTTGGCATTGTCCAACTTTGCCTCCATAAAAACTAAAGTCATGCGTCTGAACTGAAAAATATCCGTGTTTTAGTCAGACAAACAATGAAAGACTCACATAAATCATCTCTACCTCAGCAGACACTGTAAAGCTGAAAAAAGCCAAACTTATAAAATGCAAAAACAGCCCGTCATGTTAAATATCCCTGCGGGAAGCTGCTGTGTATCTGTGTGTGCTGTGATCTGTGTCTACCCATCGCAGCATGGGATAATGAAGCCCGAGCTGCTTACTGAGGCCTGTCCGGCATCTGAATAATGAAGTGGGCAGACTCCGTTATGGAGGAGACAATCACACAGATGTGTGCTGGGAAAAACAGAGTTGTACAATTTAAACTCACAGAAGCACACACATGATCGCCGACAGTTACGTCACCCAGCACACAAACGTACCAACGATTTGTCTCCCTCTGAATAATCCACATTTACTCGTCTTCTGCTCGCGTGTTACCAACATCTAACTGCACCTTATCCCCTCCACAGCGATGCACTGTTGTCTGCAACATTTAATGAAACTACACAAACCAGGACTGTTTCATGTGCAGCAACTTTCCATCCATTTCCTCCGTGCACCAGAGAAAACAAGTCTTTTTTTTTTTTTTTTACAAACGGTGAGAATTAGAATGAAGATGCAGCCTCTACACTTACAGCCTGGGTGTACCTCTGGTTATGCTTTATCCCCGGGGGATATGCTTTGCCCCCCTCTGGTCTGACTGAGTCTGGTTTCTGGTTGAAGCTATACAGTATAATCCTCCTGACAGTAGATGGTGGAAATTGAAAAACAATAAGCTAGCCTACAGGATCTATCTGAAAGAGGGTGTGTTAGCTATCTGAAGAGAATGACTCGGATATGTTGCTCGTGTCTTTATAATAGAGCTTTTATTCCCCCCCCCCCCCCCCCCCCCCCCGCAAAAAAAAAAAAAAAAAAAAAAAAAAAATTTAGGGGGGGGGGGGGGGGTTAAAGCTCTATTGAGTTCCCAACAATCTTCTTTCATGCTGTAAGCCAGGGTTACTCAATTTGGTCCTGAAAAGGCTGCAGTCTAGCGAGCTTGATTGGCTAGTAGATCTATTTAACTTGAGTCAGGTGTGTTAGAGCAGGGAGATGGAAAACCTGCTGGACTGTGGCCGTCGTAGCACCGAATTGAGTAACCCTGCCGTAAGCTGTATTATCAGACAACCTTTACATCAACCTTGTAAAACAAATTAGCAGGAAAATATGCCAGCATGAGGACGATACCAGGTTCCAACGTTCAATAAAGTTAAACTGAAAACTGAAAATTCTTTCATTCATCAATCTTACAACTAAAATGAGAACTTTATGGAACCAGGTAGAAGTGTAATCTATCTTGTGTCTAGGTGGGTTTTCAGGAGGAAGGCGGCGATGGTGGAAGGAAATGATTTCATCGGCGTACTGTTTGGTTGTTGTCCTGTGTGAAACTGTAATGTTTAATGTTTTTTGCTTGTTTTCTTCATCATATATTGAATCATATTGAATCCTTTCATATCGCATTGCACCATAACGTATCGTATCGCATCGTATCGTATCACATTGTATCGTTTCATATCACATCACATCGTACTGTATCACATTGTATTGCATCGTACCGTATTGCATTGTATCGCATCATATCATATCATATTGCATCATATCCTATCTTATTACATCACATCATTATCGCATCATATCATATAGCATCGTATTGTATTGTATCGCATTATCGCATCAGATTGCATTGCATCGTATCGCACCATATCGTATCACATTGTTTCGTAACGCGTCGTATCGCATCGCATCGTATCATATCATAAAATCTCAGGCTAACACAATGTGACAGAATATGAAAAATCCAAATTTGAGCACATCTTTGAAAGAAAACATTAAATCGGGAAAAGAAGATTCTGTTTTATGGGGATGACCCAGAAGCACAAACGAACACTCGCCTACTTAGTTTGGAATTTGCTAAGCCTCAAAAATAGGATTATAAAAATCAGAGAGTTTTTGCCGCTGCTTTGAAAAAAAATGAGGAGAGAAACCACCTGATCCTTCTCATTTCTGATGTGTGTTTTTTATTTTCCACCCCAAGTTAAAAAAAAAGGCATGTTAGAATCAAAACCTCACATGAGTCATAATAGCAGAAAACAGCATGGTGAGAGGGTGGAAAATGTTTCCAATGGAAACAAAATAAAGATTTAGCTCAAAGATACTGTCATCACTATCTGAACTGAAGGAAAAGTCAGGTTCATCTTAAGCTTTCAATTTTCATCATCTGCCCACAAACAAAGTTAAACTGCTTTTATCTGAAAAATCACTGATATGGAAGAAAAGAAACAGAAACATGCAGGTTACCTGATCTTAAAAAACAGTTGCAGGTGTTACTTGCTGTATATTTATAAATGATGCAAATCAGTTTCCTTTTGGTTTTGTGGGAGTATTGAACTTTTAGAAGTTTGTGTATTCATTTATAAAGTGAATTTTGAATGAGCAACGTAATTACTAGTTGCATGGTGATATTGCAAGATTTTTGCATGAGGGGAAATCACAAGGTCGAAACCATCATCTTAGGTTGAATTTAGTATAGTATATGACAAACTGAATCCTCAGACCCTGCACACAATGTATTTTATACTCAGCATCTATGTCAGACACGTAACAGCGACGTACTGAATTCTTAATTTCGGAAGTTTCAGCATAAATCTTGCAGCCTTTTGAATAAACAAGGCCTCTGTCTGGAATTGGCTTCTTCAGAATTCATCAGCAGTCGCATCCACGCATTGATTTTGTCTTTAGCAGTGGCAGCCGGCTGAAGGATGCAGTGTAGCAGCGTGAGATAAAGAATTCAGCGAGGTGGATGAAAGCAACGGTTGCAGAATGTTAGATGAGTTGTAAAAGCTGAAGACAGGATTGTGAGACCCCTGCCAGGAAAAGTCCAGTACTTAGTGGCAGTCACAGGAGCTCAGATGGAAAAGCTTTGGTCCAGGAGGGACGGTCTCCTGGCTGCACATAAACCTGCTATGATTTGGACATTTTGCAGAATGGCATCAAATCTGCCATTATTGACCTTAAAGTCTCGCTGAACGCTCTTTATGTTTTACCTCCATGAAGGTTTGTATGTTTTGCCTGATTACATGGTATTCGGGGATTTGGCAAACTTGGATGTGATTAACTTTTGCATGAGTTCGGATCTGAATGCAGAGCCAGGATATTTATTTTTTTGTTATTTATGTGACTGGTTGTATTCTCTGTGCAACAAGAGCAAAGCTAAATGTAGGCATTGAATTTCAGGACGTGTGGTGTCATGGCTGCATTTCCAGCATAATTAGAAGGCGAGTTTTCCAACTTCTAATTACCTCCGGTAAACACGGTGGCACTAACGAGGACGAGGAATAAAAAAAAATCTAACATTTGCAGGGTCTCTGCACGCCTCAAGAGCTCGCTCACTTTTGCAAACTGCACACACTCATCTCTCACACACTTTTTAGAATCACACTGCATTGATCTCCGGTTGAACTCCGTCGCTACTGTAAGAGCAGGGTTCCCACGCGTCCTGGAAAACCTGGAAAATGATTGAACATTTTTCCAGTCATGGAAAACACATGGAAAATGAGAAAAAGAGTAAAATGTCCTGCAAAATGATTTTTCCTCCATCTGCTTCTCTCTCCATTGTGGCTGAACGCAAACGGGTCAAACATTTAACGCGTGTTTGTTTGATTTCAGCTGTTTTTAATTGGCAACATTGAGCTGCTATGTCTCTGCTTCGCCGCTGTTTCGGCGCTGTTTCGTCTTTGCTTCGCCTCTGCTTCGCCTTTGCTTCGTCTATGCTATGTCGCTGCTTCGTCACTGTTTCGCCGCTGTTTCGTTGCTGCTTCATCGCTGCTTCGTCTCTGCTTTGCCTCTACTACATCTCTGCTTCGTCTCTGCTTCGTCGCTGCTTCGTTGCTGCTTCGCCTCTGCTTCGCCTCTGCTTTGTCTATGCTACGTCGCTGCTTTGTCGCTGCTTTGTCACTGCTTCATTGCTGCTTTGCCTCTGCTTCGCCTCTGCTTTGCTTCTGCTTCGTCTATGCTACGTCTCTGCTTCGTCGCTGCTTCGTTGCTGCTTCGCCTCTGCTTCGCCTCTGCTTCGTCTATGCTTCGTCTCTGCTTCGCCTCTGCTTCGCCTCTGCTTCATCTATGCTACGTCTTTGCTTCGTCGCTGCTTTGTTGCTGCTTTGCCTCTGCTTCGTCTCTGCTTCGCCTCTGCTTCGTCTATGCTTCGTCGCTGCTTCGTCGCTGCTTTGCCGCTGCTTTGTCGCTTTTTCGTCGCTGCTTCGTCTCTGCTTCTTTTGCTAGAGGAAGCACCATCATGCCTCAAGTCCCTCGTCTGGGAGCACTTTGGTTTTGACGGGTAGGGAGGAGGGAAAAAAGCCAACAAAACAAAAGCAGCGTGCCGACTTGGTCGGGTATGAACTCAGAAACACTTCCAACATGTAAACGCATCTAAAGCGACACCACACAAGTTTGAATGTAACTGGTACGACTAGAAAGCAGACTAATTTAGTACAAACAATGTAAAAACAGCAGTATGTTACTTATTTACTCATTTATTTTTTATGCAGACAATTTGTCCAGAAGAGGAACCTGCTGTGATGTTTAGTTTTGTGATAAGAATGAGTGAAATGAAAGTGGAGCTGTTTCTGTTCAATGCTGCTCTTAAACCTCAGATGGTGTCACTTTAGAGGTGAAAGCATGATATGAAAGTGTAAAAAGCAGGACTTTAATTAAAATATTTTCTTTATTTATGATTATCTTTTTCTCATTCAAACAATATGGTAAAAAACCCAAAACAAACAGCTTTGATTTTAGTGAACTTGTTAATAAAACATATTTGTATTTTTATCTATTACCATACCAAAGAAAAGCCGAACCGTGACCTGTGCACCGTTACATCCCCATCAGTGATAAGAACATATTTGGTAGTGTGACAGTGACACTACTCAACATTTGTTGAGACATTTTTTGTGTTTGCGTTTTTATCCAAGCATCTCTTTGTGCGTCTGCATCCGTCCACGAGAAAACAAATCCATCTGCTGCTTTCATGCCTTTTCTCTCTGCATGCTCCTCAGTTTCAGGCTACTCTCCTTCGTTCTGCTGAACTTCAGCCGCTGTCCGGCGAGCGAGTCCAGACAGGATTCCTGTCATCTTTAATTCACATGCCTGCTGTTTGTGCTTCTGCTTCGCTTTGTGGTGGAATGAACTAAAGTTCTTTTTCCATCCATCATTCATCCTGCGTCTCCACCTGCCTCGGTTTAGGGGAAAGGAGACATAAAGTAAATATAAGACAGTGAAAGAGAAATGGAGAGAAATGTTTTGACCTGAGTATTTAAACGGAAGAGTTGAAGATTCTGCTTGTAAAACCACCAGATAAACTCTGTTTCATTCCTTCGCTGCCTGTCCTCAATCTATCCTCATCTATATCAATATATCACGATGAGCTAAATGTTCCTGGAGGAGCTCACTTTCAAACCCGCTGATAACAGCCGCGCTTTCATCCGCCCATCTCCTGCTGTGGGTGTGTGGAGGAGCTTTGTTCTCTATGTAAAACCTCTAATTCACCATTACACCGTTATTTCCTGCAGGTGTGTCCAGTTGCGACATCTGAAGAGAAAACCCTGAAATGTTTCAGATATTCAGACATGCATGAAATACTGAAGCAGTTCAGTTGTGTTTTCATGTTTGTTCCACATCAGATCTCTAGTAGAGTTAGTTATTCTTGAACACGTTTAAACCACTTTACAGTCTGACTACCTGAAAGTAAGAGACTGGATTAGATGTTATCCACGATGGGAACAGTTTATCTGTACGTCACTTCTCATGTACAAAACAACTCAAAGTGCTTTGCATGAAACATTAAAAGCATTACAGATGAGTGCAGAAGAAGCATGATAAAGTACATAAAAGAATAGAAAGAAAAAATCCTATTAAAGGTACATCGTGTAACTTTTACCCAAACATCAGCCTAATGTCAGTAATAATAGATTATTTCTGGGGTCAATATTCAGCACTTGACGTATGTCGGTGCTCTGATGGGGCGGCCCTCCTCAAAAAGCAGACATTGTAGCTTTGTAGGAGCGGATCCACCTCATTGGATCATGTGACTTGGGGCGCTTTGCTTTATGACTTCGCTATCAGCTGATCAAAGTGGTCTGCAAACACGATTCCAAAACACAGATGGAGATGGTTTCATTTTGCGACAGTTGTGTGGCCTGTGGGAAGTTACAGGTTTACCGCCCCGAATGCACGGTGTCCCTTTAGGACTTTGCAAAAATTGTCATAAAAACATATCGATAATAACTAGTTGAACTAAAAGCAAACAAGTTGTCATCATCTTGTTGCATAAGACCTCAGTTTTCTCCTTAAAGGGACTTGAGGCCAGATCAAGAAATGAGACTCGCGACTGGCGCTGCGGGTAACTGCAGCCACGAGCCAAGCCGTCACGGGAGCACAGACTGAAGCTATAACGTTGCTTACTACACTGATAAAGTCTTTTTCTTCGTAGTTCCACTTTTTAGTGTCTTTCAGTTCATCTGGATCGTCTGCTGACGGCAGAAGAATCCATAACTATCCCTTACAGTGTTTGAATTTACTGCAACGTCTCTTTCCTGCATCAAAACTGTCGGGGACGCGGATGCAGCGTCATTTGACGTCACATCTGCAGGACAGCGCGGGAAATTCAGCCTCCGAATCGCAGCTCATTATGCAGCACACAGCCTGTTCAAGGCAACGGAGAGAGACGTGGTGGAAACGTTCTTTTTGGTTTTAAACGCTTCATCATCCATTAGTATTAAAAACTGGACATGCATGTTTTATTCTTTTGCAATTCTTGTCTCTAGTCCCTTTCAGCCTTTGTCTTTATAAAGTCATCATAATTACTAATTTGCATTATTTATTTTACTTTTTAAAAAGACATGATATGAAGTTAAATCTACAAAAATTAAAAAAAAACATTGAGTTTCAAACATATAAAATATATAACACTTCTTACATTTTGCATCATGTGCCAAAAAATCCGGTCACACAGCAGCCTTTCTTCTTCATTTTAAATATTTTTTTAGCATTATTCCAATAAGCACAGACTCATACTGCTTTCTTGTCTTTTTTTTAGTTATTTATTCAGAATTGCTGCAGCTATTATTTGTTTGGGCTTTCATTCTTTCAGGAGCAGAAGTGTCAGTTTTAACATCAATGAAGTCAGTGGCAGTTTTACATTTACCTAGCAACAGGCTAGCATAACTGAGCCTACTTTTAGTGATGGACAGTGCCGGTTATCCCCCTTGTAATTATTCACACTCTCAGGAAAAGATTGTAGCTCAGATTATCCTCTTTGGTGGAAAATGTCAGAATGCAACGGTTAGAGGCATTTCTTCCCACACATCACCTGAATTACTTCATGCTATGCTGTCATTCAGCTATGCAGACGTAACGATGACAGCAGCTCTCGAGGAATAGACTTGGACATGGAGCAGTTGTCCGCCACCCAGAAGTTCGGGAGATGGATTCCAGGTTTCTCCAGGCAACATACAGCAAAAAACCTAAAAGGATTTAGGCAGCGTCAAAACGAGAAGAACTGTGGATCGCATATCAAATCAAATCAAATCAAAGATACTTTATTGATTCCTGAGGGGAAATTCATGTTGCAGTACAACCCGTCCAAGACACACAAACAAAATACATAAGACAGGATCAGGCAGACCGTGGTCACGCAGCCTCTCGCAGGTCACCTTTGCAGAGAGACAGAGGAGGAGGTGGGTAGGTGGTAAAAAAAGAGGTCTCCGAGCTCTCCACGTACACAGGTGAAGAACTTGGAGACAAAAAAAGACACACAAACATCAGAGTCTGAGTGTTGATAGCACGACTCATCCCCACACAAACACCAGTGTCTAAGTGTTGATAGCACGACTCATCCCCACACAAACGCCAGAGTCTGAGTGTTGATAGCACGACTCATCCCCACACAAACGCCCGAGTCTGAGTGTTGATAGCACGACTCATCCCCACACAAACACCAGAGTCTGAGTGTTGATAGCACGACTCATCCCCACACAAACACCAGAGTCTGAGTGTTGATAGCACGACTCATCCCCACACAAACATCAGAGTCTGAGTGTTGATAGCACGACTCATCCCCACACAAACGCCAGAGTCTGAGTGTTGATAGCACGACTCATCCCCACACAAACGCCAGAGTCTGAGTGTTGATAGCACGACTCATCCCCACACAAACTCCAGAGTCTGAGTGTTGATAGCACGACTCATCCCCACACAAACGCCAGAGTCTGAGTGTTGATAGCACGACTCATTCCCACACAAACGCCAGAGTCTGAGTGTTGATAGCACGACTCATCCCCACACAAACATCAGAGTCTGAGTGTTGATAGCACGACTCATCCCCACACAAACTCCAGAGTCTGAGTGTTGATAGCACGACTCATCCCCACACAAACTCCAGAGTCTGAGTGTTGATAGCACGACTCATCCCCACACAAACGCCAGAGTCTGAGTGTTGATAGCACGACTCATCCCCACACAAACGCCAGAGTCTGAGTGTTGATAGCACGACTCATCCCCACACAAACGTCAGAGTCTGAGTGTTGATAGCACAACTCATCCCCACACAAACACCAGAGTCTGAGTGTTGATAGCACGACTCAGCCCCACACAAACGCCAGAGTCTGAGTGTTGATAGCACGACTCATCCCCACACAAACGCCAGAGTCTGAGTGTTGATAGCACGACTCATCCTCACACAAACGCTAGAGTCTGAGTGTTGATAGCACGACTCAGCCCCACACAAACGCCAGAGTCTGAGTGTTGATAGCACGACTCATCCCCACACAAACGCTAGAGTCTGAGTGTTGATAGCACGACTCATCCCCACACAAACATCAGAGTCTGAGTGTTGATAGCACGACTCATCCCCACAAAATGCCAGAGTCTGAGTGTTGATAGCACGACTCATCCCCACACAAACATCAGTCTGAGTGTTGATAGCACGACTCATCCCCACACAAACACCAGAGTCTGAGTGTTGATAGCACGACTCATCCCCACACAAACACCAGAGTCTGAGTGTTGATAGCACGACTCATCCCCACACAAACACCAGAGTCTGAGTGTTGATAGCACGACTCATCCCCACACAAACCCCAGAGTCTGAGTGTTGATAGCACGACTCATCCCCACACAAACACCAGAGTCTGAGTGTTGATAGCATGACTCATCCCCACACAAACGCCAGAGTCTGAGTGTTGATAGCACGACTCATCCCCACACAAACCTCAGAGTCTGAGTGTTGATAGCACGACTCATCCCCACACAAACGCCAGAGTCTGAGTGTTGATAGCACGACTCATCCCCACACAAACGCCAGAGTCTGAGTGTTGATAGCACGACTCATCCCCACACAAACATCAGAGTCTGAGTGTTGATAGCACGACTCATCCCCACACAAACGCCAGAGTCTGAGTGTTGATAGCACGACTCATCCCCACACAAACGCCAGAGTCTGAGTGTTGATAGCACGACTCATCCCCACACAAACGCCAGAGTCTGAGTGTTGATAGCACGACTCATCCCCACACAAACGCCAGAGTCTGAGTGTCGATAGCACGACTCATCCCCACACAAACCTCAGAGTCTGAGTGTCGATAGCACGACTCAGCCCCACACAAACATCAGAGTCTGAGTGTTGATAGCACGACTCATCCCCACACAAACACCAGAGTCTGAGTGTTGATAGCACGACTCTTCCCCACACAAACGCCAGAGTCTGAGTGTTGATAGCACGACTCATCCCCACACAAACACCAGAGTCTGAGTGTTGATAGCACGACTCATCCCCACACAAACCCCAGAGTCTGAGTGTTGATAGCACGACTCATCCCCACACAAACGCCAGAGTCTGAGTGTTGATAGCACGACTCATCCCCACACAAACACTAGAGTCTGAGTGTTGATAGCACGACTCATCCCCACACAAACGTCAGAGTCTGAGTGTTGATAGCACGACTCATCCCCACACAAACGTCAGAGTCTGAGTGTTGATAGCACGACTCATCCCCACACAAACGCCAGAGTCTGAGTGTTGATAGCACGACTCATCCCCACACAAACGTCAGAGTCTGAGTGTTGATAGCACGACTCATCCCCACACAAACACTAGAGTCTGAGTGTTGATAGCACGACTCATCCCCACACAAACGCCAGAGTCTGAGTGTTGATAGCACGACTCATCCCCACACAAACGCCAGAGTCTGAGTGTTGATAGCACGACTCATCCCCACACAAACGCCAGAGTCTGAGTGTTGATAGCACGACTCATCCCCGCACAAACGCCAGAGTCTGAGTGTTGATAGCACGACTCATCCCCACACAAACGTCAGAGTCTGAGTGTTGATAGCACGACTCATCCCCACACAAACACTAGAGTCTGAGTGTTGATAGCACGACTCATCCCCACACAAACCTCAGAGTCTGAGTGTTGATAGCATGACTCATCCCCACACAAACGCCAGAGTCTGAGTGTTGATAGCACGACTCATCCCCACACAAACGCCAGAGTCTGAGTGTTGATAGCACGACTCATCCCCACACAAACATCAGAGTCTGAGTGTTGATAGCACGACTCATCCCCACACAAACGCCAGAGTCTGAGTGTTGATAGCACGACTCATCCCCACACAAACGCCAGATTCTGAGTGTTGATAGCACGACTCATCCCCACACAAACGCCAGAGTCTGAGTGTTGATAGCACGACTCATCCCCACACAAACGCCAGAGTCTGATTGTTGATAGCACGACTCATCCCCACACAAACCTCAGAGTCTGAGTGTCGATAGCACGACTCAGCCCCACACAAACATCAGAGTCTGAGTGTTGATAGCAGGACTCATCCCCACACAAACGCCAGAGTCTGAGTGTTGATAGCACGACTCTTCCCCACACAAACGCCAGAGTCTGAGTGTTGATAGCACGACTCATCCCCACACAAACACCAGAGTCTGAGTGTTGATAGCACGACTCATCCCCACACAAACCTCAGAGTCTGAGTGTTGATAGCACGACTCATCCCCACACAAACGCCAGAGTCTGAGTGTTGATAGCACGACTCATCCCCACACAAACACTAGAGTCTGAGTGTTGATAGCACGACTCATCCCCACACAAACGTCAGAGTCTGAGTGTTGATAGCACGACTCATCCCCACACAAACGTCAGAGTCTGAGTGTTGATAGCACGACTCATCCCCACACAAACCTCAGAGTCTGAGTGTTGATAGCACGACTCATCCCCACACAAACGCCAGAGTCTGAGTGTTGATAGCACGACTCATCCCCACACAAACATCAGAGTCTGAGTGTTGATAGCACGACTCATCCCCACACAAACGCTAGAGTCTGAGTGTTGATAGCATGACTCATCCCCACACAAACGCCAGAGTCTGAGTGTTGATAGCACGACTCATCCCCACACAAACGCCAGAGTCTGAGTGTTGATAGCACGACTCATCCCCACACAAACGCCAGAGTCTGAGTGTTGATAGCACGACTCATCCCCACACAAACACTAGAGTCTGAGTGTTGATAGGACGACTCATCCCCACACAAACGCCAGAGTCTGAGTGTTGATAGCACGACTCATCCCCACACAAACGCCAGAGTCTGAGTGTTGATAGCACGACTTATCCCCACACAAACGCCAGAGTCTGAGTGTTGATAGCACGACTCATCCCCACACAAACGCCAGAGTCTGAGTGTTGATAGCACGACTCATCCCCACACAAACGTCAGAGTCTGAGTGTTGATAGCACGACTCATCCCCACACAAACACTAGAGTCTGAGTGTTGATAGCACGACTCATCCCCACACAAACGTCAGAGTCTGAGTGTTGATAGCACGACTCATCCCCACTCAAATGCTAGAGTCTGAGTGTTGATAGCACGACTCATCCCCACTCAAACGCCAGAGTCTGAGTGTTGATAGCACGACTCATCCTCACACAAATGCTAGAGTCTGAGTGTTGATAGCACGACTCATCCCCACTCAAACGCCAGAGTCTGAGTGTTGATAGCACGACTCATCCTCACACAAACGCCAGAGTCTGAGTGTTGATAGCACGACTCATCCTCACACAAACGCCAGAGTCTGAGTGTTGATAGCACGACTCATCCTCACACAAACGCCAGAGTCTGAGTGTTGATAGCACGACTCATCCCCACACAAACACCAGAGTCTGAGTGTTGATAGCACGACTCATCCCCACACAAACGCCAGAGTCTGAGTGTTGATAGCACGACTCATCCCCACACAAACACCAGAGTCTGAGTGTTGATAGCACGACTCATCCCCACACAAACGCCAGAGTCTGAGTGTTGATAGCACGACTCATCCCCACACAAACACCAGAGTCTGAGTGTTGATAGCACGACTCATCCCCACACAAACGCCACAGTCTGAGTGTTGATAGCACGACTCATCCCCACACAAACGCCAGAGTCTGAGTGTTGATAGCACGACTCATCCCCACACAAACGCCAGAGTCTGAGTGTTGATAGCACGACTCATCCCCACACAAACGCTAGAGTCTGAGTGTTGATAGCACGACTCATCCCCACACAAACGCTAGTCTGAGTGTTGATAGCACGACTCATCCCCACACAAACGTCAGAGTCTGAGTGTTGATAGCACGACTCATCCCCACACAAACGCCAGAGTCTGAGTGTTGATAGCACGACTCATCTCCACACAAACGCCAGAGTCTGAGTGTTGATAGCACGACTCATCCCCACACAAACGCCAGTCTGAGTGTTGATAGCACGACTCATCCCCACACAAACGCCGAGTCTGAGTGTTGATAGCACGACTCATCCCCACACAAACGCCAGAGTCTGAGTGTTGATAGCACGACTCATCCCCACACAAACACCAGAGTCTGAGTGTTGATAGCACGACTCATCCCCACACAAACGCCAGAGTCTGAGTGTTGATAGCACGACTCATCCCCACACAAATGACAGAGTCTGAGTGTTGATAGCACGACTCATCCCCACACAAACGCTAGAGTCTGAGTGTTGATAGCACGACTCATCCTCACACAAACGCCAGAGTCTGAGTGTTGATAGCACGACTCATCCCCACACAAACGTCAGAGTCTGAGTGTTGATAGCACGACTCATCCCCACACAAACACCAGAGTCTGAGTGTTGATAGCACGACTCATCCCCACACAAATGCCAGAGTCTGAGTGTTGATAGCACGACTCATCCCCACACAAACACCAGAGTCTGAGTGTTGATAGCACGACTCATCCCCACACAAACCTCAGGCAGCGTGCCAGTAGCTGCCAGCAGCCCTCCAACTTTGCGATCAACTTCGCGATATATAAACTGAGTGGATATCAAAAACGTAATATAGTCCGTATTTTTTTGCAGACACGACCTAAAATGGGTGTGATTTTTCTAGAGGACTTGTTGATTTTACATTGTGCGACTTTACGTGTCAGCAGCACGTAATTTGAAGCAGTTACGTGTCGGTGACAGGTAAATGAGTAAGACTATTCGTGCTCATGTCACATATTATTGTGAGATCAGGTTGGCCTGTCTTACTTTTTTGGGACCCTTTAGGGACCAATCTTACTGATCTGACCCAAAAGGGCGGTGCTTGACACCTAAAAGTCACTTCCTGTGCAACTCTGCACCGAGAACAAAGCAGCAGCACTATGATTACATTTATTTATTTGTAATCTAGAGCCACATGACAAGAAGATATAACACAACCTGCTGGATTGCAGCCGTCCTCATCTTTCATTTCAGGCATCGCAACACTTTGACATCAGGCCATAACGTAGCAGATGTAGCTATCTGGCTGATACATCACTTACTGGCTAATGGTATGGATGCTGTGGAAACGCTACAAAGATCAGGATTTACCGTAACATCCTCCACCTGACCGTCCCGACCCGGATCTGCTGGTGGAAACCGGGCTGAAGTTTGCTTGGACGAGACACTGAACCCCATGTTGCCAGTGTGCCATATCGGGGTGTAAAAGGGTGGATGTGACGTGGTGTAAAGCGTTTTGACTGGTCAACACACAAATGGAAAAACCTATTTATGATTTTACCATTTATGTCACGACTCCCTGTAACCCTCCACTTTGTGCTGGAGCACCAGCAGAAGAGCTGGAGGGAGGAACGTGGCAGCGGTTTGTCTCTGGTGTTGCTTTGACCCATCAAAGGTAACAGGATTAGGGTTGCATCTGCAGTTTGGGACGAAGGCTGCAGCAGCAGAATCTCCAGCACAGATGTGAGCAGTTAAGCTGATGTCACAGTCGGGGGGCACAAAGACCAGCAACACCCGGCAAAGTCTGGCTTTCAGGGTCGCAGCAAGTTAGCAGATTATCACAACTCCGCTCTGTTCCTGTTAAATATATATGAGTTTGGATGACGAGTGGTGTTTTTTTCTCTCTGAAAACTTTGCAGAGCCAGCTGTGACCTCTGTAATCTCCTGGAGTTAAATCTCCGGCTGCATTGTTTAGATTGGAAAGAACGCTGCACATCCAATTTGAGGAGCAGCGCTTGGCTGAGTTTAACCACTCGTCCTTGTTGAAATGTCAAACATCCATCAGAGGCACGCTTTTATTTGCACATGCAGTATTTGCAGAACTTCCCAGGATTCTTTCTGCACATTCAGTTCAGTTCATTTAGCTCATGCACATCCGACTGTTTTACTCTCAGCAACTTCACTCGAATACATATTCTTAATATTCAACCTCATCAGATTAGCATGTTTGTCTGTTTTAGTCTCATCCTGGCTGGTGTGAAACTGAAGCGGCCATTTTTATCCTTAAAGTAGTACATCCACATAATGATGTGCATTCATTTTCTACTCATCCTAATGGTGAGCAAGACTCTGCAGCACTTTTTTAATATCTCAAATGCAGCCGGAGATCTGACAGCTTTTCATTTTCCCCCAACTTTCACATAATGGAGTTCACCGACGACTGAACCAAAAAGGTCCATAAAAGTTCACAAAAACTTGTCAATATAATAATAATATACATTGGACGAGCAGTATGGAGGAATATTGACAAGTTTTTTGGACTTTTTTGCACCTTTTTGGTTCAGTCGCCGCTGAACTCCATTATATGAAAGTTGGGGGAAATGAAAACCTGTCCGATCTCCGGCTGCATTTGAGATATTAAAAAAGTGCTCCAGAGTCTTGCTCAGCATGAGGGTGAGTAGAAAATGAGTGCACATCATTCTATGGGTGTACTATTCCTTTAACAGGATAAATTGAGCAGGGATCTGCTGTTCAATAACTGCAACCCAGGATGTCAATCACAAGTGTGTCCCTGTAAGTCCTCTTACCTTAGTTGTCCTTTTGGTGTTCCTCAAGGCAGTATTTTAGGGCCGATTTTATTTTGTATTTTTATAAATTACCTTCCAGACGTGTGTTTAAAAGTAAATATTAAAATGTATGTGGATGACGCTGTCATTTTACTCTGTATGTGTGTGTGTGTGTGTGTGTGTGTGCGTGTGTGGCGCATATACATGCATATGTACGTTTATGTGTGTATGTTCATGTATAAACATGTATTATGTTTGTTTTTTTGTCTCTTGCATTTTTAGTAGCTTGCTAGGGACTGCAGATAAAATTAGCACCTGTGCTACAATCTGGCTTATTTACGTAGTAGACGTTCATTAATATGCACTGTCCCTGTTCAATAGATAAATGAAATGAAAAATGAAAAGTATCTGGAAGAACGACAGAGTCATTATCTGAGCGACTTCAGCTTCAGGCTGTGAGCTTTCTGATTGGCTAGCCACTTGTTCTCAGGTAGACTTGTCAGTAGTCGTATTGAGCCACAGGAGTGGTCTGGGCTTGTGGTTTTAGAGGGCAGACAGGTTTATGATGTCTTATTCTGTTTAGAAACCAAACACAGAGACGGGGTGAGACAGATCTCCGAAGCCGGTTACGCAGTTTCCTTCAGGATTCAAGGGGAAACAAGAAAGAAAAGTTTGAGTCATGACAAAGAAGAAGAGAAGGTGCATAAACTACTCCAGCCTCTTCTCCTCCTTTGTGTTTGCTCCTCTCAGGGGAGCAGTTCTGAGTTTAAAGGCTGTCTGAGACGGAGATATAAGAGAGGACTCACATCAAGCACACACATTTTCAGCCTCTTAGTCATGTTTATTCCTGCTTTGTTTTTTATCTTTTGCCTTGTTTGTGCAGAGCATGACAGACACGTGTCCTCTCCAACACGAACATGAGACGAGTTAAAAATAATTTGTAACTGATATTTTGTACTTTTGGAGCAGGTTAAGGCTCATAAAGATTTGTAGTAATATCTTTATAGCATCCCAAACTACTTATGTCACTGCAGTGCTGATGTCATAGAGATAAAGAGAGTTTATGTTGTAGTTTGTAATGCAGTTAAAAGGCTTTTTTATGGTCGTCATCTGAACTTTATTGAATTAGAACACAAAACAAATAACTGTCAGTAATTTTGTATTATGTGCAGCACTAAAGAGCTTTGTTTCTCACAAGAATACAGATGTTTGACAGCCAATGGATGCATTCTTAAATTTAGCTCAGGAATTAGTTAAAGGGGAATTTAGCTTTTTTTGAACCTGGGGTTTGTTTTCATGTCCTTCCATATACTGTATGTGAGTGATGGAGAAAGGAATTTTCAACTGGTCCCCGCATCTAAGTTCACCCTAAAAACCTGCTTTTTTTCCACACTGAAGGGTTGGGATCGTCTCAACGAGTGTCCGACATCATACTAGAGAGGGGACATGAACGAAAGTATCTACATTATCTGGAGATCGCGGTTCGTTTTGGTGTCTGTGTCCAAATCAAATCGCGTTCAGAAATCGTGCGATAACTCGTGATAACTCACGTGATTCCAGAAATTACGCAATAACATGCGTCCACCACCGGTGTTTTAACACCATTTATCGTGTGATTTGGAACATCGTGTGATAATTCGCATCCCCCACCGGTGTTTTGACGACAGTTATGGCGTGATTTCAGAAATCGTGCAATAACTTGCGTCCCCCATCGGTGTTATGACTTCAGCTATCGTGTGATTTCAGAAATTGCACGATATCTTGAATCCCCCACCAGTGTTTTTACGCCAGGTATGGCATAATTTCGGAAATTGCGTGATCACTTGCGTCCCCCACCAGTATTTCGGTGCGAATTATCACGCGATTTTTGGAACAAGATTTGATTTCCAGCGTCCCAAGATTTGGACACAAACACCAAAACAGACAGGGATCTCCAGATAATGTAGATACTTTGGTTCATGTCTCCCCTCTAGTATGATGTCGGACACTCGTTGAGACTATCTGAGCTTTTCAGGGTGGAAAAAAGGCAGGTTTTTAGGGTGAACTTGGACGTGGGGGCCAGTTGCCCCATACTTTTTATTAGCTGGGCTGCTAGCTGCTGCTGGGCTGCCTGCTGGATAAATACTGGAGCTATCTGGAAAATTCCTTTTTTCCGTCACTCACATATACGAAAGAACAGATGAAAACACACCCCAGGTTAAAAAAAAGAGAAATTTCCCTTTAATAACACTGCAGTTTTATATGCACGCTTGTAAATTCATCTGATCTGGAGCAACCTTAGAATAACTTATCCCGCAGGATATTTGATTGGTAGCGGTTTCTTACAGTAAATGAAAGAGTGCCCGGGTCTAAAACAAAGTCTGCTCTCTTATCTGTCATTTTACGGCGGTGTCCAGCTCCGTTGAGAACCCGTTTGGAAAAGATGAAAGTAATGGCTGTGATAAGATCTCAGATGAATTTCTGGTTACGCCTGCACGTCTCCTGCTACTGAACTGTGCAAGATTCCATTATGTGAATCAACAAAGCCGTTTTTTAAAATGACTGCCTCTGAGGGGGAGTCGTGATTTGGTATCCAACGGTTTGACTCTCTGGACTTGGCGGCATTAATGAATTTTCCCTGCAGCTGAGAGCAGCAGAGCAGACAGTCTTAGCTGGAAATAGTACTGTATGTTATATGATTTTAATTTATAATAATTCACCCTCACACCCAAAAATGTGAGTCACAAGCTTCCATATAAGGTTTATAACAGCAAAACCTAAAATAATTCAGTCTGCATGCACACTGTCTTCTCAAAACAAAGCCCCCTCATCCATCATGAACTCCTTATGTAGAGTTAAACAACAGGAGTTAAAAAAGTTCAAATGAATTCATCTTGGAAAATGTTTTCTTCTCTTTTCTCCACATAATTTCACCCTCCATTAAAAAAACATAGCGGGAGCGTGAATATGAGTCACCGAAAACTAACCTGGCTCAGACGGGTGAAACTGAGGTGTTAAAATGAAGAAATGAGACTGCAGAGGAGCTGGTGGTGGGAGAGTGGATAAGTGAGACAATGCTGAAGTGGAGAAAAATAACAAAAAAGATGGTGGTGAAAAGCCCGCAGCATAATAACCGCCTGTCAGACTCAGAGAGGCATGGCTGGAGTCGCACCAAGAGACTTTAGTCAAATAAAAATGTAAAGCTCATAAACTGTGCATGATGTTTGTCTTTCATCAGAGGGGTCTGCAATATTTATGCAGCTGAATTATATTTTTGCAAGTCCCTGTTGCAATGCACAAAACTGTTCCTATAAAATTCCCTTCCACTTCATCTCAGCCTTTATCTGCAGGCGTGCATCTACTGTATCAGCGCAGAGCAGAATCCATGTCTATTAGGGCCGATCTGCTTACGAGCCGTATTCCCTTCATCTCAAGTGCTGCGTGGATGCCAAGTGGGATTATTGAGGGAATGGCAAAGTGTGAGGTGTTTATCCCATCAATGCCAGGATGGGATTGCACATCACAGACAAGCAGTAAACTGATTCCGTTTGCACGAAATGAGGCCGTTTAGACATTTTATGTTGGATTCTAACTGACTTTTGGATTGATGCATATGTGGCATGAAGTGCCTTAAATGCCAAACGCCCCTTGCAGCAGTAAAATAAGTCTGCTTTCAAATGTGTGTGCCAAGGTGTGTTCTCTGCAGCACCTGAAGCACCATTTTGTCCCCAGATGGGAGCGACTAGACCAAAACTAATGGCATGTTATCAGGAACGTTCATAAAATTCAAGGTTTACTGCCAGAACTTTGCCAACAAAGCAGAAAATATCCCCTGAAAACAAGAAGTTTTACAATAACCTATGAATTATAACCTGGTTTGGTTACGTCTATTATTCATCTTCAGCTCGTTGACCGGTGAACCGCAGGTGATGGATATATCTTTTAGCCATTACTGTGTATTTGCCCTTGACATGCAGGCAGTGGAAAAATGCAGCATCTGAACTGGGACTGGCTGAGTGCTCCTGCTTCATATCCATCTCAAGAGACTGTGTGCTCGCTAAGTACAGATATACTTTGGTCCTGAGCATCAAAAATATCACAATTTAACAACAAATCTTGAAGAAAGAAAGAAAGAAAAGGGATCAATTTTTATAAAGGTCACAAAAATCCATTATAAACGTATTAATAAGATACTTTCATATCTGTACTTTAAATTCTGTGTTCTGTTAATAATCAGGAAAATTCTAAGAATGTAAACAACAATTAAAATCATCAGTATGCGATCATGATAACCGTCTACAAAATAATGAGCTTGAAGTCAAACAGCACAGAATGAAAGAGAAATACGATATTTCCGGGTGACCCAAAAAGGTGACTTTCAAACACTGACACCATGAATTTCATGAATGTTAAGACTTCATTATTGTAGGCTCGCTCTGCAGCCTCGTCTGTAATGGCGACGTGTTGTTAAATCTCTTTTTTTCCTAATTTTTCCTCTGTGTCAGAACACAGGTACTTCTTGTTTGACTTTGCTTTTTACTTTCATATTGGCTTTCTCCTTGTTGTTGCAGCCTCGAGAACAGGAACAAAGTTGTAGCGTCTTGTAGAGTACGTAACAGGCTGTGCATTGACCCAAGATGTCATTCAATTTGCAGGATCTGCTGTAAATTCTTAGTCAGCAGGCTTTAAGTCATAGAACTGAGCATTTAATTTATCTATAGTATGTATCAATGCATGATAGTTGACCACAACTAAAAGTCAGTATTTTCCTTCTACAAACAAACCTCCTGCATTTGTGACAGTGTGGGATCCTGTCACCGTGTCTCTAACTGATCATTCGTTTCGGGCTGCTTGACCACGGGGATGTCTCCTTGGGCTGAATGGTTAGCATGCATGACTCTTACCTGGCAGTCTGGGGATCTGGTCCCATCCAGGCCCTCTTCGTGCCACATTTGGCGTTGTCGGCAGGATCCATGGAGCACTGGTAATGGGTCCATGGATTCCTAATTGGTGGCAGCCTGCACGGAGCACAAGAACGTGCTTGTGAAAAAGTGGGAGAGATGTGACAGTGTGGGGTCCCGTCACTATGCCTTCAGTAGTTGATCATGCATCCTGGCTACTTTGCCATGGGGATGTCCCTTTGGCTGACTGGTTAGTGCACATTACTCTTTCCTGCTTGGGCCCCCCTTGCATCCTGCAACACATTATTGCCATTAATTGTATGTTGACTGACAGCTGATTTGATAACATGGTCTGCAGTGTGGGTTCACTTAAAGGAATAGTCCACCCACAGAATGATGTAACTTCCCCTCATGATGAGCAAGACTCTGGAGCACTTTTTTAATATCTCAAATGCAGCCGGCGATCAGGAAGGCTTCTCGTCCCCCCCCCCCCCAACTTTTATATAATGGAGGTCGCCGGGGTCCGAACCAAAAAGGTCCATAAAAGTCCACAAAAACGTGTCAATATTCCTCCATACTGCTCGTCCAATGTAATCCAAGTGTCCTGAGTGGGTAGCGTCCAGAATTTACTGGAAACAACGTAATTTAGTAGATTTTTAGACGCTAAACAGTACTACATCTTACTTTTGCAAAGCGCGCATATGCGCGTTCACAAAACTATGGAAGCCTCAGCGTTCAGAGCCTACTCTGCTGATAATACAAGCGTAGAAGAAGAAATTAACTGTTTACATTGTGGTAAGAGCGACAGAGCTGCAGACAAACACAAGAGGGTCCAAGAGGGGTGGATATTGATTTAAGACAAAGAAAGAAAGAAAAAGAGAACGCGCGATCTCGTCTGCTGTGGCCTCCGTAGTTTCGTGAACGTGCATGGGCGTGCTCACAGGAGATGCGATGTAGTATTGCTGTAGTACTGTTTAGGCTCTAAAAATCTACTAAATGATGTGGTTTCCAGTAAATTCTGGACGCTACCCACTCAGGACACTTGGATTACATTGGACGAGCAGCATGGAGGAATGTTGACACGTTTTTGTGGACTTTTATGGACCTTTCTGGCTCGGACCCCGGTGAACTCCATTATATGAAAGTTGGGGGGAAACGAGAAGCCTTCCTGATCGCCGGCTGCATTTGAGATATTAAAAAAGTGCTCAGAGTCTTTCTCACCATGAGGGGAAGTGGGAAATGAAGCTACATCATTCTGTGGGTGAACTATTCCTTTAAAGGTAAAGCCCAGAATGTTCCCTCCGTTTCTGTTTGTAAACATGATTCAAACTGAGTTCCACTCGAGCTAATGGCTGCATCGCTCTTCATCCCCATCATCTCCTTCAAAGCTCGGAAGTGGGTGAAAGCCAAACCAACATTAACCCTGGTTTTCCTCCGTGCACTATCTAAAGCTCTTTCCGCTGCAAAATGCTTCCTTTTCTTTGCTGCATCCGCCATTTTTATCAGGAATTTGAGTGAATCTGGTGTCGACTCCAATCAACGTTTAAAGAAAGTTCGCCCCAATTGACGAGTTTATCCTAACAGAACGCTACGTTCTTAGCTCTGTCATTGGCTGGAGACAACACGCAAATCTCCGCCCAGAAACGTCACCAGAACACAGCAAACAAAGGGAAAAGGCTAAATACAGTCAGGGGAGGGGGGCTGCAAACAAAACAAGCCGCCACACAAAAGCAGAGGCCCAAAGGAGCAGATTAAGCCGGATTTCACTCACACAAGTCTAGCATTTATTTTCAGGAAGAAACTCCGGATTCTACCTTTAAATAGGATGCTGGATCTTGCTACTGCTGGCCAGCTTCGGGGTGACCAGATGCATGTTTGCTGGGGGCAGCCCCCATTTTTGATGCCTCATCACTGGCTGGATCTATCAGTGACTGTGTTGATGGTTTTACGGAGGACATCTGTCGGACAGGTGGGGCAGAAGTCGAGCGATAACCAGAAGCAAAATGGAAATAAAAACGGAAGTTTGGAGGGGAATCAGCCGTGACGATGGCAGACAAATTACAGTCGTTTAAATACAATCACAACAGCTGCTCTGTTCCTGAGGTTATCCTGGCAGCAGCAGGTGTCTGCCACTGTGTGTTCAGCACATGAGAATCAGATTTATTCGTGCTGCCGCGGTCTCACACTTCCTTCACACTGCAGCTCAGCCCCATGCATCAAGCCACCGCGTACGGAAACGCGGCGCTTAGCAAGCGAGCAGGAACACGTGCATGCTTTCTGTTTCTGCTTTTTATTGTTTGTTAATACTCAGACATTATAAAAGCAGTCCTGCAGGAGAGAGCGTACAGGAACAAACCTCATTCCTTATTTATGCGTTGCTCTTAGAGTCTGTGTGTGCAGCATCCTGACAGATGGAGGATGGAGACAGATGGAGTGTGAAGGGATCCCCATGCCTCACATGTCACCACATCTTTTCCTCATCAGGTTATCTTGTACTCCCGTTCTCCCTCACCTCTCTGTGCCACTCAGCCTCACACTCTCCCTCCTGTTCTTCTCTTTCCTCTCCTCTTTATCCTCCCCACTTTCCTGCTTTCATTTTTCCTCTGTTAGGGCGTTTGTGCGTGAACAAGCTCTGGTCGTTGTCACGATTATTTATTTTCATGATTAATCGCAATGTTAAATGCCACGATTATTTAATCGTGAAGATTCCTCAGTATCGTCACTTTACATCAAAGATCATGTCTGAACAATGATGGCAAACTAAGTTGTTTAGGCTGATACATCGATTGGGTCATGAATAAGGAGGATAACGTGGGTTTTAGTGGATTCTGTTCACCACTGTGATACGGTACTTACAATCATCCTCCAAATTATTCATACCCTCCAATTAAAGAAAGAAAAAAAAATCAGCCGTCACTGAAATAATGAAATTGACAAAAGTAATAATAAATAAAAATTCTATAAAAATCATAACATAGACTTTGAATTGTGGTTTGAAAGAAATATTAAAAACAAACACACAAAAAACAAAACAAGTAAACAAGCATGATGGAGCTCTGTAGCTAAAATGTTGTTGAGCAACACTTTGAGAAAATCACTGCAATCAGGTGTTTCTGTAACGTCCAATCAGACGTCTGCACCTGCTGACAGGTATGTTGGTCCATGTTCATGAGAAAGATGCTCTAATGTGTCCAGAACAGTTTAGTTTATTTGTTAGTTTATTATTCTTCTTCTTATTATTATTATTATTTTCAACCACAATTCAAACTTATTATGTTATTTATGTTATTTAAAAACCATAAACTTAGCTTTTTCAAAGCAAGAGATACCTTATTCTAGTCAAACCACTTTTTAAGTTTCATCGTTTCATTTGTAAGGCTTTCTGTAATAGTTTTAAACAAACAAAAAAAAAAGAAGTATCGTCAGCAAACAAAACGAGTCACAGAATTTTAGAAACATCACAAATATCATTCAAATAAAAAGATTTGGATCCAAAATAGAACCCTGTGGAACTCCAAACTTGATAAACTCATTATCAGAAATATAATGTCTTAACTGCACATATTGTTGCCTTTTATGTAAATAACTACACAATTTAATGCCACACCTCTCACTCCGTAATTATACAGTTTAGAAATTAAAACGAAGTGCTGTATTGTATCAAGCGCCTTCTTTAAATCAATAAAAACACCAACTGTATATTTTTTTCATTCATTGCTGTTGTTATTTCTTCTGCTATTTTCAGTAGTGCCATGGCGGTGGACCTATTGGTCCTAAAACCGATCTGATTGTCACACAGCAAGTTGTTTTTTTCAATGAATTTCTCTGATTTATTCAAAAACAATAGGGGATTATCACGCTTACCGGAAGTTGCCGGCTTTTGACACTTCCTCTTCCGGGCCATGTTAACGACAGCCGTTCCTGCTCTGTTATACTGTTTAAATCGGATAAATTCCAAACATATTTAAGTTTTCATTCTAGACTGAAGTGATACTGGATCAAAAGCTGGATCAAAGCGATCGATTTGCCGCGGTGAAGGGACGAACTTTATAATAAAACACGTTTGTTTGTCGCCGGTGTGGCACAACACCGGCACTTCACAGCATGCTAGCATTAGCCAGCTAACGTTTACTGACGTGCTTAACATTGTGCGTCTTAAAACACACAAACATCTGAAAATCGGGTCTGTACCTCCCCGTTTCCAGTGGAACAACTGGGGACTGCCAAGAAAGGAGACGCTTTCAGATGATTGTGTGTTTTCAGCCGCACAAAGTTGCTGGCTAATGCTAACCTGCTAACACGACTGCGCAGTCTGCCGGCCACAAACAAACGTGTGTCGTTTTATTATAAAGTTCGGTCCTTCACCGCGGCCAATTGGTCGTTTTAATCCACTTCTTCCTCAGCATCACTTCAGTCTGGAATGAAAACTTGGCATTGGCGTTTATCCGATTTACAAAGTTTAACAGAGTAGTAGCTGGCGAACTATTGTTAGCAGGTTAGCATTAGCCAGCTTGATGACGTGCCTAACTTTGTGCGGCTGAAAACACACAATCATCTGAAAGCGTCTCCTTTCTTGGCAGTCCCCAGTTGTTCCACTGGAAACGGGGAGGTACAGACCCGATTTTCAGATGTTTGTGTGTTTTAAGACGCACAATGTTAAGCACGTCAGTAAACGTTAGCTGGCTAATGCTAGCATGCTGTGAAGTGCCGGTGTTGTGCCCCACTGGGGACAAACAAGCGTGTGTTTTATTATAAAGTTCGGCCCTTCACCGCGGCAAATCGATCGCTTTGATCCAGCTTTTGATCCAGTATCACTTCAGTCTAGAATGAAAACTTAAATATGTTTGGAGTTTATCCGATTTAAACAGTATAACAGAGCAGGAGCGGCTGTCGTTAACATGGCCCGGAACAGGAAGTGTCAAATGTTTCAACTTCCGGAAACCGGAACGCGGAAATGTGATAATCCCCTATTTCTCAAGTAATTTGGAGAGCTGAGATAGCAATGACACTGGTCTATAATTATTAAATTCATGGTTATCACCTGATTTAAATAGTAAAAAGACCTTTGCAGTTTTCATCCTGTTTGAAAAAATACCTGTACTAAAAGAAAGATTAAATATACAAAACAAAGTTTAATTATACAGTCTATGGTTCTTTTAACAATAAACATATAAATCCCGTCACTGTCAGTTGATTTCTTATTCTTAATATTTGTTACTATTGTTCTAATTTATTTTTCACTTACCCTTCCTAAATACATGGACTGCAGTACCTTCCTTTCCCCATTTACCAATATAATCCAATTTTCAGTTTTTGTTTCCCAATGAGAAATAACCTTTTTTTTTATCCTTTAATGTGTAAAAAAAAACAAAAGAAATTGAGTTAATTCAATCTCTTTGCATTAACACATACATTTTGACAAATCTAATCAAAATTTAAAGACGTGTGAGGAGCGTTGATGGGATTTTACACATGTATTGTGTTTGTGAATTAAGATGCACTGTAATCACGATAATCGTAAAATCGTCATTATTACTTTGACAGTGATTTTACCACGAAAGTTTGTAATCATGACACGGTGAGGCCATTCTACAGCCAGCACACAGAGATAAAACTGTTCAGGTCAACTATCACGCTCGCCTCCAAGTCGCATTGCTCATTGCACAAGTCAAGTTTCATTAGTCAGCTGACAACGTGTGTTTAAAGACGAGGCGGCTGCTATTTTTATCACAATATGCAGAAAGGATTTCTGCAGTTTAATGAGTGCATAAATAACAACATGCACTCTTTTCCTGGTGTGCATTTGTGCATGCACTCTGCAATCAAATAACAGCAAAATGACAGATGGAGGTGTAACTGGACGCAAGCTCTTTAATAACCCATGACCAGTGAACGCAGCGCTTGTGCAGTATTTCAGGTTAACAGTGTGATGTTCAACTGCATCCTCTGTTTCCTCCTCTTGGTCACTCTCTTCCAGCTCTTTTCTTTGGAGCTTTAAGCTCTACGTATGAGGGCAAGGTCAGAGCAGCAGCAAAGGGGGAAAAGGTGTTCATTGGTGCAAAGTTTGTTCAAGGTCTGATGCAAGGTAAAGCTCACTGATGGGCAGAATCTGCTCTTTTCTTTTGTTCCCACTTCTACCTGAACCTCTTGATCCTGCAGGATTTCAAAATCATCAGAGATCAAGAGAGATAGATGAAGAGTCAGGCGGCGAGTTGCAGGGACATGCTGTGAAAGAGCTTCAGAGTGAAATTAAATGTCAGATCATAACACCAGGAAGCCTTCCTGAGAATGATAACCCAGGTTTAAACACAGCGCTGTGGTGATTAGTAAAGCTCGCATCTTCATGACCCTCACATTCATACTGCAGCGTGGCAGCTGCTCCGTTGGCTCTAATTAACCAACCGAGGGCAGTCAATGTCAATCTTAATCTGAGCCACAAGTGGAGGAAATAAAAATATTTGTAATTCAAATGTGGAGGCTTTTTCGTTGTCCGTCAGTAAAGAGACTCATTTTCACATCAAAGCTGGACGATATGAAGTGACCCTGCAGATGCAGCATTCAGCAGTCTGAGACAGTGATGCGCCACTCACAGCAGAACGAGCTGTTGCAAAAATGGCCTGCATGGAAGACTTTCAAGACCAAAACCACTGCTGAGCAAAAAGAATATAAAGGCTCGTCTCAGTTTAGCCAGAAAGCATCTTGATGATCCCGAAGACTTTTGGGAAAATACTCTGTGGACTGACGAGACAAAAGTGGAACTTTCTGGAAGGTGGAGGTCCCATTACATCTGGCGTAAAAGTAACACGGCATTTCAGAAAAGGAACATCATAGCAACAGTAAAATATGGTGGTGGTAGTGTGATGGTCTGGGGCTGTTTTGCTGCTTCAGGACCTGGAAGACTTGCTGTGGTAAATGGAACCATGAATTCTGCTTCTACCAAAAAATCCTGAAGGAGAACGTCCGGCCATCTGTTGGTGACCTCAAGCTGAAGCGCACTTGGGTTCTGCAGCAGAACAATGATCCAGAACACACCAGCAAGTCCACCTCTGAATGGCTTAAGAACAACAACATGAAGACTTTGGAGTGGCCTAGTCAAAGCCCCCACCTGAATCCCATTGAGATGCTGTGGCATGACCTTAAAAAGGCGGTTCATGCTGGAAAAGCCTCCAATGTGGCTGAATTACAACAATTCTGCAAAGATGAGTGGAACAAAATTCCTCCACAGCGCGGTAGAAGACTCACTGCCAGTTATCACAAACGCTTGATGCAGTTGTTGCTGCTAAGGTGGAACAACCAGTTATTAGGTTTAGGGGAAGATCACTTTTTCACACAGGGACATGGAGGGTTGGATTTTTACCCCCTTAAAAATAAAAATCTTCATTTAAAAACAGCATTTTGTGTTTACTTGTGTTATCTTCGTCAAATATTTAAAGGCAGGGTAGGGGATCCTGGAAAAACGGTTCGAGCAAGCCAGATTAAAAAAAAATATAAATCCCCCTGAAACCACGCCTCCAAAGCACAGAAATGCGTGCGTGGATCATTTTCAGCGAAAATAACCGAGAACAGCAGAGTGGCTAGCTTATTAGCTTCCCAGTAAACAGCAGAGGAACCACGTTTCCTAAAATTGATAATTATCTCACCTCCAACTTCTTCTATGGTGTAAAACATCCTCACTGCAAACACCAACACCTCCATGACTTCATCCACACCCATTCGTTTTTTTAAAGAGCAAACAGCGGCATAGATAAGAGTAGCAGGCTGCTATGTTGGTCTTGGTTAATTTGCACTGAGACGCTCACGGCGAGTTGCGAGTGTGCGCACACGAGGAGAGGGAGGTGCAGCTAACGGCAGTCGAGTTTGAAGGACAAAATAATCATTCAATCAATCAGTACGGGCCGTTCGAACTTCATTGGATGGGGTTCTTCCAGTCCTGTACGTTCCACAGGTGATTAATTTTTAAAATTTTTGTGTCAGAACATTTAATTAATTGCCTGCAATCGGGTTGTGAAGAAGACTTTAAGCAATATAGTAAAAAATGCTCCTGGAAAACATCGTCCACTCTGCCTTTAAATTCATTTGATGATCTGAAATCATCATCCAAAAAAGATCTAAGATCGTCTATGGACTCAAGAACAGAGAGAACTTACTTAACCGCAGCCTGACAAAGACATTTGTATCTTCTTGTTTTGAGGCTGATGTTAGAAATAAGTTTCTGCATTTTAATATAACTACCGTGGTGTAATATACAGTACTATCACAGCAGTATGTTCTCAGTTACTCTGCCCTTTACAATGTTCTTCACCCTCCTTTTGGTCTTTGTCTCGGTTTGACATTGACGTGTTAATACCAGTGTTAATGTGAAAGCACATATGACAGCAGCTGAGGTGACGAGTGTCTGAGCTGAAATGTGCTGTCACTCGCTCCTCAGAGAATCATCCAGAGGAGATAAGGTCAGAGAAATACTTGCTATTGTGGGAGGCTGTTGTGTGCGTAATTGCATGTGTTTGCTAGCAGGGCAGAGCCAGAGGTGGAAAGCTTGCAGCTGGAATACGTGGCCTGTTCTTCAGAGGATAAAAGTGGTGTCACAAAACTCTGATGGGCCTGATGGCAGGACGCAGCGAGACGGGGAATAAATGACCGGTGAAAAGTGGACGTGGCGGGCTTAACATGTACACTGAGGAGTGGGAGCATCTTTGAGATTAATCCAGGAAAGCTAGAATCTCAGCAGAGCTGGACATCAGAGAGGAAAAAGATGAGAAAATAGAAGATTGAGGAGGCGAGGTGTAAAGGTTAATATTAAGGTGTGATTTATTGAAGTGCTGCTTCTCAGGAGAGAAACCTATAAACTATGAAATCTGTCCTTTTCTTCTCTAACTGTCCTCTGCTCAGGGAACAAATATCCTCCAGTCAGTCCTTCATACCTCTGGAGAAATCATAGACTGTTCAGATGAAGCCATTATGGTCCCGTTTTATACAGTTGCTGCAGTACAGACAACTGCTTATCTGCCTGCGAGCCGCAAATCAACTTTAATATGGCAAACAAAGCTATTCACTTCATTTAATGGAGCAGCATCAAACAGCTGCAGCAGAGGAGCAAATGTGGGTGTGTTGTCTCATTTCTTTACATAGATAGATGAAATATAAATCGTATTAGTTGTTACTGAATTAAAACGAACCATCTGTGTCTATTTGCACATCAGATTCTTCTACATCAGACTGTTAACGCCCGAAAAGCCTGTAAGCAGAGGATGTTGTGCTAAACCTGACTGAAACCCAGGGTGGCTGGGAAGCTGGAGTCTATCCCAGCAGCGACCTCCTGGGCCTGAGGTCGCCAGTCTGATGCAGAGAAGCAAAACAAATGAAGAGCCTCAATAAATTCAGGATAATCGAAGGTAGAAAACAAGAACTGACATCAGTGTAAATTCGTCCAGATGGAAATTACTGACGGAGGAAAAAGGAGTTGAGAAATGGTTCATTCTCATGCTTTTGCTTCAAATGTGCAACTAGTTGCTCAGTGGGTACGTTTACATGGAGCCTTTTCTCCCTTTTGGTACGAAATCATTCTGATTCTGATACACCCACAGAATGATGTGCGTTAATCTTCTACTCATCCTCATGCTGAGCAAGACTCTGGAGCACTTTTTAACATCTCAAATGCAGCCGGAGATCTGAGAGGTTTTCATTTTCCCCCAACTTTCATATAATGGACTCAGCAGCGACTGAACCAAAAAGGTCCATAAAAGTCCACAAAAACTTGTCAGTATTCCTCCATACTGCTCGTCCAATGTAATCCACGTGTCCTGAGTGGGTAGCGTCCAGAATTTACCAGAAACCATCATTTAGTAGATTTTTATTGCTTAAACAGTAGAATGCCCATGTGAGTTCACAACACTACAGAAGCTGCGCTGTTCAGCGCGACTGCCGATAATGCAAGCGCAGGAAAAGAAATTTGCTGTTTA
Source organism: Atherinomorus stipes (assembly GCA_023101725.1). Taxonomy (NCBI): domain Eukaryota; kingdom Metazoa; phylum Chordata; class Actinopteri; order Atheriniformes; family Atherinidae; genus Atherinomorus; species Atherinomorus stipes. The sequence goes on along the minus strand of JALJCO010009279.1, from coordinate 339,152 downwards.
GATTGCGCTAAGAGCAAATGAGTTGCAGACAAACACAAGAGGGGTTGGATATTGATTTAAAACAAAGAAAGAAAGAAAAAGAAAGCGTGCGATCTTGTCTGCTGCAGCTTCCGTAGTGTCGTGAACTCGCATAAGCGCGCTTCGAGGAAGTGCAATGTTCTACTGTTTAAGCTATAAAAATCTACTAAATGACGTAGTTTCCACTAAATTCTGGACGCTAACCACTCAGGACACGTGGATTACATTGGACGAGCAGTATGGAGGAATATTGACAAGTTTTTGTGGACTTTTATGGACCTTTTTGGTTCAGTCGCCGCTGAACTCCATTATATGAAAGTCGGTCGATAATGAAAAACCTGTCCGATCTCCGGCTGCATTTGAAATATTAAAAAAGTGCTCCAGAGTCTTGCTCAGCATGAGGATGAGGAGAAGATGAAGGACCATCATTCTGTGGGTGTACTATTCCTTTAACAACAGCAACATGGCCTCACATTCTTGGGCAGATTGTTTGAAGAACCAAACTTCTCCACGTCTTCGCCCGTCTCGATGTCAGGGATCACCGACTCTGGCCATCGTGGGCTGCTGTCCTGCAGGTTTTAGCTTTTACACACACCTGATTCAAGTTACATGATTTTCTAAAAGCTTGCTGTCAAGTTCTGCACAAAATCCTAATCTTTATCCTGACCCTAACCAAATTGTATTTTCATGCCTAAACCGAACAGAAAAAAAACACTGGAAATGAAAAAGTGCATTAAAAATGTACATCGGATGTCATTTCTGTCTAAAGTCCTCCACTGGATCTTTAGCCTCAAAACATGGACTTTGTTGATTATGAATGAGCCCTTTCTAGTGAAATGCAGATGTACATCACAACCTAAACCTAAATAAGAAACCGAGGTCTTCTGAAAAAGTGTCTGTGTGTTAAATAATAAATGAATGCATGAGGACGTATGTGCTAAAGTCAAAGCAACACAGCACCAAACCACCAATAATGCAGACATGCATCTGCAGGACTGAAGTGAAAGGTGAAGAGTCACGGTGGGATGAAGATCAGTGGAAAAGGCAGAGAGGACACAAGTGATAGATGAGAGCAGGAAGATTAGGACACTTGTGCCAAGGATGCACGTGCATGGAGAAACTGGAAGGAGATGTGTTTCACTTAGATGAACATTGAATTAATGAAGGATTTAATGCTGAAAGAGAAGAGTGTGAGAGAATGAAGGATGAGGGGGAGGGGGTCTGGAGAGGGTGATGGAAGAGGAAACAGAATGAGTGATGAGAAGGTGGAGAGAGAGGCTGGAGGAGAAAGGAGAAGGTGGCAGGGGGATAAAAGAAGGATGGGATGGAAGAGAAACAGATGAGACACGGCACAGAAAGATAAATGCAGGGTTCACGAGGAGAAGCTGGAGGAGGAGGCAGCGAGAGCATGCCAGCTTCTCTGCAGACGAGGATGATTGGTCAAGTTAGAAACTTGTGTAAAAATAAAAACACATAGAAAAGAAGTTTGAACATTATGGGATAGATCTATCAAAGGTTTGCGTGTATAAAAATGTGCAAATTCATTGCACACGCAAAACGATGTAAACACTGATTTACTAACAGTGCAATAAAGGTCGTGTCTTTCAAAAGTGCAAAAAAGCGCGTACACATCCAGTTAGTACGTCTGCTGCAGTGAATATGCAAAATGGGTCATTTACACGTACGTAGAGATGCACCGATCGGGATTTTAGGGGCCGATCACGATCACCAAAAGCAGTATTTGCTGGTCCCGATGTTGTAGATCACCGATCGCAGCATCAGATCCATAAATTCTCCAACATCGTTGTCTCATGTACATAAAACCGACATCATGTTATTAAGTATAACAGTTAGGAGACGGAAGATGTCATGAACTGACAGTTTTATTGCAGACTGGGGCAATCTGCAATATTTCACTCTAGCAGAGACTTTTGGAGACGACTTGGACTCAGTTTGCATAGTCAGTGACTACACTGTAGTGTGTGTACCAAACAGAACAGTGTGAACGCACCCGAAGTGTTACAGATCTGGGCATGAAAAAGTTCCTCCTTTTTCTGCCAGAAGTGGTGCAGTAATAGTGCACCATTACTGCACTATCACTGGCTGAACGACTTGTCCCGCAAATACGTCATCACGTACGGTGTCCAAACTTGGCGTGTGGAAACGTCCTTGTTCCAGGCGTTCATTTATGCTCTGACATCGTTTCCCCTGGGCACACAGGTGTTTCTCTGTGCAACTGAATTAGCAGACAAGTGGCTGGTAAGTGGCTGGTAAGTGGCTGGTAAGTGGCTGGCAGTCGGCTGAAAGGGGAACTTTTTCATGCCCACATCTGTACTTCATTTTATCATGAGCTTTTGATCAAAACCACCGTGGTGAGACTGAAACATAGATGCCATGTATAAATATAAGAAATGAGAAAAGCTGTAATCCAACAAAGCTTTGGCAAAGAGGTCACTGTAGTGTTGTACTCGACCCCCCCTCCCCATAATCTTACAAAGAGGTTTTATTATTCCCTTGCTCTTCCTTGATACTGTACTTAGAGGGCAAGCCTAATTGCATTTTGTCACAGCTCCCATGGAGCGTAACATTAATCTTTAAAGACTTCCCAAATGAAATAATTGATGGATTGTGTCAGTGTATTATCTGTTGGTGCAGCTGCAGTAGCTTTAGCATACTGAGCGACTGGAACTCATGATTTATTAACGGATACCCAGGGTGATTATCTGACCTCAGGATTTTTTTGTCTTCTCCCCATCTTCCCATCTGTCTTCCTCCCTATCAACCCCTGCCTCCCTCATCCTCTATCTCTCCTCCCTAAACCCCTTTCCTTCCCATCATACCTCAGGGCGAGTGTTCCTCCAAATGCTACAACATGTTCATCATAGAGACGGTGTGTGTGGCCTGGTTCTCCCTGGAGTTCGTCCTGCGCTTCATTCAGGCTCGCAGCAAGCTGAGCTTCCTCCGGGGGCCGCTCAACATCATCGACGCGATGGCCATCCTGCCCTACTATGTGTCGCTGGTGGTGACGGAGGAGGATCCTGCCCTGGAGCACGAGAGGCCGGGAGGCGGTAAGGGCTATCTGGACAAACTGGGTCTGGTGCTGAGGATCCTGCGGGCGCTGCGGATTCTCTACGTGATGCGGCTGGCTCGCCACTCTCTGGGCCTGCAGACGCTGGGGCTGACGGTCAGGCGCAGCACCCGGGAGTTTGGCCTCCTTTTGCTTTTCCTCTGCGTGGCCGTCACCCTTTTCTCCCCTCTGGTCCACCTGGCCGAGAGCGAGCTCACGGGCGCCCACGATTTCAGCAGCATCCCCGCCTCCTACTGGTGGGCCATTATCTCCATGACGACCGTAGGGTACGGCGACATGGTGCCGAGGTCCATTCCAGGACAGGTCGTTGCACTCAGCAGCATCCTCAGCGGGATCCTCATCATGGCCTTCCCCGCTACCTCCATCTTCCACATGTTCTCCCGCTCCTACCAGGAGCTCAAGATGGAGCACGACCGATTGTTCAAAGAGGAGTGCGCGGCCGCTGCAGCTGCTGCTGCAGCCACAGGAGAGCTGCAGGAGGTGGGGGGTGAAGGAGGGAAGGAGAATTCAGCTCCACCTGGACTGGAATTACATCTAAAAAAGGATGGGGAGCACTCGCTAGAGTCTCTGGCTCTGCTTGGAAAAGGTGGTGACGCTGCAGGAAATAATAACCACAGCCTTCCAGCGGCAGCTTTCTGAACATTTCCATCAAGGGACTCCGTACTAAACTTCCACGAAGATACAGTTGTGTGGAAAAGTGTTTGCCCCCATCCTGATTTCTTATTTTTTTTGCATGTTTGTCACACTTATATGTTTCAGATCATCAAACACATTTACATGTGAGACAAAGATAACACAAGTAAACACAAAATGCAGTTTTTAAATGAAGATTTTTATTTTTAAAGGAGGAAAATCCAAACCTCCATGTCTCTGTGTGAAAAAGTGATCTTCCCCTAAACCTAATAACTGCTTGTTCCACCTTAGCAGCAACAACTGCATCAAGCGTTTGTGATAACTGGCAGTGAGTCTTCTACAGCGCTGTGGAGGAATTTTGTTTCACTCATCTTTGCAGAATTGTTGTAATTCAGCCACATTGGAGGCTTTTCCAGCATGAACCGCCTTTTTAAGGTCATGCCACAGCATCTCAATGGGATTCAGGTGGGGGCTTTGACTAGGCCACTCCAAAGTCTTCATGTTGTTGTTCTTAAGCCATTCAGAGGTGGACTTGCTGGTGTGTTCTGGATCATTGTTCTGCTGCAGAACCCAAGTGCGCTTCAGCTTGAGGTCACCAACAGATGGCCGGACGTTCTCCTTCAGGATTTTTTGGTAGAAGCAGAATTCATGGTTCCATTTACCACAGCAAGTTTTCCAGGTCCTGAAGCAGCAAAACAGCCCCAGACCATCACACTACCACCACCATGTTTTACTGTTGCTATGATGTTCCTTTTCTGAAATGCCGTGTTACTTTTACGCCAGATGTAATGGGACCTCCACCTTCCAGAAAGTTCCACTTTTGTCTCGTCAGTCCACAGAGTATTTTCCCAAAAGTCTTGGGGATCATCAAGATGCTTTCTGGCTAAACTGAGACGAGCCTTTATGTTCTTTTTGCTCAGCAGTGGTTTTGGTCTTGGAACTCTGCCATGCAGCCATTTTTGCCCCCCAGTCTCTTTCTGATGGGGGAGTCATGAACACTGACCTTCATTGAGGCAAGTGAGGCCTGCAGTTCTTGGATGTTGTTCTGGGGTCTTTTGGGACCTCTTGGATAAGTCGTCGCTGTGCTCTTGGGGTCATTTTGGTCGGCCGGCCCCTCCTGGGAAGGTTCACCACTGTTCCATGTTTTCACCATTTGTGGATAATGGTTCTCACTGTGGTTCTCTGGAGTCCCAAAGCTTTAGAAATGGCTTTGGAACCTTTTCCACACTGATAGATCTCAATGACTTTGTTTCTCATTTGTTCCTGAATTTCTTTGGATGGCAGCATGATGTCTAGCTTTGGAGGATCTTTTGGTCTACTTCACTTTGTCAGGCAGGTCCTGTTTAAGTGATTTCTTGACTGAGAATCAGGCCTGGGTGTGGATAGAGAAATTGAAGTCTCTAGCCAAATTGAATCACTTTTTCACACAGGGCCATGTAGGTTTAGATTTTTTCCCCCTTTACTAATAAAAATCTTCATTTAAAATGGCATTTTGTGTTTAATTGTGTTATCTTTGTCTCCCATTGAAATTTGTTTGATGATCTGAGACATATAAGTGTGACAAACATGCGAAAAAATAAGAAATCAGGAAGGAGGCAAACACTTTTTCACACAACTGTATCTTTTTGCTGCATACAATGAAAGTACTGCAATGTGACACTTGCCCTGAAGGCCTCTCTATCCATTAGAGATAACCCTAAAGGCATTTCTTTTCCTCTTCAGGTGTTGAGTTTAAGCACTGCAGACAGAAACCGAAGGACGTACAACCCTTTAACTGGACGGTCCTCTTTGTCTGACCAGGAGGCCTCTGCAGCAATATTAGTCATAGGCTGCTTCCATAAACATGCAATATTAAATCCAAAGTTGCTTTTCCCTCCACTGTGAAAATACTTCAGAGCCAGAGTGCAACTTTTAGTTCAACTCTCATTACTTTTTTGATATGTTGCCTACAGTATGATATCTCTATGTACTATACTTTTCAGCCATGAATGCAGAGAAGTGCACCTCTTAGTTTATTTTTGAGAAGCTTGAAGCCATGTTCTGACCAGAAATATAAACAAACTGATACTTTTACCTATATATATTGTATATTCATCTCTTTCTTATGTATGTTAGAAGGCTTGGACTAAATAAAAACAAAGTGATGGTTTCTCCGCTCTATTATAAACTCCAAGTGAACTATGCTATATTGCAGAAAGATCCCTGTTGTTTTTTCTAATCAATGAAGAAATGGAAGGATTAAGATGAAAAAAAGAGTATTTGTTTTAGAAGAGCGCGTGTGAGTGAAAGAGAGTGAGCGCTAACAACCATGAAATGTACTTTGCAACGCTTCAAATAAAAGCTCTCCTAGTAATCTGAGAGAAATCCATTTTCTGGGCTGCAGTTTTTTGGCTTGTTCTGGGTATGAGGGTCTAATCTGCTTGGCTCGCCGGGGATGCTCAATCAGAGTCCGCCTCGGAAATTTTCTGAGGCGGAGAAACAGAAACAGCTGTCGCGTCCAAACATACAAATAAGTATTCCGTGAATTCGGTGGCAATCCTCTTCTTACATCACTCCCTTGTTTTTATGTGGAACGTTACAGCATGCTGGAAGGGTGCCGCATCTCTCCACAAATCTGCGGTTTAGAAACAAGGATCTCCGTCACACGCTGCGGTCAAAGACTCTGCTTCATGTTGAGATTGTGAGTGTTAGATAAACCAATCCCCTCCTCGTCAGTCCCCCTTTAGACTGGTGACAGTTATCTCATTTTTTTCTTAAAGAAAGGCTCTGTTGCACCCTGTGGTGAAGAAGGATGTGAAGGGATGCAGGGACAGCCAGATGTGGATATAATCTAGATTAAAGTTTGGATTAAAACCCTTACAGATACACAATACTGTCTAAATACTGTCTTTATCCAGTTGCCTTAGATTTGATTTAGTTTCTTTTCCCCCCACTCAGAATCCCAGTGACTCCAGTCCAAACAAAACACAGGACAGCATCCCATTTGTCTGTCTGCATGTGAGGGGATTTATTGGCGCAGTGGCAGCAGGAACATATGGCTCACAGTGCTATAAATCAGTCTGAATGAGGCTTGATAATATATGACTGATTACACAGACGGAAGTCATTACCCATCTGTACACTCAATAGTAAAGTATAAAATATTCCACCGGGATGATCATACTTCATATGGACCATGGCTGTGAAAACACTTATGGAGATAACGAGTCCTTATATCTGTAATAAGGATGCATTTCTGGTTATAAATATGTGCAGGGTCCAAAACAAACTCGCCCACCGTTTCCTGACTGTTGTATTTAGAAAAATGTGATTACACACTGCCTCTCATGGGGTAAGAGGGACATTTTGAGAGCTCTATGGGAAGAAGACACTCATATATACACTATATTGCCAAAAGTGCTTTGTGCACTGGTGCACAGTCATGTTGGAAGAGGAAGGGGCCAGCTCCAAACTGGTCCCACAAAGTTGGGACATGGAATTGTCCAGAATGTCTTGGTATGCTGAAGCATTCAGAGTTCCTTTCACTGGAACTAAGGGGCCAAGCCCAGCTCCTGAAAACACCCCCACACCATAATCCCCCCTCCACCAAACTTTACACTTGGCACAATGCAGTCAGACAAGTACCGTTGTCCTGGCAACCGCCAAACCCAGACTCCTCCATCAGATTGCCAGATGGAGAAGCGTGATTGGTCCTCCACAGTCCAGCGGCTGCTTTCCACCACTGCATCCACACTTTGCATTGCACTTGGTGATTGATGCAGCTGGTCGCCATGGAAACCCATTCCATGAAGCTCTCTGTCACTGTTCTTGATCTGATCTGAAGGCCACATGAAGTTTGGAGGTCTGTAGTGATTGACTCTGCAAAAGTTGGCCACCTCTTCTCACTATGAGCTTCATCATCACTGACCCGCTCCGTCAGTTTACGTGGACGAACACTTCATGGCTGAGTTGCTGTCGTTCCCAAACACTTCCATGTTCTTATAACACAGCTGACAGTGGAATATTTAGGAGGAAGTTTCACCACTGGATTGTTGCACAGGTGGCATCCTATCACAGTTCCACGCTGGAATTCACTGATTCCTGAGAGCGACACATTCTTTCACACGTTTGTAGAAACAGTCTGCATGCCGAACTGCTTCATTTATACACCTGTGGACATGGAAGTGATGGAACACCTCATTCACATAATTTGGATGGGTGAGGAAATACTTTTGACAAAACTACAGAACTACATGTAAAAACTGAATTCAGTTACCTTTAGTTGTGTTTGTGTTTTACACTGGCTTAGTTTGGAGTTGGGATAACTAGGCCTTGCTGCTCATTCCCTTTTTGGTTCATAGACTAGGGTTGTGTTGGTTTTCCCCATCTGGTTCCTTTTTAGTTTAGGCTTTGTCTTTTTTAGGTTGCATTACTTTGAGCAGCATCACTAACCCCATCTCCATTTTCAGGTTTTGTGTTTATGCCTTTGATTCACCTTCTGAACAGGAAAACATCTTTACTCCACCATTTACCATCTGAAACCAGTATTTTTGTTACGTTCTACATCCCTAGCTGAACTGGGACATAACCAGTTTAGCCTGAGTTGTCAGATTATGAGGCTAAAATGGTGTAAAATGAGTGTTTCAATAGATATAGCACCATAAAGACCAACCAGAACCAGAAAACAGAATTTATTGCTAACAACACACAGATGAGTGACCAAGTCTTTCTCGGTACGAAGCAGAGGTTTTGCTCTTTCAGCCTGTTCACTGTTTCATCATAACCTACTTTTATATCCTTTCTACATACGCAGGTTAATTTTTACGCCTCCTCCGTTGAAATATTAATACATACGTTATGTTTGTGATGGAGTTGCAAACACAGTAACCCAAACATGACTTAACGTGTTCTTGGTTTTCCAGGTAGATTTATATCAACCTTTGTGCTTCACAAGTGTAATCCACAGACCGCTGGATGGTGATGTGGTGGCTCCTCCTGCACAGCCAGAGTGGCTGCTGCTGAGAGGAAAATGTGGCACAGCAAATAAAACTATCAAGTAATGGAGTTTAGTAGAAAACAAACAAGGCAAACATTCATTTTCTACGTTCTGATGCTTCTAATTTAACATTATATTTAATTTCATATATTCAAGTGAAAAAAAAAGGAAACTATTATAGTAATGAGAATAAGACCCAGTCAGCTTTATTTGAACATTTCATGTAAAGTCTTTGTGCTCTGATACTGTATATTAATGAGTGTAAATAATAGATTAAAGCTGTTTAATCACAAACTCATCAACTGAAAAGTTAATCCATGTGTGCACTGACAATAAAACGGCAATAAGCCGCAGAAACTAATAGTTTATACTGCAGCGGAATAAGAGACCTCATCTAAACTTAAGTATGGCCAACTTATAAATATAGGAGGATTATTAAATGTTGTTTAATTTGCACAAGTAAGAATTAGGCTGCTCCTGGACTGAATGTCGGCCTCCCTGCGGCCCTGGCCTGGCCAGTCTGCTTCCCAGCTTCATCTCCATGCAGGGGCATTTATCTTGGAAGAAAAACAGTAAGAAAATACATTAAGTGTTTTTGCCCAGAGGGTCAGTCCTCTTTAATGTTAACACGCTGTGTTCTCGTTTGTATTAAACAAAAAGTGCTGTATGGAGAACAGAGAAGCCAGAGAAGAGGAGATTTTCAGATTACACAGTTTTATGTAAACCAGAAAGTCATGGTTTACACACACACACACACACACACACACACATGTGCACACACACAGAGGAATCTCACACAACAAGGTGTGCAACACTTAATCTGTGAAGCGAGCAAACGAATGAATCTGGTGAAATATGAAAGTTCTAAAAAGCATCTCAGTATCCGTTAGGGATGGGTACTGGCAAAGATTTCACGATACGATACGTATCACGATATGCAGGTCACGATACGATGCAGTGTTGCAATACTGGGACACCGATATTTTGTGATATTTTTTTTTTTTTTACTTGTCCTGTCCAGCATCGAAGCAAGCAGAATGGAAATCTGATTGCTTTATTCTGTTGAACAGTTTTGCTTTACCAAGCGGAGCTTTATGAACATAAGGCTCCACTTGATATCATGTTTATTCATTTTATTTCTTTATTTAAACATTTGTCTATTACACCATTCCATTTCATACTGCTGGGCCTGACAAGGGAGAAATGAAAGTTAACAGAGGTAATGATAGAAAGTGAAACAGAGAGAAAGGAGTAAGGAAGAGGAAGAGAGAGAGGAGAGAAAACATGAATCCACTTACACAGTTCACTGGTACATCTGTACCGCGATCCCTAAACAACCAAGGTCTCTGTTGGAAAACAAAACAAGCAATCCCCTACAGGAGGACCTGCAGGTGGCTTAAATATCCTCAGATCATACAAACACACGCAGAACTACGCAGAGAAGAGGTAAAACCTGGTCCTCGCAATGGAAAGCATTTTGTGATATTCTAAGTTGTACATACATCGGATGACTGAAACAATAAATGAGTCAAAATCTGTGAAATTCAGTTTCTCCATGTCACGTTTATTAAGCTGGACAGGTTTCTTTGCTACTTGGATCTCAGAATAAAACCATTTACAATGGTTCTCGGGAAAGGTGCTCGAATGTGTCTGGCACAGTTTTTATTATTATTATTATTTTCAACGACAATTCAAAAGCAATAGTTTACTTCACTAAATTATAATTTTGTCAATTTTTATCTATTATTAGTTTCTTGAGTTTCCTGAATTATTATTGTGAATTTAGCCTTTTCTTTAATAGGAGGGTATGAATAATTTTGAGGATGACTGTATGTTCAGGGGGAAACTAAATTGTTGCTCAACAAAATTTTAGTTTTATTTTTTGTGTGTTTGTTTTTGATATTTGTTTCGAACCACAGTTCAAAATCAATCTCATGATTTTCACAGAATTTTAATTTATGATCACTTTTTCCAATTTCAACTTATTTCACTGACAGCTGATCTCAGCTACTTTCAAAGTGAGAAATACTGTAAATATTTCTCACTTTGGGAAAAACCAACTGAATAGATGTGCAAATGAAATAAAAATAAGATGGTTTTGAAGACAATATTACCACAGCTGTACTGGAATAGTATAAATGTACACAAATTCATGTGAGATTAGTAAAACAGTAAAACAAAGTGGTATGTGAGTATATTAAAACACAGATATCAGTGGAAAGCAGAGACTTTTCTACATGCTGGACCGTTGCAAATACAACAAAATTTAGCTAGATTTCATCAATGAAAAAGATCAATAGTGTTTTTTAATATTGACATGATCGCATCATAAAATATCGCAATATTTCAGTGTACTAACATTTTGTCACACCTCTGTGTCCGTGACAGGAACCGCTGCAACCAAACAGAGAAAGTCTGACCTGCATCCGAGGTTATGCGTCCCATCCAGCCACAAAGCTCATCACAGATTAATCATTTCCCCACTTCAGGATATGTACGTGATAAACGAGTCGCCTACCAGCAGAAATGGACATCTTTGAATTTCAGCCTTTGGAAAAGTCTTGCGTTGGCTGTTTTTAAGGCACTTGCATGAAAGCTTTCTCTGAACAAATGATGGTGACATTATGAAGCTATTAATCCCCGTGACTGGATTTCACTTGGAAAAAAATGAAGTAACTCATTTCCAAATTACAGCGAAGCTTAAAGCTCAGTGGTGAGATTCAGTGAAAGCTTTTCAGTCTTAACTAAAAATGGGATAATTAGTGTTTATGTCAGTGAAGAGGGATGATAATGCATTCCCCAAATTAAGCCATCACACGTGCAGATATATTGCCTCCCTCTTGCATTAACTCATTTCCTTTTTCTTCTCTGCAACACCCACATGCAGCTAAAGAAGAGCTTTTTTCTTGCGATCTCATTGGGATGGATCTCTTGTCTTGTGTCTTTCTGTATTTTTCAACAGGCTCATCAGATACGTCACAGCTGCTTCTGCTGAACACGACTGATAGGCCTCTCCTAATTTCACTCTAACCACGGTGGCTTTTGTCTGCAGTGTTTTATTTTCATGGTTTTTTTTTGCTCTCACCTTTCTGTTGTACTTTTCTTTTCCTCCTCCTCTTTGTCTTTGTTTTCTATTCTATTACATTCATTTGCATGAGTGTTCATCCGAAGCAATGCAACCAAATCATTATTCAGGAAGTCATGCACCACTGCACAACAGCATTAAACATAATGACTTTAAAATAATCTATTTCAAATGTGACAAGATGCAAACAGATCAACCAAAAGTTCTTCTCTGCTTCCACATACGCAGACAAGCGCTTTCATATACACACCTACTCATATTTGGAAGTCAGGTTTAAGTGGGAGTATATAGGCTGCAGAGGTCACAGCGAGCATTCATTGTTCCCGATGATGTGGGCGATGGAAAGCCTTTGAGACTGCAACGGTGATTGATAATATGGGATGAATAAACTGAGGCCCGTAAAATGAGGACAGAGATGCAGAGGGTGGATGTGAGGTGTTTTAATAATGGGAGGAGACTTTAATGGCCTGCCATGTGTCTTACTCCAATTCAACCATTATGGTGTTAAATTATACAAAATAGAGATGTCTGATATTACCAATATTATCTGCTGATTTTGGCTTTAAAATGTGGTATCGGAAAATTTTCAGTTTTGATAGAGCGATGTTTTTACGAACAAAATCTTGCAAGATCTTGTTCTGTCATGGAATCTTATGAAATCTTGTTCCATTCGCGTTGGTCCAGCATATATAAAAGTCCCTGTGACAACCTCACAGTCATCTGCATAGATCGGCATCAGGTGATATCCATATAATGGCACAGAAAGGGGCAGAATGAACGGGGATCTATGTAAGACATTATCTGCAGCAAACTTCCTTAAAGCAGAACTCCCCCTAGTGGCGTCCTTTCACTGTTGTAAAGTTCGTACCCCCCTACACCCCCACAGCACACAGACGTCTTCTCTTCCTGTCTTTCCTCTATTTTGATCCCTGATTATCTCTCTAAGCTTTTACTAGCTTGTTGATGCTACGTTGCTACGTTGGTAGCAGCAGCTCGTCTCTCTCTGGTCAAAGCAGACCTGTGCCTCCTGCAGTGGAACGTTTTAACGTGTTTTGCGGGTAAATATGCTGTGGATTATATTTTTCTCCGGTGTTGGCGGGCAGCAGGTAAGAATACAAACTTTTATTTACTTTTTGCAGACATGACAAGTGATTATTGAGCCTGAAGCAGTGATGCTTCACCGGCGGGGCCCAGGCAGCGCAAGCTACATGAATCGGTTCTTCGTTCTGATCCAGCAAAGAGTTGCTTATGAGAGCCAGGAGCCGGTGTTTTTTTTTTTTTTTTTTTTTTTTTTTTTTTTTTTTTTTTTTTTTTTTTTTTTTTTTTTTTTTTTTAGGTGGTAGGAAGCTAAAGAAATGTTTTCTTCGATTCAGCGCTGGTAGTCTGGTTCAAATCAGTGCTGGAAGCCGCTCGGTAGATAGGGGACCTGAGTACCGTACGGCGGTTTCTGTTGTCGCAAGTTCTGTGTCGGGTCGACTCAGGCAGACCTGCCAAGAGCTGCTAACAGACCAGAGACACCGGCAGGACGGGGAGAAACATCGAATCGCTCCGTAAACACTTTTTTTAGCCCCACTGGGATTCTGAAAAGCATTTATTAAAGGAATGTTCCACCTACAGAATGATGTAACTTTATCTTCCACTTCCCCTCATGGTGAGAAAGACTCTGGAGAACTTTTTTAATATCTCAAATGCAGCCGGCGATCAGGAAGGCTTCTCGTTTCCCCCCAACTTTCATTTAATGGAGTTCACCGGGGTCCGAGCCAAAAAGGTCCATAAAAGTCCACAAAAACTTGTCAATATTCCTCCACACTGCTCGTCCAATGTAATCCAAGTGTCCTGAGTGGGTAGCGTCCAGAATTTACTGGAAACAACATCATTTAGTAGATTTTTAGAGCCTCAACAGAACTACATCGCATCTCCTGCAAGCACGCCGATGCACATTTTTCAAACTATGGAAGCCGCAGAGGACGAGATCACGCGTTCTCTTTTTCTTTCTTTCTTTGTCTTAAATCAACATCAACCCCTCTTGGACCCTCTTGTGTTTGTCCCGGTTTGTCTGCAGCTCTGTCGCTCTTAGCACAATGTAAACAGCGAATTTCTTCTTCTACGCTTGTATTATCGGCAGAGTAGGCTCTGAACGCCGAGGCTTCCATAGTTTCGTGAACGTGCATATGCGTGCTTCATGAAAGTAAGATGTAGTACTGATGTAGTACTGTTTAGGCTCTAAAAATCTACTAATTTACGTCTTTTCGAGTAAATTCTGGACGCTACCCACTCAGGACACTTGGATTACATTGGACGAGCAGTATGGAGGAATATTGACAAGTTTTTGTGGACTTTTTTGGACCTTTTTGGCTCGGACCCCGGCGAACGAAAGTTGGGGGGAAACAAGAAGCTTCCTGATCGCCGGCTGCATTTGAGATATTAAAAAAGTGCTGCAGAGTCTTTCTCACCATGAGGGGAAGTGGAAGATAAAGTTACATCATTCTGTAGGTGAACTGTTCCTTTAAGGTGAAAAAGCTACTGAGTTCTCCTTTAATTTCAACAACACACTGAATAAAGTCAAATATCAATTACATTTTTCTAAGTTCTAATCAAAATATCTCATCACACTTGAAATAAGACATAATCACCGAAAGACAAATATTTCAGTGAGATATAGAAACTTGTTTTAACATAAATGCATCTTATTTCAAGAAATCTTATAGAAACTTTCCCTTGTTCCATTGGCATAATTGTTTTGCTTATTACAAGAAAAAAAACCTTTTTTTTTAATTTACAGTATTTCAAGAGTTGTCAAGATTTATTTATTTTTTTTGCTTGTAATAAGCATTTCAGTATGCGTGTCGCAAATCATTTACACATTTTGCAAACAAAAGAGCAATGGCAGAAAATGGTAGTTTGAGTGTAATATTTTTATTATTTATTTTATTGTCATTAGCTTATAAAGATTTTGACATGAACATATAAGCAAAGCTGTGTCATGTTAATAGTACATAAAATTGATATAAATGAAAAAATATATAATTTTTGCAGGCCAGTTTTTTGTTCAGGGGGCACTGGCCACCCCTGGCCACCCCTTGCTGCCGTCTTTGGGGGTTTGAGGAGATTAAAAAAGAAGAAAATTTTAAAGTTTGGTGGTGTTCTCTAATTATTCTTCTCTTCTTTCTCATGTCTCTCACAGCAGATCATCCAGCTTCGGGGAAAATGATCCGAGTTCTCTCATCCTACTTTTTAAAAGACATCTTTCCAGTATGTTTGAGAGGAAAAGCATCTGCGAGTCAGAAACTGCAAATCATAAAACTATTTGTCCAAATTCTGACATGTTCATGTGATTTTTAGCGACCTTGGAATCCTGCCATGAATGCAGCTGTTATTCGGGGGTTATTCAGGGACTCGGGAACTTTAGTGTGAAACAGACCTTTTAGTTGCTTAGAAGTGACCTTGCAGAGTCTTCCACAGTGATCTTTACTGGTTGGACCCTGAGGAAGATAATGGTCTTGAATTTCCTCCACTTGAAGGCAGTCTATGTGATTCCTGGAATCTAAACTGGTTAGAAATGGTTTTGGAGCATTTTCCAGTCTGATGAGCATCAACAGCTCTTTTCCTGATCTCTGCTGAAATCTCCTTTGTTCACGCTGTTGTACTTTTCCACACAATTACATCATAATTATGCAGATATTAAAACAAACTTCAGTGCATCACTTAAAGTGTATTTTCAGATATGTTAAATAATTCCTTTAATTTTGTGTGTGTGTGTGTGTGTGCATATGTTAATGTCAGCTGGTGTGCAGCTGCATGCAGTGAGAGTTCAGATCCAGTTAGTGATCTGAGTGATCTCAGCTGGTTTTTTGTCGGGTTTTACACAGCAGAGACCCACCTGTCGGCAACAATACAAGACCTCAGAAGATGTGAGAAGCAGATGGAAGTAAGGGAGGGGGGGGGGGCAATTTAAATTTCATGGCCAGCTTTACTTTCATCCTGTATCTATATACTGATGGCAGCTCAGCAGCCGCTGTGCAGACCAGCGCTCAACTTTTCCTCTTCAACAAAGAAATGATAGAGGAGGAAGAAAAGATGGAAAATATGCTGGAAAAGAAAAGTGAAAGGGGGCAGTTGTTTTGTTATTTTATCATCTAGTTTTTTGTTGTTTTTATGTCTCATGAGGTCATTAACTTATGTTTATTCAGAACTCTTCCCCACGTTTGGTAAAACATGTTTAAGTTTTTGGAGAAAATCTGGAAGTCTTCTCCCATCAGCTGTTTGACATTATTGCTGCCAGCGGCCATAAAGAGGCTAAATCAGTGGTGGTTGCCATGGTAACTTGATTGGACATTGGTAAAAGCTTGGTTGATGGGAGAAACCTGGTTCTGCTCCCTGCAGGGCTCCTCTGAGTTCGGACGATGATGTTTTTTCCGGACAGCGTCAGGAGGAGCTGCTGAGATGATAAATCCAACTCCGTGTTACAACATGAAGAAGCTGCTCTGGGAAAATGTGTACGACAAGCTAACGGTCAGTTTCATGGAGCTGTGACACAGAAAGGTTGTAAAAACGTAACATCAGAAACAAATTTGCAGAATCTACGGATCAAAATGTGACGGAGCACTGATGAGATAAGATCTGACTTTCTTTTTCATTTGGCTGCGATGGATTCACGTTTGAGAAAATTAATGATAAGATAATTGAGGTTCATCTGAGTGAATGTTGGTGAAGGTTGGATCAATGTTTGGTCTACAGCGTAGTTTTTGGTCTTTCACATAAAAAGCCATTCCTGGTTGTTGGAACATCAGAGGAAAACTTTAATGTGGTAATAAGTGAAGAAGAAGATCACGGACATTTATTCATGAAGATTTCTGTCTGTGACAAAGTGGACGGTGCTGCTCCGTCCACTGATGTCAGTGTGTTCGTATCGGGAGGAATATCGGCCAATCAGAGCAGAGGAGGAATAACTTGCTGCCACGGTGGAGAAAACACCGGATTTAATCCCCAACAACAAAAACACGGTAAATTATGGTGAACACTCATTAATCTGACACTTTATTTCATGTATCGCTCCCAAAAAATGTGATAAAATAGAAAAGGAACCACCTTTGAAAGAGGTTAGTTTTTTAAACTTTGATAAGTAATCAGAGATGGGCGTTTTATTCAGTGTGGCTTGTCATTAAAGCCAGTTTCCGGGAGATAAATAATAGTTTAAATTAATGATCCGATGTAAAATAAATAAATAAAAGTATGTCAGAATACTTTAAGATCTCTGGATAACATACCTGTAGGTTATCATGACCTTAGACGACTGTCCGACGTTGTAAATCCAGATATTCACGCTGCTTTCCGTGTTGGTAGATGTTATTGGGATTATACCCCACCTTAATGGAGGCCCCCGCGCGATATCACCATAGCAACACTCAAACCAGCTGCCGGCTTAAACTAGTTCCTAAACTTAACGGAATAGTACACCCAAAGAATGATGGTCCTTCATCTTCTCCTCATCCTTATGGTGAGCAAGACTCTGGAGCACTTTTTAAATAAAATGCACTCAAATGCAGCCGGAGATCGGACAGGTTTTCGTTTCCCCCAACTTTCATATAACGGAGTTCACCGGCGACTGAACCAAAAAGGTCCATAAAAGTCCACAAAAACTTGACAATATTCCTCCAAACTGCTCGCCCAATGTAATCCAAGTGTCCTGAGTGGGTAGCGTCCAGAATTTAGTGGAAACCATCATTTAGTAGATTTTTATAACATAAACAGTAGAACATGTAGCTGCCGCAAAGCGCGTCCATGAGAGTTCACGACAGTACGGAAGCCGCACCGTTCAGTGCCTACTCTGCCGATAATGCAAGTGTAGAAGAAGAAATTTGCTGTTTCTGCTGTAAATGTGTTTATTCTGCTGTGAAGTTGGTCTTTTTAACATGGGAGTCTGTGGGGATTTGCTGTTTTGGAGCCCCTAGTGGATGAAGAAAGAAATACATTTATTAAACTTAACTTCCAGGCTTCACACTTTTCCAGTGGAGTTTGTCGTGACCGAAAGAATGAGATGGCGGATATAAGGGGTTGAAATGAGTTTCCTCCGCAGGCTCTCTCGGTCATCTGGGAGGGGTTCAAAGTAGAGCCGCTGCTGCTCCACATCCAGAGGAGCCAGATGAGGAGGCTCGGGCATCTGGTCAGGATGCCTCCTGGGCCCCTCTCTGGTGATGTGTTCAAGGCACGTCCTATCCCGGACGAGACCCCAAGGAAGATGTCTCCCCGCTAGCCTGGGAACGCCGCGGGATCCCTTGGATGAGCTGGTGGATGTGGCTGAGGAGAGGGAAGTCTGGTCCCCATGATCCGACCTCGTAGAAGCGGTAAAGGATGGATGGATGGATGGACAGACAATAACTAGTTAATGTATGCAAGGATAAGAGTCGTCAAACTTCTATAAATGTATATAACTTATTTGCTGTACTATCATGTGAAAAAACAATTGTCAGGAGTTGGTGCAGATTGATGCGCTGCTGTGTGCTCCCTTCTCATGTGTTCAAAGTTATATTGGGAAATGCCACCATTTGTTGTTCCAAACGTCCTTCGTCCCCGCCGTGAGATTTGATCAGTGTTTGCTCCCTTCTGTTTGCATCACAATGGATGAGCACTACAAGATCTTTGATAAGGTTTAGATCCAATTAAACCGCAGACTCTGAATATCAGGATCAAAATCCCTTTACCAGCCATCCCCTGCCATGTAGATGCATGGCTCAGACGGAAAATGCAGAATTTACTCGGCTGAATGAGTCTTCAAGGAGACCTGGAGTGTCTTCACCCTGATTTAACTGAATAAATTGTCAATGTGAAGACGATGTGAGCTAATATCTGACAGCTTCCCAACTGTTGGGACTTTACCGTAGATCCAATTTACTAAATAACAAAAGATGCACGTCTGACAAAAAGGGCATTTCTTTGAAATGAAATAGTTGGTCAAGGAGAAATCGGAGAGTCGGTTTCATACGAGTGTAAAATAACTACAAGACATCATATTTTTGGGTAACAGAAATGAGGAGAGACAAGGGAACAGCAGGCAATAACTTGCAGAGGAATAAAGGAGGGAAATGTATATCTGCCATCTTATGTGGAGCCGAGTTTATTTTTCAGCTCCATAATGGGATGAATTATGTGCCTGGACTCAGAATTAGCCCCAATGTCATGTTCACTTCAACAACCTGGACTGGTGAAGGAGCAGACACACACACATACATGTACAGTACTTCAGAGTCAGAATGCCTTTGTCATTGTAACCAGCAGTACAACGAGATGACTTTCAGCACAACCCGTCCAAGATCAGACAAACAACATAAGATACTGAACCGGGAGGACCTGAGGGTGCATGAGGACAGATGGGTAGGTGGTAAAAAAGAGGTCTCCGAATTACTTAGACCACCTTTGGGTGTATATATATATATATGTGTATATATATATACACATGTATGTATATATAAATATACACTCATGCTATTGAATTACATAAAGTCAAATTTCCCTTCTGGAATAAATGAGGTATTTTCATTCATTTCATTTAATTTCATACTGTATATATAAAACGGATGTTTGATATTGGCTTTTTTACCGATATCCGATATCAACTGATACCGATCTATGCAGACAACTGGGAGGTTGTATCTCGCATATTTTTAGAGATACAACTATATTCTTCTCCAACAGCAAAGATCCCAAAATAGTCTCAACTCAGCCAGAGGAGTTCATTTTGGACGGCTGGCTGCCAGATATCAGATACTAGCAGGTATTAGATACTAGCATATATCAGATAGCAGGTACAGTATTACCAACATGTGTCTAATTCTAATGTTTCTGACAACTTGGTAACTTAACCAACAACTTAAAACCAGACATATTATAAGCAGTTTTAAAGGTAGAATCCAGAGTTTCTGTGTGTGTATATGTATATATATATATATATATATATATATATATATATATATATATGTCTCAGCAGTTGTGGTCGCCCAGCAACAGTCGTTGAAATTGTTCTTCTTTGAAATTGTTATTCAAAAACCATTAGACAAGCAGTAGGTAATCCCATTTATTAGGCTTATTTCCTTCCTCTGACACTGTAACACCTTCACACTTGGCTGAAGACAACCCTCCTCTGGGAAACTACATCAACAGGTGAGAAAAACAACCACATTTCAACAGCGGCGGTTCAAACTTTCCAGAGGAATACAACTGTCTGGTTATGAATCAAATCTTATTTTTACAAACATCATTTTGGGTGAATGAAGGCTGGAATTGACTTAGAGATGTTATTCTCTAGTTTGCTGTGAATTTGAGAGCATGGAAACACATATGTACCAGTTCGCTTGCATCTGATGGTGACCGTGTGGAACAAGCGCTTCAGCCATCCGGTAACATCAGCTCCAGTAAGTGACAGTAATTATTGCAAATTTAATTTAAAGATTTTGTCAGAAACTCAGAAATAATAAAAGGTACAGCGTGTGAGAATTACTGCCATCTAGTGGTAAAGATGGGTATTTGAAAGAAAAGATGTTTTCTTTCAAATAACTTCATATTCCAGCACTGTTATGAATGTATGGTGGCCGTTAGTGGCCAAAATTCCCCCAGACATAAAGATGTTTTCATTGGTGAGTGGATCCAGTGGTCTCAGGTGTCTTTGACTGGACTATGAGGAACTATTTTTATGTCTTTTAACTTCACTTCACTCACATATTTTTGTCCATTCAGGGACACTGTAGTAAAAATGGTGGAACAAATATGGCAGCCTCCATATGTGCACCCCCCAGCAAGTAAATATAAAGGACTTATTGTAAGGTCGTTTTCACACATATGTGGGCGGAGCCAGGCGCTGCCGCATCAGCGAAAAGGTTACAATGTTTCACTTTTCAACTAACACGGCTCCGTTTCACGTCTGCTTTTCAATCGACGCGCCCAGCAGTCGCTTTACAGACTGGAGCGTTGTGTATCCATGGCAACCAGGGGAAGTAGACGTGTCCCCGCTGTAAAGCGTGGCTGCGTTGTAAATAAAGCACACATGAATGGAGCGTGTTGAAGATGAAGACGCGGTTGCGTGTGGAAAACAATGTCATGCACTGGAGGAGGCGGATTTCCAGACAAACCAGAGCAAGACGCAGATGGATTCTGTTGAACTGCCAAGTCCGGACAATACGCAGATATTATGGGCAAACAGCCATAGCGGTGAATTGTAAACATGAGCATTAACGCTTAGCCTGCTAGCTCTTGTTGGGAATTTGTCCAGTTTTTGTAAACGCCCCGTTGCTCTTAACATTTGACATAAATTAGTAGCTAGCAAGCACAAGATGATGCTAAACATTGCAGTTAGGCCATGTAACCACTGGATATCGCTATAGTACAGCTGCCTACGGATACCTGTTTAGTTCAAAAAGGCAGAGTATCTGGGATTTAGGTCGAGCGAAAGTTGGTGCGCGTTCACACATCAGTTGCGTCGTGTTTCAGGCCGACACAAGCACAATGTAAACAGCAAATTTCTTCTTCTACACTTGCATTATTGGCAGAGTAGGTGCTGAACACTGCGGCATCTGTAGTGTCGTGAACTCTCATGGACACGCTTTGTGGCGGCAAGATGTTTTACTGTTTAAGCTATAACAATCTAGTAAATCATGTGGTTTCCAGTAAATTCTGGACGCGACCCACTCAGGACACTTGGATTACACGGTGACGCAGTGGTTAGCACTGCAGCCTCACAGCGAGAGGGTCGCTGGTTCAAGCCTTGGCTGGGGAGGCGGGTTTGAATAGCGGCCTTTCTGTGTGGAGTTTGCATGTTCTCTCTGGTACTCCGGCTTCCTCCTACCATCTAAAGACATGTACGTTAGGTAAACAGGTGTCCCTTTAAAAAGAGACTGCAGTCTCAATGGGACTTACCTGTATAAATATAGGTTAAATTAAAATTACATTGGATGAGCAGTATGGAGGAATATTGAGAAGTTTTGTGGACTTTTATGGACCTTTTTGGCTCGAGACCCAGTCACCTCCATTATATGAAAGTTGGGGGGAAACAAAAACCTGTCCGATCTCCGGCTGCATTTGAGATATTGAAAAAGTGCCTCAATGCCTCTTGCTCACCATGAGGATGAATAGAAGATGAACACACGTCACTCTATGGAAGTACTATTCCTTTAAACAACTTTTTAAAAGTTATTTCAAAATTCTCAGATTTTTCTCTCAAATCAAACATTGTACATTTTCCTTCCTCTGGAGATGATGGTTGTGACATTTGGCCGACTGCTGTGGCAGATTTTCCTCAGAAATACAGCTTACAAACTGAAGTTTACACCCGTAAACCCCAAATAATCCCCCAACACATGTAACGTCAGTGTCTGCTAGCTAGCAGATGTCAGACAAGTACATCATGCATGTGTTTAACGAGTACAATTTCCATTTAACTTTGGCTTATCTGTTTATCAGCGAGCCAGTCGGGTGTTCAAATGTGTTTTCAGACCACAAATCCATGGAAGCAGCACACTCTTGGTCCTCATTTTAGGCAGGAAAGGCTCTGCATGGCCGGCGGATGACCCGTGTGCAGTTGCGATTTGGCTCCCCCCATCCAGCATCAATAACACCACCATCTGGGCAAGCCTACACATGCCCGTGCTTTCTGGGATCGCGCCAGTGAGGCTGGCAAAGGCAAAAGCACTTAATGAGAGGTGGAGGGCAGAGAGGCGACAGCCCGGATGCAGAGCTGGAAAAGCAGGGTCAGGCAAGGAGAGACGATGCTTCAACGAGATTACAAGAGATTACAAAACAAGCCATGATACGGAAATTAAACTTAAAATACTTGAGGCAGTTCAGATTTTAGGATTATCCGGCGGGTGTATTAGAAAAAGAAAGAAAAGAAAGAAGTTTTGGCTGAGTTTTGTGTGTGGAGACGCTCCCTGGAGACGACATCATCCAGCCCTCCTCCTCCTCTTCTTCACTCATAATAATTCAGCCTCAAAAAGCAAAAACAGCCACCAAACATTCTTGAGGGCTCGGTGTGGGGGTGGATGTGGTGCAGGTGCAGCGTGTGCGCTGTAGTTGAGTGAATTTGTCTACATGATTTGATTTTTAAGCAAGGTTGAATCAGAAATTATCATCGACTAAGCCTCTTTTTTTTTGAGAAGTGAAAGACAAAATGGAAAAAGTTGTCGACGGGCAGTTTTATAGAGCCTGACCAGCTTCAAAATCAGCTCATAAAATATCTTTATACCTCCTTCACCCCACGAAACGACCATGAGTTCAGATTTATATAACTTATAATTAAAAAGCATCAGAGAGAAATGACTTTAAACACACATTACTATGAATATATAGTCTTTACAAAACTATTGATACCCTCCAATTAAAGAAAACTCTATTCACAAGAGTAATTCAAATAACAAGAAACTAATAATAAATAAAAATTTACAAAATTATAATTTAGTAAAAAAAAAATTGCTTTTGAATTGTGGTTGGAAACAATAATGTACAAAAAACAAATTAACAAAAGTGTCCCACACATACTAGAGCACCTTTTCTTGTGGACAGTGGACCAAAATACACTATATTACCAAAAGTATTGGCTCGCCTGCCTCGACTCACCTATGAGCTTAAAGGATAACTTTCTTTTTTTCAACCTGGACCTTATTTATAGGAGTTTATATGTGCATTTCCTCACCGGCAACATCACTTTGAGTCCTTCATAAGATACTACCTGAGTAATATCGGCCTGCATCCATATAATGGCAGAGACGTGGCAGCCTCTATACTGTATATCAGACATTATCTGCAGTAAAACTCCGTCATTTCATCAATGCTTTAAGTAGAATGAAGGAACGAATGAGTACTATTGTCCTGTGAGTTCAGAGTTTCACAAATTGTGTTTTTGTTGTTGTCTGGGTAGCAGCTGCTCTTCTCAGCTGTACTACGGATGAACGCGCGGCCTTGAAAAGTGTGTAGAACCCTGATAACTGACAGAAACTAAATCTGGACTCACAGGACAATAGTACTCGTTCGTTCGTTCATTCTACTTAAAGTATTGGTGAAAATCAAGAAGTTTTGCTGCAGATAATATCTTCTATAGTGACTGCCCCGTCTCTGCCATTAATGCTGGATGTACCAAAGGGCGACATAATGTTCCGAAGGACTCAAAGTGATGCAGAAATTTTACCGGTGAGTAAATACACATATAAAATCCTAGAAATAAGGTCCAGGTTGAGAAAAAAAGAAAGTTATCCTTTAAGTAACATCCCATTCCTGATCCGTCGGGTTCAGCATGACGTTGGTCCACCTTTGCAGCTAGAACAGCTTCATCTTCTGGGAAGGCTGTCCACAAGGTTTAGGAGTGTTTCTGGGAATCTTTGACCATCTTCCAGAAGCACATTTGTGAGGTCACACTGATGTTGGACCAGAAGGCCTGGCTCTCAGTCTCCGCTCTGATTCATCCCAAAGGTGTTCTATGGGGTTGAGGTCAGGACTCTGTGCAGGCCAGTCCAGTTCCTCCACACCAGACTCTGCATCCAGGTCTTCATGGACCTGCTTTGTGGTGCACAGTCATGTTGGAAGAGGAAGGGGCCAGCTCCAAACTGGTCCCACAAAGTTGGGACATGGAATTGTCCAGAATGTCTTGGTATGCTGAAGCATTCAGAGTTCCTTTCACTGGAACTAAGGGGCCAAGCCCAGCTCCTGAAAAAAAAAAAACACACCATAATCCCCCCTCCACCAAACTTTACACTTGGCAAAGTGCAGTTAGACAAGTACCGTTGTCCTGGCAACCACCAAACTCAGACTCCTCCATCAGATTGCCTGATGAAGAAGCGTGATTTGTTTCTCCAGAGAACGAATCCACTGCTCTAGAGTAGGGCTGCAGCTATCGATTATTTTTGTAATCGAGTAATCTAGCGATTCTTTTGACGATTAATCGAGTAATCGGATCAACTGGACATTTTACAAGTTATTTAAATTTCACAATTTAAATTGATTGTAAGAGCTAGAATTTCTAGCTTTCAGAGTTCAAGAGTGCAGAGTTTGCCCTGAACACAGGACTGATGCCCCCCACCCCTCCGCCACCCCCACCCCCCACCCCTCGCTTCTCTGACAAAAACTTCATTGTTGCTTCCACATCTGCACATTTAATTCTGAGCTTTACTGAAATGGAAACATTTCATGTCATGGATCACGTGCGTACCGAACCACGGAGAGGGTTCTGTGTTTCCTCTCTCTTTCGGTCCAGTTTGTAGGGTCCCATACAGTTTTGCCTCCCTCCACTTTAGTTACGTTATCACCATAAAGCTGTTATGTTCAACAGAAATACCCGTCCGGGCGGAACGTCATTTGCGTTAACGTTCATCCCGGGTAACAGAAAAAACATCCAGGCAGATGCGCAAAATACAAAGAGTGAATTTAACAAATCCTTGAGGCGGTTCATTTGCCTCGAGCTATTTCATGAATTGAATTACTTGAATTACTCAAATTACTTAAGGGCTCAGGTGGTAGGATTAGCGGTTCGAATCCCGATCCCCCAGCCATCTGTCGCTGTGTTCTTGGGCAAGACTCTTAACCCTCCTTGCCTCCAGTGGGGGCGCTGGTGTATGAATGTGTGTGAATGTTCCAGTGGTGGGAGGGGCCGAAATGGCTGCCACGCTCCCATCAGTCTGCCCCAGGGCAGCTGTGGCTACATACGTAGCTCAGCATCACCAAGTATGAAGGAGGAGTGAAAGAATAATGGATCTACTGTGAAGCTTTGAGTGACTTGAAAAGCGCGATATAAACCTAATCTATCATTATTATTATTATTATTATTATTATTATTATTATTATTATTATTATTATTATTATTATTATTATTATTGTAATCGTTGCAGCACTGCTCTAGAGTCCAGCGGCGGCTGCTTTCCACCACTGCATCCACGCTTTGCATCGCACTTGGTGATGGATGGATGCAGCTGGTTGCCATGGAAACCCATTCCATGAAGCTCTCTGTCACTGTTCTTGAGCTGATCTGAAGGCCACATGAAGTTTGGAGGTTTGTAGTGATTGACTCTGCAGAAAGTTGGCCACCTCTTCACTCTATGCGCTTCAGCATCACTGACCCGCTCCGTCAGTTTACGTGACCGACCACGTCGTTGCTGTCGTTCCCAAACACTTCCATTTTCTTTTAATCCAGCTGACAGTTGACTGTGGAATATTTAGGAGGAAATTTCACCACTGGATTGTTGCACAGGTGGCATCCTATCACAGTTCCACGCTGGAATTCACTGATTCCTGAGAGCGACACATTCTTTCACACGTTTGTAGAAACAGTCTGCATGCCGAGCTGCTTCATTTATACACCTGTGGACATGGAAGTGATGGAACACCTGATTCCATCATTTGGGTGGGCGAGCAAATACACTATACCGCCAAAAGTATCTGTCAACAGGTGCAACATATGACAAGTATGTAGTTTGGATTCAGTTCATCATTTGCCAAAAGGGCGGGAGCTGCTCACCAGATTTAGAGACTGGTGAGCAGAAAAAGCATCAGAAAGACTTCAGATAAAATCACAGATGCGACATGTTTGTGTTTGGGACAAGCCTCCAGATCAGATGTGTCTTTTAGCGCGGAAAAGAAACAAGGATCAGACGTTCTAAACAGTAATTTGCCAGACATTTGGCTCCACCACTAATCAGGGAGCAGGAATGAGGTCCAGCGTGTGATTACCACCTCATTGTTCTTTCACAATGACCTTGGCTCATCACACGATCAGCTCTGTGATTGCAACACACACACACGACTGGCATGTCAGCTTTTATGGCAATTACAGTGGAGTGTGAGTGGCTGACACACACATTCAGAACAGATTAGCATTCACAGAACTTGTTTGTTTTGTGCACCACTGCTGTTGCGTCGACTCGTTACAGCCACAAATATGTCTTGTTGTAAATGCAGATCCGACACCCGCTGCTTCGTGCTTCCTCCAGGCCAGCATTCATTCAGCTGCTAAGCTGTTGTCAACTAAAGCCATTTCGTAGTGATGCACAATATTGGAATTTTGGCCGATATCCGATATGCTGATATTTTAAAACTCATGGCCAATAACCGATATCAATACCGATATTAAAGCTGAAAAGCAGCAGTCATTGCAAATAGCAGTTTTGTTATCCGTTTCCGACACTTTGAAAAATAGGGATGGGAAAAAAATATTGATACACTGAAATATCATGATATTTTCAAATGCCGATATCAAATCAATATCTAAAAACGCAGTATCAATCTATTTTACTTACAAAATATCACGAGATTTAATCGTTCTGTTACAAAATCTCACGATATTTTATGAATTCTCTCAAGATCTCGTAACAGAACGATGAAATATCGCCAGATTTCGTTAGTAAAATAGATCGATACTGCATTTTTGACTGTCAATATTTCAGCATATGAAAATGTCGCAAATTTCTTTCTGAATTTTCGTGAGATTTCGTAAGAGAATGATGAAATATCGCAAGATTTCATTTGTAAAATAAACGATACCGCGTTTAGTGTTGAAACTAGGAAACCCAAAGTTAAATTAGATCTGAAGTGTGAGAGAAGAAGCTGCTAACTTTCTAGTGCATCTTAAACAGACAGGGAGGGAAATTGTCTTGAGTTTGGTATTTTTATTGATGCCATTTTCGCTCTTTGAAACTAGATTAAGCAAGATATGGCAGCAGCTTATCAATCACAAGAACGCACCATGTTTTACTGTTTGATTTGCAGATGTTTGGTTGGACCAAAGTTAATTAAAGGAACACAAATGTCTGATTGAAAAAAAAAATTAAATAAATACTAAATTGTCCATTCAGTGTAATAAATCTAACCAGCATTTTGAATCAAAAGTCTCTAAAATTCCCCAAAGTTCCCTTTCTTCATGTATAAATTGTGCATGAGGACAGTATTGCACGTTGGTTGTGTAACATGACCCATCATAAAAGATTTACCGATCACGGGTGGACCCATCAGTATGTTGCTTGTCTCCCATGCCAAGAAAAACCTTCATAGGCCCACAGATCTAAGATTGTACATGAAAGATAGAAAGTTCTTTTTTTCTGAGTGTCTTGACATCTCAGAGCACATCACACAAACAAGTCTGCTGGTGTAAGAATTTAAGCAAGCCAGATAGAGTGAAGACAAGGATCAGAGAAGTTCATCCACCTCTGAAAACTGTTAATAACACCAGCCTCCGTGCACACTCTCCAGCCTCACATGCAAAAAATTCATTATTCAAAAGATGTTCATCTCCATCTATACAGTACCTGCTTCTCCCAAATATACTGTACCCACACTGGTTTTATGTGTGTCACCCTTTCCTGTAAATCTTTAATTGATAAAGTGCATCTCTTGCTATATATATATATATATATATATATATATATATATATATGCATATAGCAAACTATATACACGTGTAGTTTTTATGTTTATGTATCAAGCTTTTTCATGTAGATAAAATGACCAAACATATTATGTAACATGAAAAAAATCCTGGAGATCCATGATTTGTTCCCCGGGTGTTGAGCTGCAGAGACAGAAGATTGATTCTTTTATTTCATCCTCCCGCTTCTTTTTCTGCCCACATCTCTAAGCTCTAATACCTAATCTGAGCTGGTGACCTTCACCGGAACACAGTGGCGATCTAAAAGTCAGACTGAGGGTACGAGTTACTCCACAAACAGCAAGTTAACCGTATGAACTGTGTGCAAATGCAGGCCAGAGTCCTGTTAGTAAAGGAGGTGTAGAGCAAAGGATTGTATATTTATTTACTGTTTTGAATTTAATCACAAGTCCACAGTGTCAACAAACAGCTGTGAGGGCAGGGGGGTCAGTTGAGCATTTCCCACCCCCATGTTGGTGAAATCGTGTGCTACATGGAATCAGAGGGCTGAATAAATGTGTGAATGAAACGGTGACGTGCGCCGAGCCGAGCGTCGGACTGAGCCGAGCGTCGGACTGAGCTGAGCGTGAAGCCTTTTTGGTGTTGGGGGGGGGCATAATCACTGCCCCTGGCTGACCTGGAGAGCTCTGGAGCTGCAGTCCTGCAGCTTTTAAATGTTTCCCTGTTCAAATCAATGAGTCACTGAGCGGATCATGATCAGCTGTCGGATCCATTTCATCTGAATCATGTTAGAGCGGGGGAAGATCTAAAACCTGCAGGACCACGACCAGGATCTCCAGGACCAGGATTAAAGGTCTCCTTCCACTGAAAACCCGTTTAACTTGCTCCTTCTGAAATACGGAGGGTTTCCCCTTGTTTACTTACACATGCTGACTTGCTAGCGTTGCGTTCCCCCCAGTCGGCTGTGCTTCCTCATCACAGAAACAATACGAAGGAAAGAGCGAATCGGGAACAGCCTTGCACTTCTACGTCACATTGCAAATAGCGTATCCCACGTGGGGTTTCTATCTGTCCATTGGAAGGCAGGTAACCCTCCACTACACACTAGAAGTAAAGACGGCACGAATGTAGCTTCGGAGTTGAGAAGCTAATTAGCTAACTGTTTGTTAGCATGGCGGAACAAACTTGTTTGTTGGCTCTATTTCCTGTCTGTAACAAAATAAGAGCAGAGGGCGGAGCTTCCTTCATACACTGATGGAAGGCAGCCAATCAGACGGAAATTCATGAGAAGGACCCGGAAAAGCTGCCGTTGGACCACAAGCCTCTCTTCTAGTATACAAATACAGCTGGATACAAAGATACCAGAAGGTTTTTTTTAAACAGAAACGATGCAGAATGCATCCAATAATAATGGAGAACACAGAAATATTAATGACATCACCATGGAAGTACAACTTTAAGAATCCCTGGCTTACAGCATCGGAAAGGCAGCCAGTGTCGGGCAGTAACAGAATACATGTACCAGCACTACGTGTGTGAATAGGGATGTCCGATATTATCGGACGATACTGACATTAAAATCAGAAAACATTGGTATCGTTTTTTTGTACTGATATTTTGAAAAACAAAATCCCGTGAGATCTTGTTCCATCAGCGTTGGTCCAGCATGAATAAAGTCCCTGTTATCCTGGAAGAACTTCATTTCCCAGCATTCCTTTCAGAGTCATGTGACTACGGTGCAGCTGCTGCTGGGTTGCTGCTGATAATATGTTTTTCTTTTCTTACTTGTCCTGTCCATCATCGCAGCAGCAGAATGATGATCCGGTTGCTTTATTGTGTTGAACAGTTTTGCTTTGCCAAGCGGAGATTTATGAGATTCCCATTAATATCCTGTTTATTCATTTTATTTATTTAATCAAACATTTGTTTATAACAGCATTCCATACCATACTGCTGGACCTGACAAGGGAGAAATGAAAGTCAACAGAAGCGACGATAGTTCGATACAAAAATAGTGTTGTGCAGGCTATCCCATAATTTCCAGTAAATAACGTGGCACCTAAACACTCCCGAGCATGCTCCCTAGTTGTTAGCATCACAACAGCATCCACATGCTTGGTCAGGTATGGATTCAGACCAGGAGCTGGAACCACAACCAGCCGAGTCCTCCTCAGGTAAGGGATGGAAAAATGCATTTACATCCTGGAAATTCAGGCAGCAAAAAAGGAGCGAGGCGAGCGAAACCTCACGGTGCAGTGCAATAATTATAATAATAATAATAAAACATTTTATTTGACAGAGCCTTTCAAGACACCCAAGGAAACTTAATAAAAACAATAAAACACAGAAAAGACGATAAAAATGTTAAGATAAACAGAACAACAAGTTAAAAACAACAGAAATATGAGAAAATGTTACAGATTATTAAGCAGTTTTAAACAGACGAGTCTGCATTAACTTACAGTGTCACTGGCAGTTCCTGTGATCTGCTTTCAGGAGGCATTAAAGGGGAAACTCAGTAACTTTTTTATCTCAATAAATGCTTTTCAGAATCCCCGTGGGGCTAAACAAAGTGTTTACGGAGCGATTCAATGTCCCCCCCCCCTCCCGCCGGTGCCTCTGGCCTGCGAGCAGCTAAATACAACTTTGCCTGCGCCGACCCGAGCAGAACTTGCGACAACAGAAACCGCTGTACGGTACTCAGGTCCCCTATCTACCGAGCTGCTTCCAGCTCTGATTTGAACCAGACTACCAGCTCTGATCTGAACCAGACTACCAGCTCTGATTTGAACCAGACTACCAGCGCTAATTGGAAGAAAACATTTCTTTATCTTCCACCTAAACACGGCTCCTGGCTCTCATAACCAACTCTTTGCTGGACCAGAGTGATTCACGTAGCTGCGCTGCCTGGGCGCCGGGTGAAGCATCACTGCTTCAGGCTCAATAATCACTTGTCACGTCCGCAAAAAGTAAATAAAAGTTCGTATTCTTACCTGCTACCCGCCAACACCAGAGAAAAATATAATCCACGGCATATTTACCCGCAAATCGCGGTAAAACGTCCCATTTCAGAAAATACAGGTCTTTGCTTTGAGCAGAAAGAGACAGGTGCTGCTACCAACGCAGCAACGTAGCATCAACAAGCTGGTAAACGCTTAGAAATATATCCAGGGATCAAAATAGAGGAAAGGCAGGTAGAGAAGCCGTCTGTGTGCTGTGGGGGTGCAGGGGGGTTGAACTTTACGACAGTGAAAGGACGCCACTAGGGGAGCCCCGAGCTGAAGTTACTGAGTTCTGCTTTAAGTAGTTCAGGTAGAAGCATTTCGTCAATTTATTACAGAAAAAGAAATATAATCAGTAATGAGTATAAAATATCATTTTGAACAAATTGTTTATTTCAAATATTGTTTAGCACTGATATATCTCTGCTGCAGGCAGACCTAT
Source organism: Atherinomorus stipes (assembly GCA_023101725.1). NCBI lineage: Eukaryota > Metazoa > Chordata > Actinopteri > Atheriniformes > Atherinidae > Atherinomorus > Atherinomorus stipes. The sequence continues at coordinate 307,558 of JALJCO010009279.1, read as the reverse complement.
ATTCTGTTTTCCTGTGGGAACAGCTGCCATTGCTGAATGTTAAATGCTGTTTAAGGAGAAGTATTCAAAGTATTTAGAATACAGTACTAGAATTAAGCAATGTAACAGAATATGTTAAAATACATTTTATTGTGGGTGTTCAGTATTCTGTAACTCCCTCCCCAACACTGATGGCAGCCATAACAATAATAATAATAATAAAGGTTCAAACTTAATCAACTTGTGATTCGCTGGTTTTCGTTGAAAGAAAACAATAATAATCATCTTTCTGTTCAGTATTGAGCTGAGATTTCAGCAGGATATGAAGTAAATCACCTGACCATGAAGAATAATGTGTAACTCCACCGCGGGAACATCACGGGCTGTTTGTGCTGCTGACTCAGGTCTCCTTACAAACTTTGTGTAAATCACGTGCGCTTGAGCCGAGCAAACATGCATAAAGGTACCTGAGGAAAAAAACTCTGCACTGGAGTCCTGCTCGTGAACTCTGGAGCTCACAGAAAAGGCCGCTGTGGAGATTAATTAACAGTTTACAGAAAGTTTGTGGGAAGGATGAACTCTGTTAACAAGTTGACATTTAAGCCATTTTTCCGTTTTGTTAATAAATAAGACGACGGTACTCAGTAACCAGGCAGATTAATCTGGACGTGTTGCTTTGCTTTTGAAATCTTACAGAAACTCTGTTGCCTTAAATCAGTTTGACATCGTTTGACATCTTTTTTAGTAGAAAATAGTTTGATTTTAAAATAGTTTTGCAAGAAAGTAAAAAAAATCTAATTAATATGAAAGTGAGATGGTTGTGAATTACACTCTGAATGTGACGACCGGTGATGTGGTGTCTTTGTGTAAACAAATCTTGCTTTCCGATAGGGCTGTGCGATATACTGACATGATATTGCGATATGATATTTACTTGAGAGAGATATGATATTTAGACATATTTGTGCAAGTTTTTTTGCTTTATTTTTTCTTAATGAACCGGCTGCACCTCAACTGACTACAAAGGGGTCACCTGATTATTTAATAAGGATGGGAAAAAATATTGATACACTGAAATATCGAGATATTTTCATATGCTGATACCATATCTGTATTTAAAAACACAATATCGATCTATTTTACTAATTAAATGTCTTGAGAAATCATTGTTTTGTTACAAAATCTCATGAGATTTCACAAAATAACACGAGATTTTATAACAGAACGATGAAATCTCTCGGTATTTCGTTAAATCTCATGAGATTTTGCAACAAAAGGATGATATCTCATGAGATTCCATTAATAGAATAGATTGATATTGCGTTTTTAAATATAGATATGGTATGTTTGATATGAAATGAAACTTACAGACAAATTAGGGTAAAAATACCGGTATATATTATATATCGTCATCTAAAATAAATATATTGTGATATGATATTTGGTCCATATCGCTCAGAACTCATTGAACACCGTAAACGTGCAGATTTAACTGTGGTGTGCGACTCGTTGTGATCGTCATCATCAGACGATTCGCGCTAGCTGAAGAAGCAGCAGCAGAAAAGTGAGCGTGAGGAAGCCGATGGTTTCTGAGAGGACTCGCCGAGCGTCCTGCTGCGTCGACTGTTCCACGGCAGAAACCTGTCATGGCCGTCGGAGTCTGCAGCTTCATCATTGCCGGTGTGGGTGTTTGTCATTGGCTCGTTGTTATCATCACTTATTTTGATTTAAAATGGCAGCAAACTGCCGCGGGATGAGACTGTAAATGAGCTGGACATCAGGAATTAATCATAAACCACAATCACACAATCCTGCCACGAACTCGATGAAGATTATAATCTCTTTTCTTCAGTGGGTCTCTAGTAAGATACCGTATTTTCCAGACTATAAGTCACTCCTGAGTATAAGTTATCAGTCAAAAAATGCACCACAAAGATGAAAAGAACGTAGAAGTTGCGCTGGACTATAAGTCATATTTATTTATTTAAAACAGCGATTTTTGGATTTTTCATATCTAGTTTGGGGAATTTTTTGCAGTAACAATCATTTTGATTCCAAAGATAAGGCCTGTAAATGACAGGGATGCATGATATAATCGCCCCCCTATCAGTATCGGCCTATATCGGCCACCCCACTGATATCTAACCAATCAGGCCGCTGTTTCTAAAGCCTAAAAAAAACCAAAAACTTCTTCTTCAAAAACTTTTTTTTACAGACTTTAAAACTTCCAAAGACAGTTTCCTTTAGGATGTCCCCGTATTGTTTCATTTATTTATTTATTTATTTTCTCTTCTCAGGGAGAAGAAAATCCAGGTGGTTCGAGGATGTAACACACATATCCTGTTAGTTTTGTTTAAACAACTGTCATTAAGTTTGACTTGTTCTACATAACACAAGTTGAGATATTTTTATAATTATGCACAAGGAATGAATATTACATCATTAATTTTTCAGCTTTAATATCGGTATTGATATCAGTTATTAGCCAAAATTCCAATATCGTGCATCTCTAGTAAATGATCATAAACATCATGATTAAGAAGGATACATCCTTGGGTCATGTCAGTCGGCAGGAATTGATTAAAAATATGTTAAATTGTATAAGTTCTGCTGTATAGATACATACGTCGCAGGAGCAGCCATACTATCAAATAAAGTGTGACTTATAGTCTGGAAAATACGGTATTTAAGCAGGAAAATCAGTGTCAAACACATGATAAGATAACACTCCTGTTCCGATCTCTTTCCTCTTGACCTTTGGTCACCCTCACGTGCACACACACACGTTTGATAACACTTTGCCCTGCGTGTCATTATATTCAACATGCCGACACTGAGGAATCCAGAGAAAATAGGTTTCAAAGGTCAGAGTGGGGCAGCTGCTCACATGTCACATCGACGTTTTACACAATGCTGTTTTTAACCCCGAGTGTTCGCCCTCGCCTGCTGAGACTTGCTGCATCTTTAGCTGCGTGACCACCGCTGCCGCCCATGCATGTGAGCAGCTGCATGTGAGACCACAGAGAACCTGGAGGGCTGCAGGCCTGCAGCAGGAGCACCATGGTTTAACCACCACAGGTAACGCAAAAATATCACGCACACACGGTAAATTTAGCTGAAAATCACCTGAACTTGTGTTAGAAGCTTTTGAGATCTGAGACGCAGAAAATATAATTAAAATGCTTGAAAATCCTTCATGAATAGGCTCTTGTGCGCTGAATAAGACGTCATTATAACTGAGTGTATTAAGTATTTTTCATCAACTGAAAAGGGAACTTAGTTCAAACCGATCAGACGTGGAAAAAATAATCTGCTTTCACCAACTGTGATCCAGAGATGACAAAAACAGCTCACTTTGAGGTATTTTTATTTATTCATTTACTTGTATAAACTCTTAAAATGTTTTAAATGCTATTTGAGAATGACCTTTGTTCATGCAGTTAATGATCCACCCTACGTGTATAATAACAAAACCAGATTTAAAAGGGAAAAATAAGCCAGCAGAGCTTGTTGTTGTGGAAATGTGCCGTCAGAATAAGCTGTTTGTGATGCCGCATAGCTTGTTGGACACAATACTTCATGATGTTCGTGTTCCTCATGAATGAAGTGACGTTACTGCGGTTAATGTTGCTGTTTATAAAGAAAACACTCATAAAAAAGGGAAAAGTGAAGCATCACTTCAATGAGGAGTCAGGACTGAGCTGGTTGAACAGAAGGAGGCTGCAGCTCCATGTCAGCTCTCCTTTTACACCCCTTTTATGTCTGAGATGTAAAATATCGGCCGCCAGAGTCCGATAAAACATGGCAACGGTCGACATTAAAATCCTGAGGATGAACAAAAGGCGGCAGGAAACACATGCAGATTAAAGTCCCCATCACCAAACATTTGTGCTCTTTTTACGAGTTAAAAAAAAACTGAAATTGAAAGAATCAGACTAAATTCAAGTGAAATAATCTGCCAATGGGGTTAAATAATTATACTTGCTAAGATTTTTTTAAATAATATAAAATATCGAGACTCTGGACAGGGAGAAATATCTTTAAACAAGTTGTAAAACTCTCATTTTATGTCCTTTATTTAGTGAAAACCCCTCAAAACTAGTCTGGTAATGCTTCTTTTCAAAGTTTCAGTCTAATTTTAAAAGAAAAGATCTTAAAAGAAGATTTTTCTTAATTTGAACATTATAAAGACTGTTTTGAAAGCCAGTGCTCCATACAGAAGCATGTGAAACCTGCCAACCATCCACGTACCTGAACAGAACTTACTGAAGGCTTTTATTGAGCCGGACTGATGAGGATGACATGGGAGTTGAACCTACAACCTTCTGGCTACAAGCTACGACCTGAGCCGCTGTCCCAGACTGTTAAACTTCACCTCTTTGCTACCAGGTCTTGAATTCCCGGTTAGTTTCTCTTTTTTTTAAGCTCTTTTCACTCAAATGACAAACAACTAGACCAGTTTTAAGTGTTTTTCGTTTAATAAGAAACTTGGAATGAATGTTTCAGCTTGTTTTCAGCGACTTCCCACGAGTCTAGATATTTCTCTTATTATGGTACGAGAGGTCTTAAAACAAGTTTTAAAGCTAAAATTGGGAATGAAAGATAAAATGTGATTTGAAACTGTCTAGTGAGATAATTTAACTTAATATGTGTATAAAATAACCAGTTTTAGGGTTCAGTTTGTAAGTATGAAATAAAAGACATTTACTGTCAAAACATGATTAATAATCTTACACATTCTGCTTTTGTCAATATTATACTCAAATCAAGACAGTTTTTGCTGATTGTGAGACTAAAACTTGGTTAGATAGACTGGTTCTGCAGTGATGAAATCATTTCTGATGTTTAATGGTAAACCAGGATCAGATGGGCCATGGGGCATTTTCCTGGTGGGCCGACATGGTTTTGGTCCGACTCATCAATAAAACTAAGCTAATTTAGCAGCATTGCTTATTTGGCTATTACAAGCAAAAAAAAATGAAATAAAATCTTCACCACACTTAAAATAACTTTAGAAAATATATTGTTTTGCTTGTAATAAGCAAAAGATTTCTTGAAATAAGATGCGTTGCCATAAAATAAGATCTTATATCTCACTGAAATGTTTCTCTTTAAGTAATTTTCTTATTTTGTACTTGCTAAGATTTGAGTTTTTGCAGTGTATTGCCTTTTAATGGCATGACGAGCACTTCATACATAAAACTTGATTTGATTTGTTCTAATCACCAGGACGAACCAATCAGAGACTTTAAACGGCCCCCCCATCTCCCCCAGAGAAACTGCGTGATTAAAGACAAACAAAACATCTCCATTCAGTCTTCAGATGAAGCTGGTTGAGATACTGAAACATTTCCAGCAGCAGTTCATCTGATCCTGGGGGGGGGCGCGGCCACCCCTGGCCAATCACTGGCCACCCCCATGCCTTAACTAAAAAAAATAAACAAATAAAAAAAAATACCTCGCAGGAGCTCAAGCAGTTACAGAGACACAAAGAAGCTTCACCAACCACGTTTACTTCTTAGTTTAGACACTAGCTACCCCATACAGATGAATTTATATGTATAAATTCCAACTGTACATAACTATATATATATATATATATATATATATATATATATATATATATACATAAAAAAAAAAACATGCGCTCTGAGGAATCTACTTGTGTCCACTCCTATGTGGGTAATCCCAGTGAAACATTTCTGGCTCTGCACTGATTAGATGTGTCCGATCTCAGTTTCCTGCTGAATCACTGCGTGGCGTTGCTGGTTTTTGCTGTTGCACGGTCGACTTTCACATTTAAATGTGGTGTGTCTGATTATATGAGGGCCGATCTGGGGCCAAAAAGCCTGGCTGGCTTCTTTTGTCTCAGTCCACCCTTGTGTTAAGTAGATTACTTTTCTATGTCATTTTTGCACATTTGTATCTGAACAAAAAATGACAGAAAACAACACAAAGCAACGTTCGTGCTTGGAAAGCTGGCGACTGATCCTGCACACGTTTAATGAGGAAATTTAGGCAAAAATCTGGCAAAGCTTCTGCTGAATGGAGGGTGGTGTCGACTCAGGCCACTGATGGCCAATCAGAGAAGACGGGGCTTTTTAACAAAGGGGACGGCCTCCTTATGTCTCTGTTTTTCCTTAGAACATAAAAAGATCTTGAGCCAGATTAAGTACCGCTAACTAATCCATAACAACTGGTGCCAAGTTGTTGAACACTTCGTACTCCAGCAGTGATGATTACTTTCTTTCTGGGAACTGAATCCACATTCTTTTGTAACCTACTTCAATGACTTTGGGATACAACATGTCATAAAAAAACAATCCATCTAACCTGATGTCACGTTCTTATAGTCAGCAAAAACCACCTTGATGATCCTGATTTGAGAAGATTTTACTAGAAAAGGGCAGAATGTGTGATTATTAATCATGTTTGAGAGTAAATGTCTTTTATTTCTTAGCTGAATCCTAAAACTGGTTATTTTATACACATATTAAGTTAAATTATCTCATTAAAACAGTTTCAGATCACATTTTATCTTTCACTCCCAACTTTAGCTGTAAAAACCTGTTTTAAACCCCCCCATACCAGTTCATACACACGTTTCTTGTAATAAGAAAAATATCTAGATGTTAGATAAGTGGAATTAGCTTAAAGGCACCGTATGTAAGAATTACTGACATCTAGTGGTAAAGATGGGTATTTGAAAGAAAAGATGTTTTCATCTGTGAGTGTATCAGTGGTCTAAGGTGTATGATGGGAGTTTAATGGGAGTCTCCAACTCCCATTAAACAAAGCTGCTACGACAGTTTTAAAGTTCAGAGGGTTCTCACTTTACTCATATAGTTTTGTCCATTCAGGGACACCGTAGTAAACTATGGCAGCCTCCATATGTGCACTGCCCAGCAAGTAGATATAAATGACTCATTCTAAGAAAATTAACATGTAACAGCTGTTCTAGTGCAGCGATTACACATCAGTAGAAACACAGTTTTGAGTTATGTATCACATTTTTCTGCCATTGACCTTTGATTTTTACATACTGTACCTTTAAAACAAGCTGAAACATGGATCACCTCAGTCACAGTGGCAGGCTAAAGGAGATATGTGGGCTAAAGCTAAGGTACGCTACTGTGCTAATCTGCAACTGGCTGAGGCCTTTCTGGGAACCAGCAGGGAGCTAGCCACTAGCCACCAACGCTAGCACCGGCAGCCGTCACCTCTGAATCAAAAGAACACGCCCCTAATTATGCATAATTTCAAGATTAAATAAGATAAACAGAGAAGTTATATAATCCCACCCCCTTCGCAGTTGACATGAAGGTAAACTTGACCTATTAAATCTAAAAGTTTGAACCAGGCTGTAAACATGTTCATTTCTGTTGTGCATTTGTTTATTTCTGCTCCAAAAATGCCTTATTTCTACTGTAAACATGTTTATTTCTGCTGTAAACATGTTAATTTCTGCTGTAAACATGTTTATTTCTGCTCCAAAAATGCCTTATTTCTACTGTAAACATGTTTATTCCTGCTGTAAACATGTTTATTTCTGCTGTAAACATGTTTATTCCTGCTGTAAACATGTTTATTTCTGTTGTAAACATGTTTATTCCTGCTGTAGACATGTTCATTTCTGCTGTAAACATGTTTACTTCTACTGTAAACATGTTTATTTCAGCTGTAAACATGTTCATTTCTGCTGTAAACATGTTTACTTCTACTGTAAACATGTTTATTCCTGCTGTAAACATGTTTATTCCTGCTGTAGACATGTTCATTTCTGCTGTAAACATGTTTATTTCTACTGTAAACATGTTCATTTCTGCTGTAAACATGTTTGTTTCAGCTGTAAACATGTTTATTCCTGCTGTAGACATGTTCATTTCTGCTGTAAACATGTTTATTTCTACTGTAAACATGTTCATTTCTGCTGTAAACATGTTTATTTCTACTGTAAACATGTTTATTTCTGCTGTAAACATGTTCATTTCTACTGTAAACATGTTTATTTCTGCTGTAAACATGTTCATTTCTGCTGTAAACATGTTTATTCCTGCTGTAAACATGTTCATTTCTGCTGTAAACATGTTTACTTCTACTGTAAACATGTTTATTCCTGCTGTAGACATGTTCATTTCTGCTGTAAACATGTTTATTTCTACTGTAAACATGTTCATTTCTGCTGTAAACATGTTTGTTTCAGCTGTAAACATGTTTATTCCTGCTGTAGACATGTTCATTTCTGCTGTAAACATGTTTATTTCTACTGTAAACATGTTCATTTCTGCTGTAAACATGTTTATTTCTGCTGTAAACATGTTCATTTCTACTGTAAACATGTTTATTTCTGCTGTAAACATGTTTATTTCTGCTGTAAACATGTTCATTTCTGCTGTAAACATGTTTATTTCTGCTGTAAACATGTTCATTTCTGCTGTTAACATGTTTATTTCTGCTGTAAACATGTTCATTTCTGCTGTAAACATGTTCATTTCTGCTGTAAACATGTTTATTTCTACTGTAAACATGTTCATTTCTGCTGTAAACATGTTTATTCCTGCTGTAAACATGTTTATTTCTGCTGTAAACATGTTTATTCCTGCTGTAAACATGTTTACTTCTGCTGTAAACATGTTTATTTCAGCTGTGTGAAGTTGGCTTTTTTACTGTAATATGTGGGTCTATGGGGTTTTGCTGTGTTGGAGCCCCCTAGTGGACGAGGGCAGAACTACATGAGGGAACTTCATTTTCCTCCCTGGAGGTTGCCGCTTGGTTTCAGTGAACATCCAAACTCCAAGCCCCTGTAGTGCAATGTACAAGCATGAGCGAGTGATGTATGCATAAATTACAAGGGTTTATTATGGGATGGAATTACAACTTTTTTATTTTTCACTAATGATGGTCCAGTGTTTATATGATCACCAAAGTAAGTAAAGCATCTCTGTTGTAGCTTTCATTATGGTTGCTACTTCAGTGTTTCCAGATTTTTTAATCACATAGGTACCTTTCTAGCCCCCTCCCCCACCCCCACCCCCAAAAAATCTGTATTGGCCTGGACGACAGGCTTTCTCATGCTGATTATTTGTCTTGGGAGAGAGGCGTATTTAGTCTCTTTTGTTAGTGGATTAGCTGATTAGATTGTTTTGTGTCTGCTGTATGTTTTGGCTTGAGTACTTTTCCTCTTTTAGCCTTGGCAGTGGGCTGCGGGGCTGCCCTTGGGAACCTTGCAGTGTTTACCTTTAAATGGCAGTGAAAGAGTGGAGCTGGTAGCATGGAGCACCTCTGTGGCTGCTGCAGCTTGCCACTTTCCTGGTTGCTCTATTCACCCTGTTGGTTTTGAGTGCAGGCACCTCCTGCACCTCACAGCACAAAGACTAGGAGCAAGCAGTCTAGTTATTTGGGGTTAGCATATAGCTAGCTAGAGGAGGTTTCTTGGTAGCTGTTACAGGTTTGGCTTCAGCTGTGAATTTCCTCTTTTCGATTGTAATTGTCTTCAATTATTGATTGTTATTTTCAGGCTCCCTCGGCGTGTGCCTTGTAGCAGTGCACTAAAGAGCGGCTCCTGAAACTTGCAGAGCATTATAAGTAGCAGATAAGAAGCTTAGAGAGGGTGAAAGCTGCTTTGAAGAAGAGAGAGAGTGGTGGCCCGCCTGCTCGCAGCCTAGGAGGTACCGTGGTGCCTCGCTGAGGAAGTTTAACTCCTGAACAACGGAAGGAGCTGGTGGAGTTACAGCTGAAGCAGACGGATGAGGTATGAAGAGGAGGCAAAACGGAACGGAAAAAGCAAAACTAGATGTGCAGCATTGACATTAAAACAGGATTAAGGAGGGAAAGCAGAGGTTAAGGATTTAAATGTTGACCTTGTAATGATCTGCACCTCATTCCTGAGTTCTGTGGACTTTCAGATTCACTTTCTTGTGACTGAGCAGGTGTAGGACTCTAACTGGTGAGGTTTATTCAGCTTTTTGGTGCGAAATGCTGCAGAGCTGCAGGAAAATATGTCATTTTTAGCAGGAAAGACAGTTTAGTTTAATAATGGAGTAAAACTTGTAGTTTTGTGGAGAGCCTTGCTGTCGTGTCCCTTTCCCTTTAACACTGGAGAGTCTTCTGTAAACTAACCTCAGTTTCCAGTCTCCTGATTACATAATAAACATGAACATAACTCCATAACAGAGTCGCGACGGGGATGTAACTTGATCGCTGTATTTTACAGCTCTCACACTCAGCATGGTGTTATGGCTTCAGAGCTGCACATTGCTGCACATAAACGTCATAAACAGAATAAAAAGATAAGAATACAAGCAGAGGGCTGCAGATAAATGCAGTCGCACGTTTCTAAAGCTTCATAAATGACGGCTGAAATGCATTCATTTAATCATCATCGAATCATTTTGATGGATCTGAGAACACGCTTCACGTATGAATTTTTACTTTTAATAAAAGACGATTCTTCTTATTGTTGCACCTTTAAAATGAACCCTTCACCTCTTGACATATTTTACAAATGCCAGACAACTAAAAACAGACATGGAAGCAAACCCAATTCCTCCCCTTGGCCCTACTTGGCACCTGCCCTGGTTTTGCAGTCTGACGTGTAGGATGGGGGTGTCCTGTTTCTTTTGGCAATTGAGTCGTAGATGTCAGTTATCCCTCTTTATGGTCTCCCATGCTGCATTTGGAGAGCTCTGTCTCCACAGCCCTTAAACAGAAACCTTCCCACATATGGCAGCAGGCAAAATGGAGGAATGAAGCCAAGTGGTAGGGCAAAAGGGCGGCTGGGCCCACATGATTCCTGCAAATGATTAAACAATAACATATTTATGTCTTTCTTTAGATATTTTAGAGTTGCAGAAACCAGTGCAAGTCAACATGGACCCTCCAGCGAAGGCCCGGAACAGAAGGGTAGAGGTGGAACCGTCAGCGGTCCCCGATGGGGGCTACGCCTGGTTCGTCCTGCTCTCTTGCTTCCTTGTCTTTGGTCTGACCTTTGGGGTGATTAAAGCTTTTGGTGTGTTTTATGTTGATATACACCAATACTTTGAAACTACAGCAGCAGGAACGTCATGGATCACCTCCATCGCCGTGGCAACCATTCACATTGTAGGTAACTATCACCAGCAACTTCTATGCCTCATAACTCTTTGATATAAAACGTCAACTAAAGACTATCTTGGCATATTTTAAAGCCAGCTTCTTTGTTTCCTGTCTGTCATTACTGGACAAATTGATTAATCCAGGTGTGCCTGACCTCAGTAACCATGACAACAATGGCCGGACACACCTGGATTAATCAGTTTGTCCACACACTAAAAACTCCTCCCATGACGGGTTATTTTTGACCCAACTGCTGAGTTAAAAAGGGCCCAACTAATTTCTGGGTTACTTCATCCCAGAATTTTTTTTATTTTACCCAACTTTCGGGTTGAATATATGACCCAGAAGTTGGGTTATACTGACTACAATGTTGGGTTATTAACTCAGAACTTGGGTCAAGTATTTAATACAGAAGCTGGGTCAAAAACAACAACCCAAATGTCTGGATTGAAATAACCCAGAAGTTGGTTAGTTGGAGGTTAGTTGGTCTCTTTTTAACCCAGGAGTTTTAAGTGTGCAGTAATGAAAGACAGGAAACAAAAGAGCTGGCTGAAGTTCAGGAAATAATGGAGTTGTGCATGTGGCCTTCACACAGTGGTGGGCAACTCTGGTCCCCAGAGGTTCGGCATCCTGCAGGTATTTGGAATTTCCCTGCTGCAACACATCTGACTCCAATCAATGGGTAATGGTGCAGAGCTTGATGTGAAGCTCTGCACAGGTCACAGGGTGTGTTTCCACAGGGAAACTCCTACCTGTGTGATGCCGCCCCTCGAGGACCCTAAAAATAGCATCTCATAATGTGCATACAGTGGGTACAGAAAGTATTCAGACCCCTTTAAACTTTCACTCTTTGTTTCATTGCAGCCATTTGCCAAAATCAAAAAAGTTCATTTTATTTCTCATTAATGTCACTCAGCACCTCATCTTGACAGAAAAAACAGAAATGCAGAATTGTTTTGCAAATTTATTAAAAAAGAAAAACTGAAATATGACATGGTGATAAGTATTCAGTACTTTGCTCAGTACTGAGTAGAAGTACTTCTGAGCGACTACAGCCATGAGTCTTCTTGGGAATGATGCAACAAGTGTTCCACACCTGGATTTGGGATCTTCTGGTTCTTCTTGCAGATCCTCTCCAGTTCTGTCAGGTTGGATGGTGAACGGTGGTGTTCAGCCATTTTCAGGTCTCTCAGAGATGCTCAGTTGGGTTTAAGTCAGGGTTCTGGCTGGGCCGGTCCAGAATGGTCCAGAGTGGTTCTGATCCGCTCCTTTGTTATTTCAGCTGTGTGTGAGGGTCATTGTCTTGTTGGAAGGTGAACCTTCGGCCCAGTCTGAGCTCCTGAACTCTGGAAGAGCTTTTCTTCCAGGATCTCTGTACTTGGCCGCATTCATCTTTCCTTCAACTGCAACCAGTCGTCCTGTCCCTGCAGCTGAAAAACACCCCCATACCATGATGCTGCCACCACCGTGCTTCACTGTTGGGATGGTATTGGGCAGGTGATGAGCAGTGCCTGGTTTTCTCCACACATACTGCTTAGAATTAACTCCAAAAAGTTCAATCTTGGTCTCATCAGACCAGAGAATCTTATTTCTCTCAGTCTGGGAGTCCTTCATGTGTTTTTGGCAAACTCTATGCGGGCTTTCATATGTCTGCACTGAGGAGAGGCTTCCATCGGGCCGCTCTGCCATAAAGCCCCGACTGGTGGAGGCTGCAGTGATGCTGACTTTGTGGAACTTTCTCCATCTCCCTACTGCATCTCTGGAGCTCAGCCACAGTGATCTTTGGCTTCTTCTTTACTCTCTCACCAAGGCTCTTCTCCCACCATTGCTCAGTTTGGCTGGACGGCCGGGTCTAGGAAGAGTTCTGGTCGTCCCAAACTTCTTCCATGTAAGGACTATGGAGGCCACCGTGCTCTTAGGAACCTTTAATGCTGCAGAAATTCTTTTGTAACCTTGTCCAGATCTGTGTCTCGCCACAATTCTGTCTCTGAGCTCCTTGGACAGTTCCTTCCACCTCATGATCCTCATTTGCTCTGACATGCACTGTGAGCTGGAAGCTCTTATATAGACAGGTGTGTGTCTTTCCTAATCACGTCCAATCAGTTTAATTAAACACAGCTGGACTCCAATGAAGCAGTAGAACCATCTCAAGGAGGATCAGAAGAAATGGACAGAATATGAGTTAAATATGAGTCACTGCAAAGGCTCTGAATACTTATGACCATGTGATATTTCAGTTTTTCTTTTTTAATAAATTTGCAAAAAATTCTACATTTCTGTTTTTTCTGTCAAGATGACTTGCTGAGTGACATTAATGAGAAATAAAATTAACTTTTTTTGATTTTGGCAAATGGCTGCAATGAAATAAAGACTGAAAAGTTTAAAGGGGTCTGAATACTTTCCGTACCCGTAAATGGACATTGACCTCTTGTTGCTGTTATTGCTCTGAACTCAAACATGCTCACAGGCTAACATGTCCTGTTTGTCCGTCTGCAGCTCCGGTAGCATCTGCACTGAGTACGCGCTACAGCCATCGCTCTGTAGTCATAGTGGGGGGACTGATGTGCAGCGTGGGTGTTGTTCTGGGGGCTTTCGCTCGCAACCTGATTGAACTCTACTTAACAGTAGGGTTGCTCAATGGTAAGTGGCAACTTTCAAACATGTACAGACACAAACCGCGCTCATAACATGTGCACTAAATGTTTTCTACTCTTCTTTGTTGCAGGTTTTGGCTACGCATTAACCTGGACCCCAACAGTGACCATGGTTGGCCTGTACTTTGAGAAAAGGCGTCCGGTGGCAAACGCCTTGGCTAGCTCTGGAGAGTGCATTATTACGTTTATCCTCACGCCTCTGTTCCAGCTGTTGATTGACAGCTACTCCTGGAGAGGCGCTTTGCTAATCCTTGGGGGTTTGCAGCTTAACCTGTGTGTGTGTGGTATGCTGCTGAGACCCCTAAAAGCCACAAGAGGTGTAAATGAAGTGAAAGCAGAGGAGGAAGGCTTGTCTCTGCAACTGCTCTCGAAAGAGGACTTAGATGATATGAAGCCCAGCTTTCACACAGAGAAAGAACTTAACATATCAGAAGCATCTGATCAAGACACAACTAAGACAAGTCTTCATGTCCCCGAGGAGACGCCGAGCTTGTCCAAAGACTACACGGACAGTTCAGAGGGGACAGAAATAAGGACCACAATACTTAAGTATGTAGATTATACCCTCATCACAAACGCCCGATTCATGGTCTATTCCATGTTCGGGGTGTTTGCTGCTCTGGGTTTCTTCGCTCCATCGCTGTTCCTGGTCCCGTACGCTCGCAGTAAGGGGATCGAGGAGTACCAGGCAGCTGCGCTCATGTCCATCTCTGCAGTGCTGGACCTTTTTGGACGGGTGTTCTTTGGCTGGTTGGCAAACCTGAGACTCGTGGAGACGGTATGGCCAATCTTATAGTTTGAAGATTTTCTGATGATTATTTGACAGAAATATAACGTTACTCAGTGGAATGTTGTTGATCATTCAGACACTTAAGTCCCTTTCAGACTTGCAGACTTTTTCCTTTAAATAGGGACGGGCGATTTACCTGCTGTAAACATCAGACGCAGCATGACTCTCACCAATCACTCACTCTCATTGATCAGTCTCGCCTGTTACCGTTCTTACTATGGTAATAAAAGTGATTGATGAGCCAGTAGACAAATGAAAAAAGTTAAGGAATGCAGAGATGATTGGAGGATGTTTTTCAGGCCCATTACTTTCACAGCTGATGTAGAATAATATTCATATATTTAAAGCTTTTAAGTAATCATAGCGTATGAAGAAGTGAACCCAATTTTACCCAATATTGTAAATATTGTTGAAAGAAACATCCTCTATAACGCCTTTAAGGAGCGGATGGACTTCACCACTCATGTTCCGCAATGCAGGTCTGAAAGCGGCTTAACAAAAACTTGGCCTGTCTCCAGAGGACGTAGAGGTAAAGTTGATGCATAGTCTGATTGCTGGTTTTTGCCCCCGACAGGTGCAGCAGCTGACGGTTACGGTGATTCTGCTTGGTACCGTGCTGCTCCTGTGCCCGCTGGCCACCTCGTTCCCAGAGCTGGTTGCTTTCAGCGCGGCTCATGGCCTGGTCTACGGTGCAACTGTCGCCATCCATATCACCGTGCTGGCTGAGGTCGTGGGCATCCAAAGACTTGGAAGCGCACTGGGGTTTTTCATGCTCATACGCAGCAGCGGAGGCCTGCTTGGACCCCCAATCGCTGGTGAGTTTTGATACTCAACTGCAAAAACGTAGTCAGCCTGATGTGCATATCAAACAGAGATGTAATTCAGCTTTGAGATGTTGCTGTAGAATCCCTTGTGATTCTTCGCGCTCTGTTGCAAGCTGGAAATAAACACTAAGTAGCAACATTGAGTGTAACAGCTTCACTCACTGCATGCTACAAATACTAAAATCCCTGCTTGCAGAGCTTAGGGAAAATCTCAAGGTTGCAGTGACTCGCGTCATTTTTTTGGTGATGTTCATCCAGCACATTAAATCTCACACAATGGAAGTGCTTATGCATCATTCAGCATTGTAACTGCAGCCCGGTGCGCCTCATTCAAACAAAATGAGATTCTGATACCGCGCTGACATACTGCACCACATTTCAATTAATCATGGATTCTGCCAATCGTACATTCCACACTATCCTAGATGTTAGTATTCAAAGAGCAGAAATGATGACATCACAATGCCTTATGGTTGTGTTAATTTCATGGCTGTTTGCTTTCCAAATACTCTTTTTTTCCCTGTTAAATAGTTTCCTCCCCGCTGAGTTTGCATTCTGTTCCTTGTGACATTTTCATAAACTGCCTGACAGAATGAGAGAGCAGCTGCAGCAACACGATGCCAAAGGAGAAACAAAGACTAAAACATTTTACAGTCGGAATTTAGACTCATTTTTAAACTTTGAAAATTCTGCATATTAGAAACAAGAATTGAAAATAAAGTCATTCGTAGATTTCTAGGTTGAGAGAAGCAAATCATACCGTAAGATTTGTTCTTCGAAGTAAAAGTACCTTGACATTTCTCTGAACATTTGTGAGTAACTTTTGGGGGCTTGAGAGTCTCAAACATGTTTCCCTTCAGGGGAAATACATTTGCAATGATCTCCTTTCATCTATTCTTGTGTTATAAAATGCTATTTTCTCCTCCTGTATGCATGCACATCTGTGCATACTCAGGGTTCCCACACATCCTGGAAAACCTGGAAAATGAGTAAACATTTTTCCAGTCATGGAAAACATATGGAAAATGAGAAAAAGAGTAAAATGTCCTGGAAAAGCTTGAGTTGTCCTGGAAGATGATTTTTCCTCCCTCTTGTCGCCAGTTCGTCGCTGTTTCGTCCCTGCTACGTGGCCGTTTCATCACCGTTTCAATGCAGCTTCGTTGCTTATTCGCCGTTTTGTAACTGTTTTATCGCCGTTTTGTCAGCGCTTCTTCACCGTTTCGTTGCCATTTTGTAGCTGTTTCATCACCGTTTAGTCAACAATAATAATAATAATTATGAATTTTATTTATAATGCACTTCACATTAAAAAAAATCTCAAAGTGCTACAGGGTAGCAGGGTAGGTACAGGGTAGTCGACGCTACGTGGCCGTTTCATTCCAGTTTCATTGCCATTTTCTAGCCGTTTTGTCACAGCTTCGTCTCTGCTTCATTGCCGTTTTGTCACCGTTTCATTGCCGCTTCTTCACCGTTTTGTTGCCATTTGGATCTGCTTCTTCTTCGTCACTGCGTCATCGCTGCTTCGTCGCCGCTTCGTCACCACTTCGTCTGCTTTGTTGCCGCTTCATTGCCGTTTTGTCACCGTTTCATCACAGCTTCGTCAATGCTTCTTTGCCATTTTGTCACCATTTTGTTGCCATTTTGTTGCTGCTTCGTTTCCGTTTCGTCACCATTTCATCGCAGCTTCACCTCCGCTTTCCCCCCTGTTTCATCTTTTCTTTGTCTTTACTTCATTGCTGTAAAAAATATAAGCCAAAATTGTCGCACGCTTCTCCAAAAGCTTGTGGTGGAAGTTTATTAATCTATGTTGTGATAACTTGACTTGTACTGTAGCAGCAGGAAATGTCCTGAAAATGTCCTGGAAAACAACTTCTAGAAAAGAGTGGGAACCCTGATACTGCGTCTCCACTGCTGACAACCCTGACTTATACCACCAGCATCTGAACGTGATCTGCATTCACATACAACTTCAAATAAAAAACACATCCTATAAAAGCAACCAAACACTGAGAATGTGAGCTGGCATCCTGGCAGAGACACTCCTGCCATAAAGTGTCCTCCTCTGATTACATCCAGCTGTAAATCAGATGGGAACTGCTCCAATTGAGCAGAAAATTACACATATTCACACATTTGTAGTTTGGATGGTTCATGTGATGTCATTAATGGATTTTCAAGGAAACTGATCTTTTGAGCTGAGCGAGAAGAATCAGGGATTGAGAGTAATTTGAGTTCTTGAGGTGTGACAGACTGCAGTCCTTTTTTTTCCCCTGGAGGATTTAATGCCAGGCAACTTTGCTTTGGCACAGTTTTTCCCCCCATGCCAGGGGAGGAATTATATGTGATCATTGCCAGCTACTCTCTCACAAATACACGAAATGACTAACCGCTCAGCGCTGCATTACAGATGCACGTTGAAGGATAAAGTGTTAAAACTAGACACTACATTAAACAGGCTGCTGTTACAGAAGAAGTCCGGTGATTTTGGAAGCATATTTTCAAGGTGGAAAAGTGACGTTGTGTGTCTTTAGAGGTGCATTGCAAGGGAGTAAACAACCGAGCAGCTTTCTTTCTATCTTTTTTTAATTGGAGGGAGCTCCGATCCAGTCTGGGAATAAAACGGACTCACAGTTGACTTTCTTCTCACTAGCAAGGTAAATGTGATGGATGATGGAAATAAGGATGCAGAATATTGCAATGCTAAGTTTTTAGCATGTAAATGTAGCAGTACGACAGTTATATGACTGTTCCCGGGGAAGATAAACACTCTAGCCACTTGTTACATTTAGTTAATGCAGTAATTTTATAAGGTAATCGTGGTCTCAGCCTGTGAATTTAGATATTTGATCTACAAGCCAGCGTTAGCCTGTTGTTAGCGTTAGCATATAGTCCGTCAGTTTTCTCAACGATCAAACCGTAAACAACTAGCAGATTTATAACTTTATTACTTCAGCAGACATCGTGTTTCTAACTCTGGGCTCAGACTGAGTGTAATGTTGTTAAATTAGAGACCAACGCAGGCCAAGCAGCTCATGCGTGTGCACGACATTAGCGTCACTTCCACTTGTCACCAGAGGGGGCGAACTTCTGGAAAAAAGCTGGAACTTGCCCTGTACTCTCTTTTGTCTCTGGCATGATAGATAGTTGCTAAAAATGATAGATGAATGATTCAGTTCCTATCAGATACTTGTTCCCTTAATGGTGGAATCTGGAGTTTCCCCCTCAAAGTATACGCTAGACTTGTGTGAGCGAAATTCATCTCAATTAGCACTTTTGGGCTTCTACTCTCGTGTATTTGTGAGTTTTGTTTGCAACTCCCTCCCCCCCTGACTGTATTTCATTTTTTCCCTTTGTTTCGGTGCGTTAGGGACGTTTCTGGGCGGAGATTTACATGTTGTCTCCAGCTAATGACAAAGCTAAGGGTGTATCGATTGGTGCAAACCTTTTTTTACATTGAAACGTCAACTGGAGCCGGCACCAGATTCACACAAATTCTTGATAAAAATGGCAGATGCAGTGAAGAAAAGGAAGTATTTTGTGTCAAAAAGAGCTTGGAAAACCAGGGTTAATATTGGTTTGGCTTTCACCTGCTTCTGAGCTTTGAAGGAGATGCTTGGACTGAAGAGCGATGCGGCCATTAGCCCGAGGGGAGGGGCTCTCAGTTTGAAGAGTGTTTACAAACAGAAACGGGGGGAAAACTCCAGACTCTACCTTTAAATATTTCCATAACTATCTATTGAAATAGTTGATAGTCAAATCAATGTAAATCTTATCTCATATTAATGGTATGATTTAGAGAAACAGGTGGGGGTCACACCAGGATAGTCCAGGACCTCGGTCCTGGGTGGGGATTTCAGAAAAATGTCACACCTTTCTTTGCTTCGGTTTGCATTTAAACTGCATTAACTGAGGTGGACCAAGCTGCCTGGTTAAACCACTATAGTTGCCCCCCCCCCAACTGCTCGCTAGGGGGCCAACAGTCCCCAATACAACCACTGAACAATGATGAAGAAGCAGGAAGAAGAAAACTGGACTTGGTCATTAAAGTGGAAATCTTTCTTCTTATTAGACTCCATCTCTGTCTACACATTTTCCTGTCGTTTTTTGTTGTTTGTTTTTTTACCTCGGCTTCTTCCAACATGCGTTGTTTGCTTTGTTTTTCCTCCGACCCAAACGATAATCTACCCCACTTCCTCCTACTTTTCCTGCTTTATTGCGGTCGACAGACGTCACTTCCATTAGGGGGGGCTGGATGGTCTGATAGTCTGTTTGCAAGTGAACCGAGACCCCCGGCTTTCAGGCGGACCACAGTTCGCTTCTTTGGTGCACCAGAGTACGGTTGATGTTCAGACTGCGCAAAATGAAGCGGACTATCTGTGGAATCGGACCATGGTCCGTTTAAACAGCCAGAGTGTGAACGCACCCTCATTATTAAAGTAAATTGTGCCCTTTATCTTAAAGACCCACAACGTACCTTTTAGACCTTAAAAATCTGCGTTTCTGACTCGTTTTGGTGTCACACCAACATTCATCATGTGCATTTTCGAGCCGTCACTGTCCAGAGGCGTCCCGGGGCTCAGAAACAGCAGTTTGTAAGTTTCCCATCCGGGACGTGACCGTGACGTTGCAGCCGGCTACTGGTTGCAGCACCGCGTCACTTACTGGCAAACGGATATGAACCAGACATGAACACAGCGGGTGTTCTGAACGAATAGAGGAAAAGAAAGAGAGGAAGGGACAGAACAAGACTCAAGATAAGACTGTCTTTTACTGGCGGGAGGGAATCACAGTACAGGTACCATTCACTGAGAAAACTGCTAAAATTTCCATTGTGTGCCTTTAACATTGTCTCTTTGATGTAGAAGGCATTTCTAACTTATTTATATTGTTCTCTCAACTCATGTTTTGCGACCGTAGCTGAAGAATGAGGCTGTATCACATCATCCTGGATACATCTTTCAGGAGACACAATGAATCTTGGTGTAATCCACTCTGCCTGAAGTCCTCTCAGTCCTTGCCTTGTCCACATACAGGAACACACGATATCAGCTTGTTAAATGCTTTACATCACCAACACATGTACTCTACTTCTTCTTTCAGGGTTCTTCATTGACAAGATGGACAATTATGGGACAGGTTTCCTGATGTCCGGAGTGGCTCTCATTGTCTCAGCTTTGTTCCTGCTCATCCTCCATCAGATGAACCGAAGGAGTCAGGGTACAGCCACGAAGGGCCACGGCATGCATATGGACAAAGCGGGACGAAGATTAAGAGTCGAAGGAAAAGAGTCGGACACGACATGAGTCTGAAATGGCTTTCACATGTAAACATCACATGTCCGGACACGGAGAAAAGCAAGGACAGTAAAGCTTGTGTTGAGCAGGAAGAAGATGGGATTTTTTTGTTTGTAAGTTATCTGTATCCAGACTTGGGCTGCACTTCGTCATCGCAATGTGCTAGAGCGCAATAGTCACATCGCAGGTCCTGCAATGTTGGATGCAATAATGTGTTCTCTAATTTCAAGGCTGACATCGCGCAGCGATCCACCAGTCGCCATAGTTCTTGTTCAGTTTGCCAAAGAACAAACCTCTGTGGTAAAACACAACTCACATTTGTACATAATAAACTGAAACATGTACTCAGGTCCTAGCACAATAAAAGAAGGCAATAAAACAATATAACAATAAGAATAATTCTCCAAAACAGACTGAAGCCATGTCTAAAAATGATTGTGAAGGAGCACTTTCTGGATTCAGTTGTAACTCTTTGGATGAGGCAACTCCAAGCCTTACAAAAATAAAAACGCCTTTATAACGCCTTTAGTCATAATGACCTTAAAAGATAAACTTCTTTTTATTCAACCTGGACCTTATTTCTAGGAGTATATTGGAAGATTTTACGTTGAATCGCCCTTCGGTGTACATCCAGCATTAATGGTGGAGACAGGGCAGCCTCTATATCAGACATTATCTGCAGTGAAACTCCTTGATTTTCACCAATACTTTAAGTAGAATGAACGAACGAACGAGTACTATTGTCCTGTGAGTCCAGATTTATCGATCCATTAGTTATCAGGGTTCTACACACTTTTCGGGGCCGCGCATTCATGATGCGCGCTTCTGTAGTACAGCTGAGAAGATCAGCTGCTAACCAGACAACAACAAAAACACAATTTGAAAAAGTCTGAACTCACAGGACAATAGTACTCATAGGTTCCTTCATTCTACTTGAAGCATTGATGAAATGAAAAGTTTTTTACTGCAGATAATGTCTGATATAGAGGCTGCCCCATCTCCGTCATTATACTGGATGCACACCGAAGGGCGACTCAACGTAATATCTTCCCAAAGAGTCAAATGGGCCTTTTCCACCAGTACAGGTGAGCTCAACTCAATTCAACTTGGCACCATGTTTGCAACATTCACAGAGGTAAGATCACTGCAGGTTATAGTCAACAAGATGGCAGCATAGCTTAAAGTGCTGTTCTAGTCATCTTCTTGCATCACAATATCTGTTATAGGGTTAGAAAAAAATCACATTGTCAGTTTTTTCCAACATCGTGCAGCCCTAATCTAGATGGTTGAGACGTTCGGAGCACTTTTCTCAAGCACACATCACAGAGAGCATGTTTTTAAAAATCATCTGACAGTCACAGTTTTCAGCATGTTTGGTTTATTATCAGTTTTGAATTGACGTATTATTACATGACTGTTAACACTACTCATACACACCGACCTTCCAGAGCATCATCACCACGTGCTTCATGTTGAGTAAATATTCCTGACGCTGCCGAAGAAGGACTGAACGGTCCTGTCATGGATGAAGAACGTTGTAGAAAGTGGAAAGTTGATTCCTTTCTAAGCAGTTTTCTGGGAACTAGTTCAGTCCTGGTTATGGATGCTGCTGTTGTCCGGGAGCATTTGAGCCACACGGGGGGGTCAAGGGTGAAAAGTCTGCAGAAATATTAAAGTAAAATGGCAAGAAGCCAGGATGCAGGACATAGATTTACCATCAGAATACCAGGAGGTGCAGTGTTACTCAGTTTACATGTCAGTGGTTTTAATGTTGTGGCTGATCCGTGTAATGTTCTGCGTCACACACTCCTGTTCTCATCACGCGTTTCAAGGGCAAAACAGTAACAAGGAAAGAGAGGGGGTGTCATTATGAGCTAGGAGACCTGATATCAAGCCCTCCTCCCCTCTGCTGATCACATTGCTCTGCTACAGTGTTCATGTTGAACAGTGAACTCTCTGCAGATGCTGTAAATGAGAGACTCAGCAGAAAACGCTCAGTTTCCTCCACGTGACCTTCCAGAAGCCTGTTCCCACCATCATTCTGAAAACAAAGCTTTTCTTTTCAAATGAATTAAAATAACTTTCTTACTGAACATGTGCATCCTTTCCTGCTTGAGTGTCTCATGAATGAGTGCAGAGTTGTCGGGTTAACATTGTGTGTATGGCGCCCCCCAGTGTATTTCTGCAGGTGTTACATGTTGCAGCCTTGATACACAGCTGCACCGCTCAAGATTTCCATCACAGTTTATAAAGTGAGCTAAGGGTTAATGTGTAAAAGGCTTCATGTTACAGATTAAACTTTTTTTTTTTACAATATTTTATTTCTGATTTTATTTTCCCCCAAGAAAAAGGTCAGTTTTCAACTGACATGATAAACTAAAGTAAAAGAAGTGAGAAAGAGACTATATATGGTGACAGAGACAGTGAAATAAATTTACAATGAAAGGACAATAATAGTGGATAAAATAAAGAATAAAAAACAATAAATTCAGTCACCTAAACTAATTATATGAAAGAATAAGTTAAGCAGATACATAATGCAAAAGTTGAAAATAATTTAAAATAATGAGAGACCTATGGTAGCTTTACAGTTAGATCAGGGGTCTGCAACCTGCAGCTCCAGAGCCACAAGTGGCTTTTTGGGCCTTCCACAATGGCTCAATAACATCGACTTAAAATTATAAATGAGAACTGAGTAATATTTTTTAAAAATATAGATGATAACAAATGTTTTCAATTTCTGAAAAAAGTCAGAATTCTGCCAAAATCTGAAAACTAATTACATCGATCCCATTTCATCTTCAATACATTTAAGTTGTAGTCTGCCCTCCCCCCAGACTAGAAGACTTACTGTACACACTCCAACGCACACATCACAGTGCCAAAAACATCAGGCCAGTCACACACACACATTTACACACACATGCACACGCACATACAGTGGGAGAAATAAGTATGTGACCCCTTGCTGATTTTACAGGTTTGCCCACTTAGAATGCAGCAATCTATCATTTTAATCAGATGTACATTCCCACAGCGGTAAAAACAAAATCCTAAAGAAAATCCCTGAAAAAAGCTGAATTTATAAAAAATTGATAATCATAAAAGCCTTTGATCTTTCAGACCAGATCAAAGACATAATCCACGTTTCAGGACGGTTGTGAAAAAATGCAGAAAAACAGGGTGTGTAAGGACTGAAGCATGTAACCGGCTGTAGCTCAACGCCTCATGTGTCATACATGCAGCTCATGTGTCATACCTGCAGCTCATGTGTCATACATGCAAGTCATGTGTCATACGTGCAGCTCATGTGTCATACCTGCAGCTCATGTGTCACACATGCAGCTCATGTGTCATACATGCAGCTCATGTGTCACACATGCAGCTCATGTGTCATACATGCAGCTGTGTCATACATGCAGCTCATGTGTCATACATGCAGCTCATGTGTCACACATGCAGCTCATGTGTCACACATGCAGCTCATGTGTCATACATGCAGCTCATGTGTCACACATGCAGCTCATGTGTCACACATGCAGCTCATGTGTCATACATGCAGCTCATGTGTCATACATGCAGCTCATGTGTCATACATGCAGCTCATGTGTCATTCGTGCAGCTCATGAGTCATACATGCAGCTCATGTGTCATACATGCAGCTCATGTGTCATACATGCAGCTCATGTGTCATACATGCAGCTCATGTGTCATACATGCAGCTCATGTGTCATACATGCAGCTCATGTGTCATACATGCAGCTCATGTGTCACACATGCAGCTCATGTGTCATACATGCAGCTCATGTGTCATTCGTGCAGCTCATGTGTCATTTGTGCAGCTCATGTGTCATACATGCAGCTCATGTGTCATACGTGTTCTTTAGAGCTGCAGGAGACATTTTCAGATGTCACATCTGCATTAAAGGTGCATTGCTGCAGTTTAAATCCTAAATACTCTTCTCTCTCGTCTGCATGCTCTTACAGTTTCTGACGTGTATGAGCTGATGTCTCTGCACTGCAGTCGTCCATAGTTCTGTTTCTGCATGCTGAATGAGAGGGATTCGGGTTCGAGACCTCAGGAGCGTGCATGTGGGTGCATTTTGCCAACTTAGCGACTTTGGCGCTATAGTAGGCAACTTTTCAGACCCCTACCTACCCCTACTTAGCTACTTATTTTCAAAAAAGCACCTAGTGACAAATCTATTGACTTTCCTTGGCGATAAAGTTTATATTGCTCCACCCGTTCATCGGGTGCTCCCTGCCGTCAGCTCCCCCCTTCGTGTTTCCCGGCATCACTCACTGCTTCCGCCGTCTGTTTGCAGACAGCAGTTCTTCTGAGCTGCTGTGAGATGACCTCGCCTTCTCATCCAGATAATTTCCCATGATGACACAACTGGGTCTTCTTTGCACCATGAATCAAATGTCACCCCTTCAGTACCTTTGTAAATTTGTACGGTAGCATGTCAAACTACGTACAGAATGCTTCTATATGGTTCTGCACATGCACACTAGTGCTCGACTGGTGCAGTGACATCTTTTAGCGACTGCTGGCGACTTTTGGGCCAGCCAATGACGACGTCTCTCCCTGAAGACCTGACAGCAGTGTGTGGGTGCGTCACCCTCGTTCGCCTGCCCGCTGCCAGTGTTGTGTTTCCACCGCCTTTAGCGCACGGAGGCAGCGCTGCTGCTGAAAGATGGATAACAGACCGGCCTCAGTGCCGCTCAAACTCCAACTCAAGCTCCACTTAAAGGAGCTGTATCAGCTTTTCAAACATTCCCAAAGTCAACTACAGGCATTTATAAGCTAAACATGTTCCCCTCATCACTATAGAAACTAATTAAGTGTAAATACCACATGCCCGATTAAAGATGACATAGCAGCTAAAAGCAGTGACACAGAGACACCAACTTCTCTGGATAGTGAAGACTTCAAACTATAAACCAGTTTTTAATCGTGTTAACAGACCAAATATAATCGGAGTTATGATATAAAATGTACAACCTAGTTTTCCAATTGATATTACGTACATGTTTCTGATATATGGTAGTATCTGATACCTGCTAGTATCTGTTATATAGTAGTATCTAATACCTGCTAGTATCTGATATCTGGTAGTATCTAATACCTGCTAGTATCTGATATATAGTAGTATCTAATACCTGCTAGTATCTGATATATGGTAGTATCTGATACCTGCTAGTATCTGATATATGGTAGTATCTAATACCTGCTAGTATCTGATATATGGTAGTATCTGATACCTGCTAGTATCTGTTATATGGTAGTATCTGATACCTGCTAGTATCTGATATATGGTAGTATCTAATACCTGCTAGTATCTGATATATGGTAGTATCTGATACCTGCTAGTATCTGTTATATGGTAGTATCTAATACCTGCTAGTATCTGATATATGGTAATATCTAATACCTGCTAGTATCTGATATGCTAAGTTAAGGATATTTTGGGATCTTTGCTCTATAGTTGTACTTCTCAAAATGTGAGAGATACAACCTCACAGCTTTCTGCATATATCGGTATCGGTTGATATCGGAATTTAAGAGTTGGACAATATTGGTATATCTGATATC
The DNA here is from genome assembly GCA_023101725.1 of Atherinomorus stipes. NCBI lineage: Eukaryota > Metazoa > Chordata > Actinopteri > Atheriniformes > Atherinidae > Atherinomorus > Atherinomorus stipes. The sequence continues at coordinate 281,327 of JALJCO010009279.1, read as the reverse complement.
GGTAAAAAAAAAAAAGCATCATTCCTACTAGTGATAGATTTTGAAAGTAAGTGTTTTTTAAAGCCTACTTAGTCTCTGCAGCTGTCAGGAATCATTCACAGCCGTGGAACTGCTGCCTGAGAAGCTCCGTGTCCCATGATGCCGAGCGTCGCTCTGGGGGACTGACATGGTGGGTGGCTGTGGAGCTCAGGCCCCTCGAGCTTGAGGAGGATTGGAGAGGTTCCTGGAATAATCTGGTGCAATGTTGTGTATACGAGGAGACAGATTTCATATTTGATCCTCACATTTGCTGGGAGCCAGGAAGGGAGGGGGGGGCTCCTGCCAGGACTCCCAACAAGGAGTATAACAGTAATCCAGCCTGGAGGAGACGAAGGCATGGACCTGTCAGCATCAGACTGGGGGGGGGCAGCTCTACAGAGACGTTGGGTGTGTCGTTGAAAGGATAGATGCTGATGTCAGAGCAGGACCGGAGCTGATGTGGAGTTCCAGCGAGACCCTCGGTCCAGATCATCACATCTTCATCTCCCCCAGGACTGATGATGTGGCTGCAGGGGAGGTGGGGTCTCTTCTGATGTAGAGCTGAGTACTGAACGGGCAAAAAGCCCTCCTGCCCGCCGCCTGCCGGCTCAGAACAAACCAGAAAAACAGTTTCATGCTGCGGGCGTCACAACTAACTAACTGCATTTTAATGAATTTTTATTTCTGCTCTTTCTCTTTTTTTTTTGCTTTTAAAGGGACCAGAGGCAGGAATTTAAAAAAAAACAAACATGCATGTCCATTTTTTTCATACTAATGGGTGATGAAGCGCTAAATACCAAAAATAACGTTTCCACCACGTTTCTCTCCGTTGCCTTCAACAGGCTGTGTGCTGCATAAAGCTGCAATTTGGTGTCTGAATTTCCCGCGCTGCCCTGCAGACGTGACGTCATTAACGCTACATCCACAGTTTTGATGCAGGAAGAAGACGGTCGCGGTAAATTCAAACACTGTAAGCGATAGTTATGGATTCTTCTGCCGTCAGCAAACGATGTAGATCAACTGAAAGACACTAAAAAGTGGAACTACGAAGAAAAAGGTTAGTAAACAACATTATAGCTTCAGTTTGTGCTCCCGTGACGGCTTGAGTCGTGGCTGCAGTTACCTGAAGCGCCAGTCGCGGCAGTCGCGAGTTTCGTTTCTTAATCTTTCCTCAAGTCCCTTTAAACTTGCTTTTATCTTTGTGCAGCGCTCTGATCGACCACGGTTGTTGTAAAGGTCTTTTATTAATAAAAATTGAATTGAATTTAATTCTGTCCTATAAAGACACCCTGAGAGTAGACATCTGCGGATCGATGATAAACGTAGGTACGTAGTAAAGTACAGCAAACCATGGCAGCACCTCCAAACACGCTGTTTATTTTGGGATTACGAAACCCAAAGATCTTATCAAGAAGCAGCTTCTATCATGGCTCTGTTACCGGAGGCTATTATAACTAGTGATGCACGGTATTACCGATATGATACTGTATCATATCGGACAATACAGGCTTCAGAACTGAATAAGAAGACATAAAAAAACTTTTATTCGTCCCACAATGGGGAAATCTGCAGTTCTGCAACAGCACTGCAGCAGATCGGTGTGACCAAAGGTAGAACAGACGGAAAAACTTACAGACATAAAGGATAGATCGAGAGGGACGTTATTACGTTCCAGAAAACACATGCTTCACATGTTGCTCAACAACATTTTAGCTTCAGAGACAGATAATGTTTGTTTTATTTTTTTTGTTTGCTTTTATTTCTTTCAAACCACCATTAAAAATCAATGTCATGATTTTCATAGAATTTTTATTTATTGTTACTTTTGTCAATTTCAACTTATTTAACGAAAGCTGATCTTTTTTCTTCTTTAATCGGAGGGTGTGAATAATTTTGACGACTAATAACCGACGCTGCTTCTACAGCAGAACTGTTGTTCTGAATTTTGCACAAGGAACGAATATTACATCATTTTCAGCTTCAATATCAGTGTCGGCCATGAGAAGCAGTAAATTATCGGTTATCTGTATCGGTTAAAATGTTTCATATCGTGCATCACCAGTTATAACCCATGATTGTGCATGTTAAGGAGAATTTGAGCCTGACACCATCAGCTGCGGTACAGCAGAAAACTCTGGAGTGTGACGGACTTACTGAACTGCATCCGTGCTAATTTGACCCCACGCGGGAACCCGGGGGCTGAGGGTCGCTATAGAAACAGCCGAAATAGTTTTCTTTTTTTTTTCCTGACCTTGAGGTCATGTTGAGGAATGCCGTGCAGCTACCTGAGTTCAAAGTGCTCAGTGGCAGGATGGCAGAGGTGAGAACAGCAGGAGGAGGGAGAGAGGAAGATGAAGGGGGAGAGCAGGTCAGCGTTGCCAGAAAATGTTTATCACCACCATGTTTGTCAGGCGTTTTCTGAGAAGCCACATTCATGTGATCTGGCAGGAAGCAGAAAAATGATGAAGACGTAAACGTGCAGATTATATCCGTGTATTTTGATTTAAACACGAAGGATTTGAAAGAAGTCAGAAAAGTAGAAAATCTCCGCTGCTGACGGTGTTGCAGAGACTCTCAGAGCTCCGTTTTATCGTTCCTACTGTTCTTTATGGGAAATTTTAGCCAAGTAGAGACGAGAGAAACTTGGGAAGGGAGCATCATTACATAGGAACAAGTTAAGAGGCTTGAAAGGGGTGTGAAACTACTGTATTGATACACTGAAATATCCCAATATTTTATGCTGCAATATTGTATCGATATTTTAAAGTGCTGTATTTATATTTTTCCAGCCGAAATCTCATTGCTCTCGTACAAAATCTCGTGAGATCTTGTGGTTCTATTAGTACCGACATGTAGAAAAGTCTCTGCTTTCCACTGATATCTATGTGCATCTGCAGGTTCAGGTTAAACTTTAGACACAGTGGTGGTTTCAAGTCTTATTTTTGCTGATATTTGTATTGTTTTTACTGTTCATTGTTTTGTTTATTCATACCTTACCTCATATACTCAAACATTTATCAAAAATAAATAAATAAAATTTGAAGAAAATCATATATATATATAGATATAGATATATAGATATAGATCTATATCTATATCTATATATAGTATATACACACCTATACACATACACACATACATAAAACTCTGTTCATTGTTTTGATTAGGGATGCATGATATTGGAATTTTGGCCGATATCTGATATGCCAATATTTTAAAACTCATGTGGCCAATAACCCATATCAATCCCGATACCGATATTAAAGTTTTTTTTTTTAAAAGCAGTCATTGCAAATAGCAGTTTTGTTATCTGTTTCCGACACTTTGAAAAATAGGGGTAGAAAAAATATCAATACACTCAAATATCATGATATTTTAATGATATTTAAAAATGCGGTATTGATCTATCTTACTTACAAAATCTCTTGAGATTTCATCGTTCTGTTACAAAGTCTCACCATATTACGTTAATTCTCGCGAGATTTCGTCACAGAACGATGAAATATTGTGAGATTTCGTTAGTAAAATAGATACCGCGATTTTAAATGTCAATATATCAGCACATGAAAATATCGTGACATTTTTTGTGAATTTTCACAAGATTTTGAAACAGAATAAAGAAATGTCAATATGATATCAGAATATGAATATATTGCAATATTTCAGTGGATAGATATTTTTCCCACCCCTAGTCTTTAGAAGTTTGAAAGTCTGTAAAAAAGCTGCAGTGTTCAGCGCCTACTCTGCCGATAATGCAAGCGTAGAAGAAGAAATTCCCTGTTTACATTGTGCTAAGAGCGACAGAGCTGCAGACAAACACAAGAGAGGTTGGATATTGATTTAAAAGAAAGAAAGAAAGAGAAAGAAAGAAATAGGAAGTACGATCTTCTTCTGTTTAGGCTATAAAAATATACTAAATGATGTGGTTTCCAGAGCAGTATGGAGGAATATCGGCAAGTTTTTGTGGACTTTTATGGACCTTTGTGTTTCAGGCACAGGTCACCTCCATTATACGAATGTCGGCGGATAACGAAAACCTCCCCTCTCTCTCCGGCTACATTTGAGACATTAAAAACGTGCTCCAGAGTCTTGCTCAGCATGAGGGTGAGTAGAAAATGAAGGACCATCGTTCTGTGGGTGTTGTGTCCTTTTAACCACTTCTACAGCAGTCGGTTCTCTACACGGGTCACAAGTGCCCAACACTTTCAACTTATTTCTATCTATAGTGGGCATGTGACATGTTTCGTTTTGCTAAATAAACATGTGAGTGTGAACAGGGCCTTAAACTGTGTCTGTGCAGAAAACAGAGAAACTGGTGCCAGAACATCAGTGGAAAAGGTAGAAAGTTGTGTTTGAAAGAGGAGAAGCCAGTTTGCACTGAGCTGGAAAAACAAGGAGGCTACGAAAAGCTCAAGAGAAAAAGTAGCAAAAAACAAAAAGAGCCGAGGAATGCAAAGAAAGAGGAGACAGAAGGAAATGAAGCAGTTACTGTAAACCGGGGAAACCCTCGGAGCTGCATGATTACAGTCAGCTCCTGCAAGCTGGTTCCAGCCTTTTAAGGATAAAGGATAATGATGCAGGAATTCAGCTGCCGTGAAGGAGAGCACAAAGAAGACATGTTGACACTGAGAAATAATTAATCCAACTACAAAAGGCTCCGGTTAATGAGGATAGCTAACGACCAGACCTGCATACCGCCTCTGCAACTGAACCTTAAGCCCATTATTGCCTCAAATGCAGGCAGTTGTGTGTGCACGAGCCCTTTGCTAATCTGAGCTGTCATGAAGAGACTCCATCTGAAAAATATTTGTGTTTTGGGGGCGTTCTGGGTGATTTTCCAGACTATAATTAAATAAGTGGAGCTAAACACTGCCAAGAATGTGCAGACAAGTGTTGACTTTAGTGGGTTTTTTAGTGAGTGGATCCCGGCCCAAGTTCAGCATACCATTTCAGTTTGCAAGATCTGGGCACGAAAGTTACACTTCCCATTTTTAGGAAAGTTTGTTCTGTGTCAGCAACAGTTGTCCTTTCCTTTTTATCTCCTTTTCTTCTCCTCCATCTTTATCTTAATCTTTTATTTTCCCATCAGTTTTTTATATAAAGAAGTACATAATTATTTTTTTTTATCATATCACCATTCAGGAACAGACAGATGTTTTCTGTTGATATCAAAGTAAAGAGTGTTCTGCTCTTCTTATCCCTGTTTTAGCCGAGTAATTCATTAGGAAACAATAAAACCGTTTTATTTTGCACCAGCCTGTGTGTGATAAGCAAACATGTGCTCCTAATGACCCTCGGTAACAGTCTGCCAAAGATTTATTAACCAGCTGTTCGGGGCTTACAGTGTATCAGAAACAAATCTGAACCAAATGTGAGGAATGTTTAAATGTGAGACAATAAAAGGGAACAAAGCTTTTTTATCGCTGCTGGTTCACAAAGTCAAACGAAGAAAAGTGATTTTGCTGAACTGAGCGAGCAAACGTGCTGTAAAGGCTTTGTTCACGTGGAACGACAGCGTGGGATGACTGCTGCATCACACTTTATATAAATCGCCCACAGCTGAACCCTGGCCCCGTGGCTTGACCTCTGACCCCACCTGACAGACCTAATTTAGAGCGAATGACTTTGACAGGTTTCTGCGTTCTGAAACAAGAGCGGCTGGTAAACACGAGAGACGATGAAAAGATGGTCTGTGCAGTGGTTTGGTCGTATTTAGCCGCAGTAGCAGAGTGGGCTTCTGGGAAAGACAGATGATCCCTCAATAACATCTGATTAACCTCCATTAAAGGAACAGTACACCCACAGAATGCTTTATCTTCCACTTCCCCTCATGGTGAGAAAGACTCTGCAGCACTTTTTTAATATCTCAAATGCAGCCGGCGATCAGGAAGGCTTCTCGTCTCCCCCCAGTACTACATCTTACTTTTGCTAAGCGCGCATATGCGCGTTCACGAAACTACGGAAGCTTCGGCGTTCAGAGCCTACTCTGCCAATAATACAAGCGTAGAAGAAGAAATTCGCTGTTTACATTGTTCTAAGAGCGACAGAGCTGCAGACAAACCGGAACAAACACAAGAGGGCCCAAGAGGGGTTGATATTGATTTAAAACAAAGAAAGAAAGAAGAAGAGAACGGGCGATCTTGTCTGCCGCGGCTTTCGTAGTTTCGTGAATGTGCACCGTGCTTGAAGGAGATGCGATGTAGTACTGATGTAGTACTGTTTAGGCTCTAAAAATATACTAAATTACGTTGTTTTGAGTAAATTCTGAACGCTAGCTACTCAGGACACTTGACATATTGACAAGTTTTTGTGGACTTTTATGGACCTTTTTGGCTCGGGCCCCGGTGAACTCCATTATATGAAAGTTGGGGGGAAACGAGAAGCCTTCCTGATCGCCGGCTGCATTTGAGATATTAAAAAAGTGCTCCAGAGTCTTTCTCACCATGAGGGGAAGTGGAAGATAAAGTTACATCATTCTGTGGGTGGACTATTCCTTTAAGTAAATCATATGCGACATACTGTACTACAGTATAATCTTACCAGTTGGTGGCAGTAATTCACCTTTGAGTTCGCCAACCACCGTTAAACTCTAAAGAAGAAGTCATGTAAAAAACTAAATGAAACTGAGAGACGATAACTGGATGGATGTTTTTGAAGTCCACGAAACATCACATCAGCAGGTCTAGTCTGGCCGTATTTCCACCAATTTATCCTCTAAAATGTAATGGACTGCCAGCTGCCGTCTTGAAATCATGTGATTGGCGTACGCGTTTTGATTGGTCGCTAGATCTTCTGCCCTCAGCAGCTCAAGTTGAGCGCACACGGTGAGTTTTTCGCCTCGCGGGGCTGAAAATATAAAACATGTTTGATTTTCACCTCAAGGCCTCGTGAGGCAGAAAACTCACCAGAAATCGACACAGCGACGATCTGCTGAACCAACAACATCCATGACTGTTAGCTCAGCAGAAAGCTCTCGTGTTCGGCAGGTATAACACTTCCAAACTGTACTGCAGTGGAACTGCGGTTGCAGACTTGATGGCAGGTGCTGCATGAATAATTTCTCATTACAACTGAAAGTGACCTCCAACTTGACCTGGACTTGAACCATAAGACTTGAGACTTGCAAAAAAGGACATATGAACACGTCTGTATGGATAGTGTTTCTTGTAAATGTTTGAAGTGCACGGAAACCGGCCTGGATGGAGTCCTGTTAGTGAGTTTAGCCTTATGCAGATGCACAAGCTGGTCTCCATTATGACACATATGTCACCCATATTCCTCTTTTGTTTGTGTAAAATCACACTGTGACTGCATCAGCTGTGACTGAGGAGCTGCCCAGTCCTCTGAGCCAGATCTGTTCCTGGACAGCTACCAACTATTACACCATGAATCAGACCGGAATTAATCTTGACAGTCGGAGAGTAGGAGCATGTGATATGAAGCCCCACAAGACCGGCAGACATTTCATCGGCTAGCAGAGATACGATCCATCTTTGCGGACGTGGAGAACCTGTCAGATGAAAGAAGTTTTGTCTTTCAAGTGAAGCCAGTTTTTTATATACCAGTGGACTTCATCTCTGAGGTGTTTTCTGTTCTTACTCTCTAATTTTTTATCTTTTGTAAGATAAAATATGATTTTTATTGCAAAAAGGAAACCAAATGTCCAGACCGAACATCGTTTTCATGGACTGTTTAGTTTATTTCGTCACGCCTGTGTGCTTCAAATTCCAGACTTGTATTCCAGACAGGATATGGATGAGGTGTGCGAGAGCATTTCTGGGTTGTTGCATATGTCTGCTGCTGCAAGCCCAGCAGATTGATGAGTTCCAGTTCAAAATACCAGACAAACTAACTCGTATCTAAAGTTTCTTTGGCAAACATATGAATTCCTGAAGACTTAAAAGATATCTTTTTTTTCAACCTGGACCTTATTTCTAGGAGTTTATACGTGCATTTACTCACCGGTAACATTTCTGCATCACTTTGACATTATGATTGATATTATATTGAGTCGTCCTTCGGTGTTCATCCAGTATAATGGGAGAGACGGGGCAGCTACTATAGGGTATTATCTGCAGTAAAACTCCTTGATTTTCACCAATACTTTCAGTAGAATGAACAAATGAACGAGTACTATTGCCCAGATTTAGCTTTCATTAGTTATCAGGGTTCTACACAATTTTCGGGGCCGCGCATTCACGATGCGCGCTTCTGTAGTACAGCTGAGACGAGCAGCTGCTACCCAGACAACAACAAAAACACAATTTGAGAAACTCTGAACTCACAGGACAATAGTACTCATTCGTTTGTTCATTCTACTTATAGGTACAGTATGTAAGAATTACTGCCATCTAGTGGTAAAGATGGGTATTTGAAAGAAAAAGTGTTTTCTTTCAAATGAATTCATATTCCAGCACTGTTGTGAATGTACGGTGGCCGTTAGTGGCCAAAATTCTCCCAGACATAAAAATGTTTTTACCTGTGAGTGGATCCAGTGGGAGGAGATTTCGGACACTACATGGGGTGACATCAGTAGATGCGCCAGGTGTTGCTGTGATGTGCAGTAGCGGAACTTCAATAAAGTTTGAAAAAAAAAAGACGTGCAGTAGCGGTAGCTAACAGTTATGAACAACAGACAGCTTTCCTGCTACGAAGAAATACCATTATTGTTAAAAAGCTACACAACAACACCATCAAAGCAAATGTTGGTACTTTAACGTTACTTACATTTATTTATATGATCACCAAACATGGCGGCATGGCATTGTGGTATACGGGGGTAAAATGTAGGGTACATCGCTTGTACATGTACATTCGCAGTGCATTGTGGGTATTTTATAGTAGACGATGTAGTGGATGAAAAGTAGTGAACAAAATTCGAACGACACTACAAAATGGCATGCTCACTATATAGTGCACTACATCCGTGATAGGGAGCAATTTCGAACACAGCTAATGTTTTTTCCATTCAGGGACACCGTAGTAAAACTGGTGGAACAAATATGGCAGCCCCCATGTATGTGAACCCCCCAGCAAGTAGATATCAATGACTCATTTTAAGAAAATAAACATATAACAGCTATTCTAACGCAGCGATTACACATCAATTGAAACACAGTTTTGAATTAAATATCACATTTTTCTGCCATTGACCTTTGATTTTTTTACACACTGTACCTTTAAAGCATTGATGAAATCAAGGAGTTTTACTGCAGATAATGGCCGTGTCTCAAACCGCGCACTTGAGCACTTCAAACGCTCTTTTTGAGTGTGTAGTGCGTTCCTGCTGTCATTTTAGCAAAGATTTCGTGCACTGAAAGTACCAGGATGTTTTCCTAATAACGGCCAAAAATTAGGTGCAAAACAAAGTGCACTACTCGCACTAAATGGACGCCATCTTGCTGACGTAGAGGAAGAGGCGGGACTTTCGAACTGCTTTCACGGCGGTGAACGAAGCAGTGTCGACCCCTGCTGCAGTGGAGGCGGTGTTGTACTGATTTAAGTAACGTTTATGAAATTATTCAGACATAATTACTAATGTGTATGTAGCTACCAAGCTGTTCACTCCCTGATGACAGTTATGATCTGGTCGTGTGTTTCAGGCCGCGATTTTACCGGCTCAGTAGAGTTAGCTCATGTTAGCGGGCAATGCTAGTCCGTCAATTCCGGTAAGTGCAGTGCTCTGTTTGGGTCAGCATTTAGCGACAATAGTGTGCACTACAGACGAAGAACACAGTGCGCACTACGCACTGAAATCCAGTGCACTCAGGCAAGTGTGCGGTTTGGGACATGGCTAATGACTTATATAGTGACCGTCCCGTCTCCACCATTTTACTGGATGTACACTGAAGGGTGACTCATCGTAATATCTTCCAAAGGAGTCAAAGTGATGCAGAAACTTCACCGGTGAGTAAATGAACATATAAACTCCTAGAAATAAGGTCCAGGTTGGACAATATGACAGTTATGCTTTAAGTATTTAGATGAGAAGTATTTAAACATTACAAGATAAATAAATGAGCTGAGAATTTAGATTTAAATTAATGTTTTAAAGAGATTTAAACTCCACTGGTTGTGTGAAAAAGTGCATGTGAGGTTTGTCTGCTAGCATGTTGCTAGCGTTGTGTTAACAACTGTCTTGCCACAGCTCTTAATTAGGCCCACCTGTGCCTTGTAATCACTCTCATGCTACTCACCTGTTCTCCCTAGCATTTAACCCCCTCATGTCACTCCCCCAGTGCCAGATTGTCTGTTGCCGTTTGTCCAGCATCTTTTCCAGCGTGTGGAACCTTGTTTGCCTCAACCTCTCTCTCTGGGTTTGTCTTGGACTTCTGTCTTCACATTCACAGCCCTTGCTGGACTGGTTTGACCACCGATCCCACTCCCAGTCATCTCAGGCTCCCCTCACCTCAGCTGGACTGCACCTCGTCATTACTCACTATTGTAAAGAAAACTTTCCGACCAATTACCTGTGAAGGAAAGAATTGAATAGAAAAAGTTGGTGAATAGAAAAATTAAGTGGGAAAACGCCTTGTTCTAAAATAGTCCACCTTGTCCCCTTTCTTGTCCCTTTACAAAAACCTTAGTTATGTCCAGATTTGGGGATACGTCCTTCGAAGGACGCGTCTTACCCAGTCTACGTAGGCCGGGTCTAGGGATGGACGATACCCAAATTTTTCATGTCGATACGATACCAGTAGTTTATGGCACTTTTTCAGCGATACCAGTATCGATACTGATAGCTTTTGTCCTTTAAAAGAAAATCACATGATAGTACATTTTGCTTTAATACCTTGAATGCAAGGGCAATATTAGATATAAGTAAACCTGAAGTACTAAAAAGAAATGCTTTTAAAACAATAATAAATTATTGTGATGATAAAATGAAACAAAAATAGATTAAAAACGACTTTCAATTATAAAATAACATGATATATAAAATAATCACATTAATTAAGTGAAAAATGTTAAAATAGAAAGTATAAGAGTAATATTACAAATTTACCTAAACATAATGTACAATAGGCTACCTACATTTTTTTTTTACATTGGAGGGCTGAAAATGACTTGGGGTGGATGGTCGTGGGCCAAAACTAAAAATTCGTGTTGCAGTGTCAGAAATGAAATACTTCTAGCCCAGAGCATTCAAAACAAAACCTGATAAAAAGTGATGAGGAAAATGAATAACACTTTTCTTTGTGTTCATTATTGTTTTTTCACATTACTTTGTATGAGGTTTTATTGTGGAAATCTTCTCTGCTGCCTCTTGGCCAGGACTCCCTGGAAAAAGAGGTTTTTAATCTCAATGGGACTTTCCTGGGAAAATAAAGGTTAAGTAAAATAAAAAAAAAAATCTTCTCACCTATTCTCTGATCATGAGCTTCCAGATCTGAGTTGACAGACGAACCGCAGTGCCCCCCTGCCCACAATGCAATGCAATGTTAATATGTGGTCAGACAGGGAAGTTCAACAATGAATGAAAATCAAAAGAACTTTTCACATTGCTGGGAAAATCATCATTTTCTTAAAAAAAAAAAAAGAAAGAAAAAGACTGGATGGCGGGTCAAAAATAATCACTTGTGGGCCAACTTTAGCCCCGCGGCCCCATATTGGACAGCCCTGATTTATTTAAAGGGCCCATATTATGCGCTTTCCCCCCATCTGAAACAGTTCTTTGATATCTTGATGTAATGGGTTATATGCATGACTGCAACTGAGTTTTGACATGGCAGACAGACATTGCGTTGCAACTGTCCACCCCCCGTCTGCCATTTTAAAACTTGCTATGCTAGCTCTTTGGCGACTTCTCCTGTAGCTTCTGTTTCATTTATCATGTAGGATGAGTGGAACTGCCGTAAATGAGCCGAATCGAGGCCGCGCAGCGTTCGCACCATCGGAGAACCGTACTGGAGATGGAACCGAACCGAGACCACCTCCAGAGGTCGGTCTTACTACCGTTCTTTAGTCCGGACCAAAACAAACTGGTCCACATTCACACCTGCCCAAACTTACCACAGGTGATCTGAACTCCAGTCCGGACCAAATTGTGCTGGTGTGAAAGCTCCCTAAGAGGCAGAAAATAGGGGTCAATAGTCACGTGTCGAATTAGGAGGGGGGTTGGGTGTGTGCGTATGCATTTTGAGTTATATACTTGGATGTGTGAAGGCTTGTTTTTATTTGAATTTGCAGTTTTTATTATGTGAATCACTTTGTGTTGCCTTTTAACGATATGAAAAGTGCTTTATAAATAAAGCTTGATTTGATCGGTTTTGATTTAATCGGTGGATCCTAAATCAAACTGAATCAAAATCGTGTTGTGTCTGAATTTGATATTAACATCATATTGCTTAACCTGACTCCGGCAGATGGACTTTCTCCCGCACATCCATCTGGGAATCATCCGTTAGAGCAGTTTTGGGAAGGGCGAAAATACTGGTTAGCTGATTGGATAAGGCATCTGTCTATCACCACCTATGTTGGTGATAGACAGGACAGATCAATCAATCAGATCAACGAAGCATATGACGTACTAACAAAGCGACGATGAAAACACGAGCAAAAACATATTTTCCATTGACAAAAGCCTCCAGAGCAGCTGTTTTTCTCTTCTTTCAGAAGAAAAACTCTGTAATTCCGATAAAACTTGAGCGATAGCCACGCCGATGCTAGCTTCATCCGCTAAAGCCGCCATGTTGTTTAGACTGAACTGTCGCTTCTCGTTGCATCACACCTCAACCGCCTCAAAGCCGACGCTGATCGGACGTTCGTTTGGTGAACTGCTCCAAATTCTCTTCTACAGAAAGTAGCCAGACTGATCTGCGAGTAAAAACCTGAAGCTCACGAGGCTACATGTTGCTACCCACTGTATCGATATATCGTATGGTAACAGAACCAGTGATTTACCCCCTTGCAAACAACCTCAGTGGTCATATTTGAGATGTTTTGGCTGTATGGATTTTAGCTTCTATGAGTTCTGTTTCATTTTGTTAATGTTGCAAAAATCAGACTAATGAAGTTGAAAGTGTTGGAGGGCTTTTAGTGTAACACACTCAGGACTCCTGAGCGAACACTGACAGAGTCAGAGCTTTTCTACCGGAGGCTAAAACTGACCTTTTCAGACTGAAGTGGACGTGGGGTGCTACTGCAGTGCCAACACATTCATTTTCAATTTTTCACATTCTCAGCAGCCCTCTACGACGCACCGGTAACCCTTTCCTGCCACGTTCTGGCACATGCGGAACAATGGCCAGCTGTCCTGCAATAATGAATATCTAATACTCATCGGTGATGTGAGGAGGGAGAGAGAGGGAGAAAAAACGTCCGAACACGGGACTCGTGTTTAAACAACACTTCTAAATTCATTACAAGTGTTTGAAACATTATAAAACCAAATTGTTTTGGAGCCAAGACTATGATTAGCCTGATTCACAGGCTGCAACATGTAAAACCTGAGTAAAGGAAGAAGTCTGCTACTGTCCAACATCAACGTCCGGGGGTCGGGGGGGTTATTGATTACTTATCTGAACAGAAATACTCATCTTCGTGCTCGTAACAATGGAAGCAGCTCTTCATCTGCATGGACAGATTTACGTATCTGCCTCATTCATGCAGCCGTTGTTACTGCCCTCCCCAGCTATCTCTACGTCCCCCCTCTTCTGCTCTCTGTTTTCTCGCCCCCTCTCTCTCTTTACTCTGTCTTTTGTGTAAGTGAAGCCGGGGCCTCCCAGTGACATGAGCCCTGCTCCTGTAAAACTAATAATGACTGAGATTTGTGCAGGCTTAGCATTCTTTCCCCCTTTCAGGGCAAGACACTGAGAATGGAGCAAGGGGAGGGGATGGAAAGGGGAGGAAGGTCTTGAGGTAAGGTGGGGGTGGGGGTGGGGGGGCATGTCCTAGTTTGAGAGGAAGCAACTCGGGAGATATGTGAGAAGGGAAGACCAGTGAAGCACAAGATGGAGAAAGAGACAGAGAGGCCCCTTCCCCTGAAACACGCTGCATGACTTCGCTTTGTATGGGTCAGTGCTGCTGAAATCACGCCGCATCCTCCCAAAACATACCACACGCATGCATACATGTAAAAATGTGCAATCACAGATTCTCATGTTCACGTTTCATAGCGTGTTCTCACCCTTCCTGCAATAAATCCAGATATCTGCATAAGAAATTAGGGCTGGATCATGAGTGGAGAGGTGTTAATAGTTAAAATGCACAGCTGAAGTCGAGACTACGCCGCAAAAACTCAAATCTTAGCAAGTATATTTTCCTCATTTCTAGTCAAAATATCTCATCACACTCAAAATAAGAAAATTACTTAAAGGCAGAAGCCACCCCGGGGTGAAACTGACCCTCGCCTCGCAGTCCCCTGAGTTGGACAAGTGGACAGAAGCGTTTTCTAACCGACCGTCATTCTCTGACGCCCCCGAACACGAGAGCTTTCTGCTGAGCTGAAAGTCATGGAGGCCGTTTGCTCAGCAGATCGTCGCCGTGTCGCCTGATTTCTGGTGACTTTTCTGCCTCACGAGGCCTCGAGGTGAAAATCAAACATGTTTGATATTTTTTTTGCCTCGGTAGGTGAAAAACCGTGTGTGCTCAACTTGAGCTGCTGAGGTCCGCAGATCACATGATTTCAAGATGGCAGCTCGCAGTGACAGAATCCGTTACATTTTGGAGGATAAATCCTAATTTATAGTCGTCCGTAAAGTGCTCTACGTACAGATCTGGGCATGAAAAAGTTCCTCCTTTTTCTCCAAGAAGTGGTGCAGTAGTAGTGCACCATTTCTGCACTATCACTGGCTGAACGATTTGTCCCGCGAATACCTCATCACGCACGGTGTCCAAACTTGGCGTGTGGAAACGTCCTTGTTCCGGGCGTTCATTTATGCTCTGAAATCGTTTCCCCTGGGCACACAGGCGTTTCTCTGTGCGATTAAAGTCGCTGGGCAGTCGGCTGAACGGGGAACTTTTTCATGCCCAGATCTGTAGGTTACCGAGAACCCTCTACGTCAACGGAGAGCCTGTCGTAGTGCCTCTCCGTCGTCTCCGGCTGCATGAAATATTTTTTAAGTGTCTGTCACTCCATCAACAGACGAGGGAGACGGCAAGGGCTGTGATTGGTCTACCACTACAAAAACACTAGCAGCGCCATTTTAAACCGGCTAGCCTATGAAGACGCGGATATGAGTCCAACCAAAGAACGTTTGGCTGAAGAAGTGAGGAAATACCAAAATCGCCCCATCGTATCTCTGTTATTCAGCTGCAGCAACAACAACAGTCTTTCTCTCTCGGACGCCGTTGCTCACTGTAACCGGAGGCAAAATAACCGCCGAGGTTCCCGACCATCGGCATCATATGAGCAGGTCAGTCTTGCGTAGCGACCCCTACTGATCGGGCTGGAAATTGCACTGCGTATCCGGCACCATGACGGAGATCGATGCAGGCTGGAGGGATCTCCGTCGTTACGCAGTTGGATAACGCATTACGCAGTCAGAGAAGTAACTGTAGCCTTGAATCGGTGGAAATACGGCCAGACTAGACCTGCCGATATGATGTTTCGGACTTCAAAAACATCCATCCAGATATCGACTCTGTCTCAGTTTCATTCATTTTTTCCTACATGACTTCTTCTTCTCTCCAGTTTAATGGCAGCTGGCGAACTCAAAGGTGCATTACCGCCACCAACTGGTATGATTATACTATAGTACAGTATGTCGCATATGATTTACTAAATAAAAAAACAACATAAATAAAAATTAAAGGGACTAGAGGCAATCAGACTATATTCAAGTGAAATAATCTGCCAGTGGGATATAAGTGAAATGAAAGCGTGATGTCGATTTCTGGTCCCAACGTTGCCCTGATCAGAGCAAATAACCTGATACCACCCACTCAGGACACTTGGATTACATTGGACGAGCAGTATGGAGGAATATTGACAAGTTTTTGTGGACTTTTATGGACCTTTTTGGCTCGGACCCCGGCGAACTCCATTATATGAAAGTTGGGGGGAAACGAGAAGCCTTCCTGATCACCGGCTGCATTTGAGATATTAAAAAAGTGCTCCAGAGTCTTTCTCACCATGAGGGGAAGTGGAAGATAAAGTTACATCATTCTGTGGGTGGAATATTCCTTTAAGAAAAAAGTCAGATTCTCATCTGTTCTACTTACACGTGTACAGAAAGGCCCCCCCAGCAATGGCGGACGATCTAGTTGCGGCGTTTGGCTGATTGGTCTATACTCAAAATTTTGAGCATTGAGTGTTGAAGTTGGCGATTTGGGACACAGCAATATACTCTGTAAACATGTCTAAAAATCTCAATATTCTGCTCTTGTCCAGTGTATTACTCTCAAATAAAGATTGTTAGGACAGTTTTGGCTTCATATAAGAATATGAGACTTGGTCAGAGACTGTTTTTGCAGTGTAGCAGTAAACTTGGTGCTTCAGAGGAATGCATTCCCCCTCCAACACTGCAGGCGAGCAGAACATGTGAAAGAGAAGCCAAAGAATATAGCACATGTCCCGGCTGCACGTTGACACCACTCTGACAAATTTGCACAAAGATCACCAGATGTGCTTCAAGATGCAACAAGAGGGCAAGGGGGAGGTCTCTCCGGTGCCCTCAACACTCTCCCCTCCCTGCTTTCACCTCCCCTCCTCCCTCCCTCGGAGACATGTGCGCACGCTGCGCCAGCAGACAGCTCCAGCTCTCCACTGATGCACAGACAGCTGCTGTTCCTCCCCGTCCCTCCTTTCTGCTCCTCGAGCCGGTTTCTTCCCCTACGCTGCCCCTTTTCATCCCGTCTGTACTTTCCCCTTCCTTCCCTCCTCTCTGTCACTCTGCACTTTTTCTCGGCCGGATATAAAGGCAGTCCTGTTGGAGGGAGAGGGCTTGTGTAATCTCTGGAAAGGCGCAACAGAGGAACTATAAACACCTTAAAGGACAAACTGGAAAAAGTGGGAACTTCTGAGAAAAGGAGGAAGATTTTCAGAGGAGATTGGAGTTGAGGTGGAGTTTACGCACCATGCCGGGCTGCTTAGTGCTGCTGCTGTCCCTGTTAGTCGTGTCCACAGGAAGTGATGCCAGAAAAATAAGGAAAAGAGGGCTCAACCACAAGGTGAGGTCACTAAATTCCCCTTTGACTTTCCATGTGATGAGTCGTGGATTCGTGTGTCTGTACGGCGTGCTGTGTCCAGTGGAAGTAGGTGAAAGCTCACAGCTCTGCAGGACAGAGCTGGCTCTGTAACGGGGGTGCTTCACACATCAGGGCAGCTCTGGCTGAGGTGAAAGGTGCTCCAGTTTTCTGGAAGCCTGAGGCGAAAATGAAAAGCAAGAAAGTGGAAATGAGCGTGTATGATCTGGTACCGTTGCTGCAGAGAGCGAGACAACCTGTCTGCATCCAGTTGGTTCATCTCAGAGTAATGAGTGGAAAAACTCCACCCAAGGAAAAAAGTCATGCACCAGCAACCCCACTGCAAAAACTCAAATCTTAAAGTATATTTTTCTAGTTTCTACTCAAAATATTATTTTTATTATTATTAAGTATCATGAAGGATTATATAGTGATAATGAGGATTATGATTTATTTATTTATAGTGAAAACTTTCTTATACTGTGATTTACAAAAGTGAGTTAAGTTATTGAGTATTGTTGAATATTGTTAATAATCAATTGCCTATACTTTTATTGTGGACTGTATACGTTTGAGAGTTTTGTTCTTATTAAGTATGGTGTATCGTGTCAAGAGATTTTGTTAAATGACAGTGAATGTTAAATTTAAGGGTTTTGGACCTGATAGGTTTTTCTAAACTTCTTCCAAAATATTATAACTTACGCCAAATATGAGCGTTGTTTTTAATTTCAGTTTGAAATGAAAAATATAATTCAAAGAAATAAGACAAAATTGCTTAAAGAGAAACATTTTGTGAGTATAGTACCTCGTTTTAAAGGTACAGCATGCAAAAATTCAAAGGTCAATGGCAGAAAAATGTGATATATAATTCAAAACTGTGTTTCAATTGATGTCTGATCACTGCACTAGAATAGCTGTTATGTGTTTATTTTCTTAGAATGAGTCATTTATATCTACTTGCTGCAGGAGTACATACATGGAGGCTGCCATATTTGTTCCACCATTTTTACTACGGTGTCCCTGAGTGGACAAAAACAATGTATGTGAAGAGGGAGCCCTCTGAACTTTCAAACTGCTGTACCAGCTTTGTTTAATGGAAGTAGCATCCATCTTGTATTGTACAATAAAAAATATCCACAGTTTTATTTTAAACGATATCTGGTTAACTTTAAGTCAGGGCTCTTGCAGGTTTCAACAAGTTAAACCGTTTAAAGACCTTTCATGACCTTCATAAATCAAATTTAAGACCAACGTGATGCATTATTACAAACATTCAAATAATGCCAGAAATTTGAAATAGGTCTTGATTAAAAAAATAACAAAAATAATTACATGGTTTGTAATTAATCAATCTTGATTAATCGCTAACAACAATTGCCCCAAAAAGTAACTTGAAAAAATATTTTAGTGGACGACCGAATCAAATAATAGACATTAATATTGTTAACTCAAGAAAAGTTGCATTTAATTGTATATTAATTTAAAAATATATATTGAAAGAAATTGAAAATATCTCTCGTAGTCATCTGAACCGTTCAGAAAGATGAACAGAATCAACTTCTGATATTTTATTCAGCGTATTCTGTGTGGCCAACGCTCCTTGGGAATGAATAAAAGTGAAAAATTAAGACTTGTCTGGATCAAATTTAAGACCTTGGATGAAAAAACTGCATTTTTTAAGACCTTTTAAGGCCTTAAAGGATAACTTTCCTTTTTTCCAAACTGGACCTTATTTCTAGGAGTTAATACATGCATTTACTCACCAGTAAAGTTTCTGCATCACTTTGAGTCCTTTGGAAGATATAACGTTCACTCGCTCTTTGGTGGACATCCTGTAAAATGGTGGAGACGGGGCAGCCACTATCTAAGACATTATCTGCAGTAAAACTCCTTCATTCCATCAATGCTTTAAGTAGAATGAACGAACGAATGAGTGCTATTGTCCTAGTTTCCCAAATTGTGTTTTTGTTGTTGTCTGGGCATCGTGAGCGAAAAAAAGAAACTTATCCTTTAAATTTTCAGCTCAGAATTTTCTACATTTTTAGACTTTTTAGGACCCTGCAAGGACCCTGTTTAGTTTAGCACTCTGGATTAGCATGACCTGGATAACCGAGTTATGCACAGAAACAAGAAAAATGCATGTTTAACATCGGCGCGATGCGTTTGATACTGTACGTTTCAGCTGTAATCCTTGAGCAGATTACGAGAGGCTCAGACTCTAAAAAAGACATGCTCACAGAAACGCTTTGATTTTCAGGCATGAAAAATGTCCAAGCATGTCTGAGTTTTGATGAGGACTTTGTGGAGTGTGCAGCAGGTTGGAATAAGTCACTAATTTTCCAGTTTCCATATGAGTAATTGAAGGGCATGCAGGATGTTGGGCCTGTAGTGTGTGGTGGATTATTAGGGCAGGAACTGGACTTGCAGACCGGGCCCCCGCTTGTTAACTCAGCTCAGTGTAGCTGATTGATCATCTCTAACGAGGACTCGCTGTAGCGTGGTGCCTTCTCCTCTCCTCTCCTCTGCAACCTTTCATGCCTCATGTTCTCACTTTCTGACTTGTTTATGCCCTCACTGGCCTTCTCTCTCTCTCATCCAGCTACTCCTTTCTCATATGAATGAGTTGCCCCTCCACTCTCTCCCTGCTCTGCTCTCTTCTCATCCGTGCACCTCTGTTTACCACCCTCCGTTTTCCTCCTTTCAGACGTCTCCCTCGCCTCCTCCTGCTCTCAGGATGGACCAAAAGCACTGTCTTGTTGGCCTTTGCTTCAAAGCAGCTGTAATTGGAACATGCTGAGATGGCTGTGGAGATGGAGTTTGCCTTTTTCCTGAAGCTTTTTCATCTCTGCATCGTTGTTTTTTCTTTCCTACACATGCACACCCCTCAATCTCATTCATAACTGTGCAGGAGGGCTGTGCAGAAAGACAAATTACAGTCACATAATGGAGCTTAAAAGGTAAACGGGTGAATCCAACAAGCAAAGGACCACCAACAGGCTCAGACCGTACTTGGTGTTCCCGTGTTCTCCATGTTTAAAGGAATAGTTCACCCACAGAATGATGTAACTTTATTTTCCACCTTCCCTCATGGTGAGAAAGACTCTGGAGCACTTTTTAATATCTCAAATGCAGCCGGCGATCAGGAAGGCTTCTCGTTTCCCCCCAACTTTCATATAATGGAGTTCGCCGGGGTCCGAGCCAAAAGGTCCATAAAAGTCCACAAAAACTTGTCAATATTCCTCCATACTGCTCGTCCAATGTAATCCAAGTGTCCTGAGTGGGTAGCGTCCAGAATTTACTGGAAACCGCATCATTTAGTAGATTTTTAGAGCCTAAACAGTACTACATGCACACCGATGCGCATTCACGAAACTACGGAAGCTGCGGCAGACGAGATTTTCTTTCTTTCTTTGTTTTAAATCAATATCAACCCCTCTTGGACCCTCTTGTGTTTGTCCCGGTTTGTCCACAGCTCGTTCACTCTTAGCACAATGTAAACGGCGAATTTCTTCTTCTATGCTTGTATTATCGGCAGAGTAGGCTCTGAACGCCGAGGCTTCCATAGTTTCGTGAACGCGCATATGCGCGCTTCGCGAAAGTAAGATGTAGTACTGATGTAGTACTGTTTAGGCTCTAAAAATCTACTAAATGATGGTTTCCAGTAAATTCTGGACGCTACCCACTCAGGACACGTGGATTACATTGGACGAGCAGTATGGAGGAATATTGACAAGTTTTTGTGGACTTTAATGGACCTTTTTGGCTCGGACCCCGGCGAACGAAAGTTGGGGGAAAGAGAAGCCTTCCTGATCGCCGGCTGCATTTGAGATATTAAAAAAGTGCTCCAGAGTCTTTCTCACCATGAGGGGAAGTGGAAGATAAAGTTACATCATTCTGTGGGTGGAACTATTCCTTTATATTAGCTAAAGTTTCAACCACATCCATGTAAACTGAATCTCAGTAAATTCTAAATCAAAATGTCTGTGGCCACTGACAGACACAACATAAAATGAATAAAAATGTTTGGAAAACTGTATGCAGAGAGATGCAAACCTTTAATTACTTAATCTAAACAGTAATTTCACACCAAATGTAGTTCTTTCTCTTGGTTTCAAGTTAATGCTTTATATTTTTTTAAAAAAATAAATAAATAAATGTTGAGTCCTGAGTGAAAACAGAGAGCCAAAACTAGAAATGTCCACAGAAATATCTGCACGGCAACACATTGTCAGAGAGATCCAGAAACGTCTCCTTGCTCTTCTTCTGTGTTTCAGTGAAGCCGTCAGACAAGCGAGCAGTTTCCCCCGCTGTTATTCTCACCATCGTGTCCAGTGCAACGTGTCCTCCGAGTCCCTAACAAAGGCTCATTAGATTCACAGAACCCATTAACATGCGGTGAACTTTGGGCTTCGGGGCCCCTGAAGATCAGAGTAGTTGGCTGCTTTACCCGGTCGGTAATTTAGCCAGCCTTGTTAATTAAAAGTGTTGATTTATACCAAAATGTACACTCTCAATGGAATACATGTGTATTACTACGTTCTTTAGATATTTTCTCCACATTTTTTCCTCAAATCTACATTTAAATGTATAAAAATGGATCAATTTAATTTCATCTGCATTTACTGCTTTTTTCTTGTTGCAGATGTTTTTGCTTTTTGAAACTTTTTCATCTTGCAGTTGTAATTTTTGCAGCATTTTCTTGTTGCAGTTGTAATTTATTTATTTTTTTAAACTAAGACACATCAGTACAACAAGATCGTCCCACATGGAATTCAAGCTGCACATTCAGCCACACACACACCAGAACTACTGCTGGTCTCACGCAGTCATAACAGTCTGGATCAGATATTCGCCCGGACATGTTGGTGTGCAGGGTCGGATGCTGGCGTCATAAATCTCTTTAAGTTTCATTTATGGGATGTGATCCTGACACCAGCTGTTATCCAGAGACGCCTGCAGATGCAGGGAACCAGTTGTGCTTCCTGGTCTTTGTCTGGCCTGCTGCTGCACTAAACAAATACCCTCCTGAGGAAAACCTGCAGCTTCTGGAGAGTGAAAATTACTCCGGGAAGCCTCTGATTCGGAGGGTCACAATCAGGGCGGGAGCTTTCTGGGCTCCGGGATATCGCTTCAGGATAGAAACTGATGCACGATATAATCGGCCCCCTATCAGTATCGGCCTTAAAACATGAGTATCGCACATCACCGATATTTAACCGATCAGCCCGCCGTTTCTAAAGTCTAAAAAAACAAAAACTACTTCTTCTTCTTCTTCAAAAACTTCTTTTTTACAGACTTTAAAAACCTCTAAAGACAAGGGGTGGGAAAAAATATTGAATTTGTACAAATTTGTACTTTATATTACTTTGGAGCCTTTTTCATAGTATATAGGTACTTCTGGCCTCATAAAAACCAATATTGTACTTTTGCGAGAACATTTGTAAAAAATGTACCTGCAGGTACAGAAATGTTGCTGTCTCATACGTCTGTTTCTGAGTGTGCAGAAGGTTGTCCCGGAGCCGCACAAAAACACTCGCGCCTTCATACTATGGACATGAGCGACGCCCTACAGCTGGAATTTCGAAGGTGTCAGAAGGAAAGTTACGAGCCCTTTGCAGCCCGCTATCCGGTATTCTGTCGAAATGTGCTTCTGCAGATTGATATGAGAGGCCTGTCCGTCCGTCTGCATGACCGTGTCATAATATAAACGTGCCAGACTTTTAAATACTTCTCTAAAGCAACGGCTCCTCAAGATCCAGCTCCCTCCAAAGAGTCATAAATCCCAGCGCAGGGAAATCAGCAAAAACGTTTTAGTCACAGGAAGCTTGAAGGCGTGTCGACAAACACACCTACTGAAGACTGATTGTGACACCTTTGATCTGATAGCTTCAAAGATGGATGGTGAAAGACCGGAGAAGATAAAGTACTTTTAAAAATAACCTGCCCTTCTCTAGACTCCCCAGACTTACTGGAACTTTCTTTCCCTTTTAGGAAAACAGAACAGTGATGAAAGGATGTTAAGAGGAGGTGAATCTGTCAGTTATCGTTGCTGACTTGCAGTAATCAGGATAAAACTTTCATGACATGCAGCATTTGATTGTGCGACCATAAATCCTCTTTAAAACTTCCCCACAGCATTCCTGCTGGAAGGGACATTTGATCTAAAACTTGTGGATGTTTTAACAGTTTTGGTGCACCGTAAAACATGAGTGTGGTCAGTCAGTCGTCCAGTGAACAAGCAGCTCTGTGAGACGATGTCTCTGCAGCAGAACTAATCCCAGTCAGATGATGTGGGTCGGTCGCAGCGCCACGTTCGCTGCTCAGCAGCAGGTTAGCATACACACCAGAAGCATAAGCTTTCATTGCTTCCTCTTCATGACCAGCCCCGCTGCTGCTTCGGAGGCGGTAACAGGTAGCAAGTGATATTCCAAACAGTTTTCCTCAAGCTAATTAACTGCAATCACAGCTGGGGAGTCTGTCCCGGTGTGTGGATCCTGCCTCAGATGGCTTCAGTCTGTCTGTTTCAAGGTTAAACATCACTGCTGTTCCAGTGTCCGTGATGAGGTTTTTCCCAGCTGTGGAGCTACCTGTTTTTCTGTCACCATATGTTCCTGCCTTTTCATTAAAAGTCCCCCCCCCCCCCTGACTGATTTACAGTCTGCCTGTATGCCGTACAGCTTAGCTTCTTTTATCTCTGGATATTTGGCTCTCTTTCTGTCAAACTGAGTGATAGATTGAGGACAGGAATTAAGTTTTGGCAACCTGAAAAGCTAACCGGATGTCTGCTGTAGTTAGAGTTTAAAGGCATATGCCACCTCTGGGTGAAATTTAGCCTCCCCCTGCAGTTCTCTGAGTCGGACAAGTGGGCAGAAGCGTTTTCTAACCGACCCAGTCATTCTCTGAATCTGGCAGCACTGACTTTAGCTTAGCTTAGCATAGTTGCTGTAATCTGGTGGTTCCAACTAGCACCACTTGGCGAAAGTGAACTAATTAACTCAAGATTTTTTCCAATTACATTTCGTGACCCGAAAACTTGTCAATGTTCCTCCATACTGCTCGTCCAATGTAATCCAAGTGTCCTGAGTGGGTAGCGTCCAGAATTTACTGGAAACCATCATTTAGTAGGTTTTTGTAGCGTAAACAGTAGAACATTGTACTTCCACGATGCACGATCATGCGGGTTCACGACACTATGGAAGCCATGGCGTTCAGCGCCTACTCTGCCAATAATGCAAGTGTAGAAGAAGAAATTTGCTGTTTACATTGTGCTAAGAGCGACAGAGCTGAAGACAAATACAAGAGGGGTAGGATATTGATTTAAAACAAAGAAAGAAAGAATGTGTGATCTCGTCTGCTGTGGCTTCTGTAGTGTTGTGACACTGCAAAAAACTCAAATCTTAGCAAGTATATTTTTCTCATTTCTAGACAAAATATCTCATCACACTCAAAATAAGACAAAATTGCTTTAATAGAAACATTTCGGTAAGATATAAGATCTCGTTTTAAGACAATGCATCTTATTTAAAGACATCAAGAACATTTTGCTTCTCCCATTGGCAGATATTTTGCTTATTACAAGTAAAAACATCTTGAAATAAGATCTTATATCTCACTGAAATGTTTCTCTTTAAGCAATTTTATCTTATTTTGAGTGTGATGAGATATTTTGTCTAGAAATGAGACAAATATACTTGCTAAGATTTGAGTTTTTGCAGTGAACTCGCATGGATACGCATCGCGGAAGTGCGATGTTCTGCTGTTTAGGCTCTAAAAATCTACTAAATGATGGTTTCCAGTAAATTCTGGACGCTACCCACTCAGGACACTTGGATTACATTGGACGAGCAGTATGGAGGAATATTGACAAGTTTTTGTGGACTTTTATGGACCTTTTTGGTTCGGGCGTCAGTGAACTCCATTATATGAAAGTTGGGGGAAAACGAAAACCTGTTCGATCTCCGGCTGCATTTGCGATATTAAAAAGTGCTCCAGAGTCTTGCTCAGCATGAGGATGAGGAGAAGATGAAGGACCATCATTCTGTGGGTGTGCTACTCCTTTCAGATCCAGGACGAGTTGACATTTCTGTAAAACAACTTTTTTTTAGTTTTTTTCCTTGTTAAATGATATGATGCAATTTTCTGAGAATGCAATTTGTGTCCAGCTCTGGGTTTATGTGTGTACACCCCCCCCCCCCCCCCACAAAGAAAGCTGAAACTCTTGTTATCTGTCTGAAATCTCTGCAGAGAACCATAACGGTCTGATGGCAGTAGTTGTGGAGCCAGAGAGGGTCTCTGGTGGCATCTCCCCACAAACACTCCCCCCGCCAAAGGACAAGAACCCTGATAAAAGTTAAACCAAGAAAGAAAAGCAATAAACTAAATACTGCGATCGAGCTTTACAGCTATCATGCTCCAACTTCTCAACACCATTAACAGTGAAGTAAAGAGAGAACAGAAGAGATAACGTCAGCGACAGAGACCCGGATAGATGTGAACATCACAGGCCTGCTGGCCGCCTCGCAGCAGACAGGACTGTAAATAAACAATGTGGAACATCAGAGAGATGTGAGCAGGATTGTGTGATAGAGCTGAGGATTAGAGGACAGAGGACTGTCTGGCATGCAACGGCATGAAAGTGGAGGGAAAGACCAGTTCTGACAGTGAAGCGCTTACAGTAAAAGATGAATGGAGTAGCTGGAAAGTACAGTAAAGAGTAAGAGGCGCGGTCTCCAGACTCAGCTTTTACACTTTGTGCTGTATTCAGACTGTACGAATGCTGTACTTTACCCAAACACACGCCTTTACATAAACAGGAAGGGCTTGCTTGACCCTTTGTGGAGAGGCTCAAAGGAGGCACTGAGAACAGATCGGATATGAGACAAGGGGAGAAGACAGTGGTCTTTCTGTAATTATCCAATCAGAGCGGACTTTGTAAAACTCATTCATAAATCTAGTTATACCAGCAGACTCAGTGCGGTAGTTAGAGTGCATCGGGAGGGTGTCTGTGCAAGTTTTTACAGTTCTTCATCTAATTACACTGCAAAAACTCAAATTTTAGCAGGTATATTTTCCTCATTTCTAGACAAAATATCTCATCACACTCAAAATAAGATAAAAATTACTTAAAGAGAAACATTTCAAAGATACAGTGCCTTGCGAAAGTATTCAACCCCCTTGAACCTTTCAACCTTTCGCCACATTTCAGGCTTCAAACATAAAGATATAAAATTTTAATTTTTTGTCAAGAATCAACAACAAGTGGGACACAATCGTGAAGTGGAATGAAATTTATTGGATGATTTAAACTTTTTTAAGAAATAAAAAAACTGAAAAGTGGGGCGTGCAATATTATTTGGCCCCTTTACTTTCAGTGCAGCAAACTCACTCCAGAAGTTCAGTGAGGATCTCTGAATGATCCAATGTTGTCCTAAATGACTGATGATGATAAATGGAATCCACCTGTGTGTAATCAAGTCTCCATATAAATGCACCTGCTCTGTGATAGTCTCAGGGTTCTGTTTAAACCTGTTCAGAGCAGGCCCCACTTTTCAGTTTTTTATTTCTTAAAAAAGTTTAAATCATCCAATAAATTTCATTCCACTTCACGATTGTGTCCCACTTGTTGTTGATTCTTGACAAAAATTAAAATTTTATATCTTTATGTTTGAAGCCTGAAATGTGGCGAAAGGTTGAAAGGTTCAAGGGGGTTGAATACTTTCGCAAGGCACTGTATAAGATCTTGTTTTAAGGCAATGCATCTTATTGCAGGAAATCTTATCAAGACAATAGGGGATTATCACGCTTCCGCGTTCCGGTTTCCGGAAGTTGAAACATTTGACACTTCCTCTTCCGGGCCATGTTAACGACAGCCGTTCCTGCTTTGTTATACTGTTTAAATCGGATAAACTCCAAACATATTTAAGTTTTCATTCTAGACTGAAGTGATACTGGATCAAAAGCTGGATCAAAGCGATCGATTCGCCGCGGTGAAGGGCCGAACTTTATAATAAAACACACGTTTGTTTGTCCCCGGTGGGGCACAACACCGGCACTTCACAGCATGCTAGCATTAGCCAGCTAGCGTTTACTGATGTGCTTAACATTGTGCGTCTTAAAACACACAAACATCTGAAAATCGGGTCTGTACCCCCCGTTTCCAGTGGAACAACTGGGGACTGCCAAGAAAGGAGATGCTTTCAGATGCTTGTCTGTTTTCAGCCGCACAAAGTTATGCACGTCATCAAGCTGGCTAATGCTAACCTGCTAACAAAAGTCCGCCAGCTACTACTCTGTTAAACTTTGTAAATCGGATAAACGCCAATGCCAAGTTTTCATTCCAGACTGAAGTGATGCTAAGGAAGAAGTGGATCAAAACGACCGATTCGCCGCGGTGAAGGACCGAACTTTATAATAAAACGACACACGTTTGTTTGTGGCCGGCAGACTATACATTCGTGTTAGCCTGTAAGCATCAGCCAGCTCGATGACGTGCCTAACTTTGTGCGGCTGAAAACACACAATCATCTGAAAGCGTCTCCTTTCTTGGCAGTCCCCAGTTGTTCCACTGGAAACGGGGGGGTACAGACCCGATTTTCAGATGTTTGTGTGTTTTAAGACGCACAATGTTAAGCACGTCAGTAAACGCTAGCTGGCTAATGCTAGCATGCTGTGAAGTGCCGGTGTCGTGCCCCACAGGGGACAAACAAACGTGTGTTTTATTATAAAGTTCGGCCCTTCACCGCGCAAATCGATCGCTTTGATCCAGCTTTTGATCCAGTATCACTTCAGTCTAGAATGAAAACTTAAATATGTTTGGAGTTTATCCGATTTAAACAGTATAACAGAGCAGAAACGGCTGTCGTTAACATGGCCCGGAAGAGGAAGTGTCAAAAGCCGGCAACTTCCGGTAAGCGTGATAATCCACTATTTTGCTTGTTGGCAGATTTTTTGCTTTTTACAAGCAAAAAATCTTGGCCATTCTTTAAATAAGTGAAAGAAATTTTTTTTTTTAGCCCGCTGTTTTTGAAGTCCAAAAAAAATTTTTGAAAAACTTATCTTATTTTTAACAGACGTGAAAACTTCTAAAAACTAGGGGTGGTGATATTTTATTGTTCTATCATGAAATTTTGCAAGAATTTACAAAATCTCATGAGATTCTGTAACAGAACAATGAAATCTCATAAGATTTTGTTCGTAAAATTACTGATTTGATATTAGCATATGAAAATATTGTGATATTTCAGTGTATCAGTATTTTTTTTCCACCCCTATTTTTCAAAGTGTCTGACAGCATGGACGCACTACACACTCAAAAATAGTGTTTGAAGTGCTCAAGTGTGCGGTTTGAGACACCTTAGTGAGTCCAGCAAACTCACTTCATCAGCAAACCCTCTGAGATCTCTGAGCACTTTTTCCAAATTTCTCAGATAAAATCAAACTATGCTGCAGAGCTAAATGTTAAATTCAAATGTCAAATTTTCTGTCACGAACCAAAGTTTATGGTGATGAATGAGGACTGGGGTTTTTATTGGCTGGTACATTCATAGTCTTCAGTTCTCTTGGTCTCTTTTTGTCTGTAGCAAGCATGACTCAGCAAGAAGACTCAGGCCCAATCCCCATGTTCAACCACTAGCCCTCACCCACCACCACTCCACCCTCGAATTGAAGCCAGAGGGGGAGGACTTTGTAATCTTCTAGGACTATCTGCTGCATTTATCTTCAGGCACGTAAGCGACTGCATAGTGACGTTTGCACATACGTGTCACCATAACAACACACACAGCAACAACAGAGTTAACAGTTGTGGTTGTTTTTCTTTTTTTCATCATCATCTTGCTTCGGTTGATTAATAAACAAAACAACCACACGGGGAAGAAGTCGCCATGACGACTGTTGTCTCTTGTAAACTGCCGAAAAGCCTTCGCAAACTTTTCATCAGTATTTTAGCCTAGCTAGCGTGGCTAGTCTGGCTAACATTACGAACAAATGTGTAACATTGTACATTTGAGTTTTCTTCCTGTCAAGTCAGCATCTGACGTGTCTCGCTCTGAAGGGTGAGATTCATACCCCCTACCCCTCGTTATGTCCACTACCCCTCGTTATGTCCACTACCCCTATTTATGTCCACTACCCCTCGTTTTGTTCACTACCCCTCGTTAGGTCCACTACCCCCTCGTTATGTCCACTACCCCTATTTATGTCCACTACCCCTCGCTTTGTTCACTACCCCTCGTTAGGTCCACTACCCCTCGTTATGTCCACTACCCCCTATTTATGTCCACTACCCCTCGTTTTGTTCCACTACCCCTCGTTAGGTCCACTACCCCCTCGTTAGGTCCACTACCCCTATTTATGTCCACTACCCCTCGCCTTGTTCACTACCTCTCGTTATGCCCACTACCCCTCGTTATGCCCACTACCCTTCGTTATGCCCACTACCCCCTCGTTATGTCCACTACCCCTCGTTATGCCCACTACCCCTCGTTATGAACACGCCTCGTTATGCCCACTACCCCTCATTATGTCCACTACCCCTCGCTTTGTTCACTACCTCTCGTTATGCCCACTACCCCCTCGTTATGTCCACTCACCCCTCGTTAGGTCCACTACCCCTCGTTATGTCCACTACCCCTATTTATGTCCACTACCCCCGTTTTGTTCACTACCCCTCGTTAGGTCCACCACCCCTCGTTATGTCCACTACCCCTATTTATGTCCACTACCCCTCGTTTTGTTCACTACCCCTCGTTAGGTCCACTACCCCTCGTTAGGTCCACTACCCCTATTTATGTCCACTACCCCCTCGTTTTGTTCACTACCTCTCGTTATGCCCACCACCCCTCGTTATGCCCACTACCCTTCGTTATGCCCACTACCCCCTCCGTTATGTCCACTACCCCTCGTTATCCCCACTACCCCTCGTTATGAACACGCCTCGTTATGCCCACTACCCCTCATTATGTCCACTACCCCTCGTTTCTGTTCACTACCTCTCGTTATGCCCACTACCCCTCGTTATGTCCACTACCCCTCGTTATGTCCACTACCCCCTCATTATGCCCACTACCCCTCATTATGCCCACTACAACTGATTATGTCCACTACCTGTGATTATGCCCACTACCCCTCGTTATGTCCTGTACCCTCGTTATGCCCACAACCCCTCGTTATGTTCACCTACCTCCTCGTTATGCCCACTACCCCCTCGTTATGTCCACTACCCCTCGTTATGTCCACTACCCCTCATTATGCCCACTACCCCCCATTATGCCCACTACAACTGATTATGTCCACTACCTGTGATTATGCCCACTACCACTCATTATGCCCAATACCCCTCATTATGCCCACTACCCCTCATTATGCCCACCACCCCTCGTTATGCCCACTACCCCTCGTTATGCCCACTGCCCCTACGTTATGCCCACTACCCCTCGTTATGTTCACTACCCCTCGTTATGCCCATTACCCCTAGTTATGCCCACTACCCCTCGTTATGCCCACTACCCCTCATTATGCCCACTACCCCCTCGTTATGCCCACTACCCCTTATGTCCATTACCCCTCATGCCCACTGCCCCTCGTTATGTTCACTACCCCTCGTTATGTCCATTACCCCTTATGCCCACTACCCCTCGTTATGCCCACTACCCCTCGTTATGTTCACTACCCCTAGTTATGCCCACTACCCCTCGTTATGTTCACTACCCCTCGTTATGCCCACTACCCCTCGTTATGTCCACTACCCCTCGTTATGCCCACTACCCCTAGTTATGTCCATTACCCCTTATGCCCACTGCCCCTCGTTATGCCCACTACCCCTCGTTATGTTCACTACCCCTCGTTATGCCCACTACCCCTTGTTATGCCCACTACCCCTCATTATGCCCACTACCCCTTGTTATGTCCATTACCCCTTATGCCCACTACCCCTCATTATGCCCACTACCCCTCGCTATGCCCACTACCCCCTCGTTATGTTCACTACCCCTCATTATGCCCACTCCCCCTTGTTATGCCCACTACCCCTCGTTATGCCCACTACCCCTTGTTATGTCCATTACCCCTTATGCCCACTACCCCTCATTATGCCCACTACCCCTCGTTATGCCCACTACCCCTCATTATGTTCACTACCCCTCGTTATGTTCACTACCCCTCGTTATGCCCACTACCCCACGTTATGTTCACTACCCCTCGTTATGCCCACTACCCCTCGTTATGTCCACTACCCCTAGTTATGTCCATTACCCCTTATGCCCACTGCCCCTCGTTATGCCCACTACCCCTCGTTATGTTAACTACCCCTCGTTATGCCCACTACCCCTCATTATGCCCACTACCCCTTGTTATGCCCACTACCCCTCGTTATGCCCACTACCCCTTGTTATGTCCACCACCCCTTACGCCCACTACCCCTCATTATCCCCACTACCCCCTCGTTATGCCCACCACCCCTCATTATTTCACTACCCCTCTTTATGTCCACTACCCCTCATTATGCCCACTACACCTCGTTATGTCCACTACCCCTCGTTATGTCCACTACCCCTCGTTATGCCCACTACCCCTCATTATGTCCACTACCCCTATTTATGTCCACTACCCCTCGTTTTGTCCACTACCCCTCGTTATGTCCACTACCCCTCATTATGCCCACTACCCCTCGTTATGTCCACTACCCCTCGTTTTGTCCACTACCCCTCGTTTTGTCCACTACCCCTCGTTATGTCCACTACCCCTTGTTATGCCCACTACCCCTCGTTATGTCCACTACCCCTCATTATGCCCACTACCCCTCATTATGTCCACTACCCCTCGTTTTGTCCACTACCCCTCGTTTTTGTCCACTACCCCTCGTTATGTCCACTACCCCTCGTTATGGTCTACCTAAAAAATCAGTTAAACAGCTGCAGCTCATTCAGAACTCTGCTGCCCGAGTTCTCACAAAGACCAGAAAAGTGGACCACATCAGTCCAGTTCTCAGGTCTTTACACTGGCTGCCGGTCCATCAGAGAATAGACTTTAAAATTCTGCTGCTGGTCTATAAAGCTCTGAATGGTTCAGGCCCAAAATACATCAGTGACCTCTTGACCCAGTATGAACCTACTAGACCCCTCAGGTCATCTGGATCCGGCCTTTTATCAGTTCCCAGAGTCAGAACCAGACATGGAGAAGCTGCGTTCAGCTTCTATGCTCCACATGTCTGGAACAAACTCCCCAGAAAGTCTCAGATCAGCTGAAACACTTAGTTTATTTAAATCCAGGCTGAAGACCCACCTGTTCTCAGCTGCTTTTACGTAGATTTTATTCAAAAGTTAAAATCCGCACGTCTCTGTATTCTCTCTTTTTAATCTTAAATGGTTTTAATTTTGAATCATGCTTCTAATTGTTTTTCTCTCCCTTTTGCTTATAATGTTTTATGTAAAGCACTTTGAATTGTTCTGTACATGAAATGTGCTATACAAATAAACTTGCCTTGCCTTGCCTTGCCTTATGCCCACTACCCCTCGTTATGTCCACTACCCCTCATTATGCCCACTACCCCTCGTTATGCCCACTACCCCTCATTATGCCCAATACCCCTCGTTATGCCAACTACCCCTCGTTATGCCCACTGCCCCCTCGTTATGCCCACTACCCCTCGTTATGTTCACTACCCCTCGTTATGCCCATTACCCCTCGTTATGCCCACTACCCCTCGTTATGCCCACTACCCCTCATTATGCCCACTACCCCTCGTTATGCCCACTACCCCTTATGTCCATTACCCCTTATGCCCACTGCCCCTCGTTATGTTCACTACCCCTCGTTATGTCCATTACCCCGTTATGCCCACTACCCCTCGTTATATTCACTTCCCCTCGTTATGTCCACTACCCCTCGTTATGTTCACTACCCCTCGTTATGCCCACTACCCCTCGTTATGTTCACTACCCCTCGTTATGCCCACTACCCCTCGTTATGTCCACTACCCCTCGTTATGCCCACTACCCCTTGTTATGTCCATTACCCCTTATGCCCACTACCCCTAATTATGCCCACTACCCCTCGTTATGCCCACTACCCCTCGTTATGTTCACTACCCCTCATTATGCCCACTACCCCTTGTTATGCCCACTACCCCTCGTTATGCCCACTACCCCTTGTTATGTCCATTACCCCTCGTTATGTTCACTACCCCTCGTTATGTTCACTACCCCTCGTTATGCCCACTACCCCTCGTTATGTTCACTACCCCTCGTTATGCCCACTACCCCTCGTTATGCCCACTACCCCTCGTTATGTTAACTACCCCTCGTTATGCCCACTACCCCTCATTATGCCCACTACCCCTTGTTATGCCCACTACCCCTCGTTATGCCCACTACCCCTTGTTATGTCCATTACCCCTTATGCCCACTACCCCTCATTATGCCCACTACCCCTCGTTATGCCCACTACCCCTCATTATCTTCACTACCCCTCTTTATGTCCACTACCCCTCATTATGCCCACTACCCCTCGTTATGTCCACTACCCCTCGTTATGTCCACTACCCCTCATTATGCCCACTACCCCTCATTATGTCCACTACCCCTCGTTTTGTCCACTACCCCTCATTATGCCCACTACCCCTCGTTATGTCCACTACCCCTCGTTATGTCCACTACCCCTCATTATGCCCACTACCCCTCATTATGTCCACTACCCCTCGTTTTGTCCACTACCCCTCGTTTTGTCCACTACCCCTCGTTATGTCCACTACCCCTCATTATGCCCACTACCCCTCATTATGTCCACTACCCCTCGTTTTGTCCACTACCCCTCGTTTTGTCCACTACCCCTCGTTATGCCCACTACCCCTCGTTATGCCCACTACCCCTCGTTATGTCCACTACCCCTCATTATGCCCACTACCCCTCATTATGTCCACTACCCCTCGTTTTGTCCACTACCCCTCGTTTTGTCCACTACCCCTCGTTATGTCCACTACCCCTCGTTATGCCCACTACCCCTCGTTATGTCCACTACCCCTCATTATGCCCACTACCCCTCGTTTTGTCCACTACCCCTCGTTATGTCCACTACCCCTCGTTATGTCCACTACCCCTCGTTTTGTCCACTACCCCTCGTTTTGTCCACTACCCCTCGTCATGTCCACTTCCCCTCGTTATGTCCACTACCCCTCGTTATGTCCACTACCCCTCGATATGTCCACTACCCCTCGTTTTGTCCACTACCCCTCGTCATGTCCACTACCCCTCGTTATGTCCACTACCCCTCGTTATGCCCACTACCCCTCATTATGTCCACTACCCCTCGTTATGTCCACTACCCCTCGTTATGTCCACTACCCCTCGTTATGTCCACTACCCCTCGTTTTGTCCACTACCCCTCGTTTTGTCCACTACCCCTCATTATGCCCACTACCCCTCGTTATGTCCACTACCCCTCGTTTTGTTCACTACCCCTCGTTTTGTCCACTATGTCCACTACCCCTCGTTATGTCCACTACCCCTCGTTTTGTCCACTACCCCTACATGCAAAGAAGAACTGGGACAGCACTACCTTAACGGGAACGTGCAAATTTTAGGGGCAGGGCTAAAAATGGGGGCTCGTGGGCGTGTTGGGACGCACCCAAAATCTGCATTTCTCAGAGTTCTTGGACCTGATGCTGCAAATCTAACTGTGGTGCTTGAATGTGTGTAAATGGATAAATGTGGTTTGTACTGGAAAGTAATTTATTAGCCTCTAAGAACAGAAATGCTCCATGTGGACGCGGTCCATTTATCAAACACTGACCTCAAATTCTCATCTCTCGACTTGAGCTACTTACAGTAATATGTGGGCTTTTAAATGAACTTTTACAGCCGCGCTCCGCTCCCTCCATCATTCCGCGGTAAAAATTCACTCCAACCACAACCTCTAATGAGCATCCACCCACTCAGCCCACAGCTGCTGGGTCGGACGAATGCGTGTGGAGCGCGAGCACAGATGCCACCATCAGCGCTGCACAGTTTGCTTTTGGTTTTCCAGTCGTGTTGGAGGGGCAGCCTGTAATCCTGCCAAATAAACCGCTCAGTTTTAATGATCCGGTGCAACCCACAAACCCATTAACATAATTACTGATCTTACATGAGTAAAAGGACCATTTTTCTCAGTTACACTCTTTCATGGGACTTTACGGAGGCTAAAGAAAGTCTCTTTGTCAGCCTTGTGTGGTGGCTTTTTTCTAGGTGGGTTGAAAGTACCTGTCACACACGCTGCAGCCCATAATTCACTGATTTGTGGTAAAACAATGCGAGCAGTGGTATGAGCTGAAATTGGACCGCACTGTGGCGAAAGCACTGTAACTATGTGAAAATACAAAAGTCCCGGGCAGCTGTGCTTCATGGCTTTCGCTGTAATAATTCCCATGTGTGCACAACCAGAACAATGAATGTCTACTTATGCTGCGGCACAAAACATGTGATACTCCACACCAGCAAAACAAGTTCTGCCCTGGGACCATTCAAACCTGTGGGGGGGAGGGGGGCGGTGGGGCTGCAGCTTTTAGAATCGGGATATTTCAAAGAGCACGTCTGTGTGAGAGAGAGTGAGCAATGCTGCGTCTTCGTGATCTTGGCAAAGCAGCTGAAGTGAAAGTCTGCTCGTCCCAGTGTTGTGTGGCCTATTCCCCCCCCCCCCAGACTCACCAGGGAAATGCTTGTTCCCACAATCAATCACAGTTTCTATCCAGGTCAAGACATTAGCGATTTGGCATGCATGCCCAAGCACACCTTCAGTTTCTGTGTTCCAGTTCTGCTGTGATGGAAGGTGCCGGGTCAGGTCCTTTGCTGCCCTCTGGTGGTGAAAAACACACCAAGCACAATTTAGTCACCATCCTGAGGAGGCGGAAATCCTGGTGGATAACACAGCGGGGGTCATTGTGGAAGCTAACTTACCACTCTGAAGAAGAAAAACAAACTTTTATCTCATAATTAAGACTTACCTTTCTCATAATTACCAAATAGCTGAGACATAATTATGAGATACCCACTATCTCATTATTAAGACTTATCTCATAATTATGAAGAACTTTCCCATTATTATGACTAATTATAATGAGATACTATCTCATTATAGTGTATCTCATTATCTCACTATCATGAGATGACTTGATTATCTGATATTTATGAGATACTATCTGCGATTTCATTATTATGAGATCATATTTCATTACTATGAGATAGTATCTTATAATTATAAGTCATAATAATGAGATACTATCTCATTAGTTTCAGATTGTATCTCATAATTCTGAGAGTACTATTTCAAACCATCACCTCATTAAAAATAATCCTCATCTGTCTTCCTAATGAGACATTATGTCACAATTATGAGATACTATCTCAAAATAATAACATAGCATCTCATTATTATGACTTAGCTATGCCATGATGATAATGAGATACCATCCTATCTAAACATGTTTTTCTTGCAAATGAGATCTTGGATCTCATTGAGACAACTTGTATTAATAAAGTTGAAATAAATTATATAAAATCTTAAAATAATGAGATTGTAAATCATTATTATGAGATTGCTAAGTCATAATAATGAGATACTATCTCATAATTATGAGATTTTTAAGTCATGATTATGACATACTGTTTCCATTATTATGAGATAGTATTTCATAATTATGAGAAGTCATAATAATGAGATATTATCTCATTATTATGACTAGCTATTTCATAAAATACTGAGATATCTCATTTTTTTGAGATTGCTAAGTAATGATTATGCAACACACTGTTTCAAAATTATGAGAGAAGTCAAAATAATGAGGCGTTATCTCATAATTATGAGATACTGTCTCAAAATAATGATAGTGTCTCATTATTATGACTCAGCTTTGCCATAATAATATTGAGATACTATCTTTATTTCTATCTTAACAGGTTTCTGTTGCAAATGAAATCTTGGCTCACAATGAGACAAACTGTATAAATAAAGGTGAAATAAAACAAATAAAATCTCATAAAAATGAGATAATATCTCATTATTATGAGATCACTAAGTCATAATTATGAGATGCAAGTTTGTTTTTGTTTTGTCCATACGTCATCACCCAGACCAGAAACAAGGCTGTGATGTTTGCATTTCTCTGACCTTCAGGACTACGAGTACCCCAACCACCCCCAGTCCACACAGCACCAAAAGAACGACCGGTGCCCCCCGCCGCCCCAGATGCTGCCGGAGCGAGCGTGTGAGGTGCCGGGCTGCCGCTCAGACTCCGAGTGTGAGCGGCACAAACGATGCTGCTATAACGGCTGCATCTACGCCTGCCTGGAGTCGGTCCAGCCCCCCCCAGGTCAGCTGAAAGGCACAATCACACTTTCCATAATTACATCAGTCCGAACCATTTCCAAGAGTCACAGCTGTGGGTGATTTTCTGTGCTTATCCTGAGCAGTGCTGGACTGGCTGGTGCAGCCCAAGCCCCGGTGGCTGGGGGGTAACGGCTGGCTGCTCGACGGCCCCGAGGAGGTTCTGCAAGGCGAGTACACACCTGACTAATCAATAAGTTCAGCAGGAGCAAACACTCGTTACTGCAGATGATTAGTTTGCATGTGAGGCTGCAACAAAGAACTCCCAACACCCCCCAAACAAAGCAGATCAGCTGTGTGTCAGAGAAACTGCTCCTTTATGCCACTTTCTGAAAGCTTTTGGTGTGTTTCTCCAACAGCTGAGGCCTGCAGCACCACCGAGGACGGAGACGAGCCTCTCCATTGTCCCACAGGCTACGAATGCCACATCATCAACCCAGGAAACCCTGCAGCCGGCATCCCAAACCGGGGGCAGTGCATCAAGCAGCGCGGTAACTCCGGTACGACTTCAGGGGTTCCTGCCCACTCATACGGTTCCGATCAGAGAACTTAATGTTTTATTTTGAATATAATCATTTGTTTCTTCATAGAAAGAGTTTTTAAAGCACAGTACATGTAGTATGATGTCTGTTTTGATTTTGTTGTCATTTTCCTTACAGATGGACGTGGTTTGAGGCACAAATACTTCAAAGACTACAAGGATTACTTAGGTAACTAGTGAGACAGGGCGGTTTGCAGCAGATGTTTTCAAACCTTTTCAGCCATGACCCCCAAAATAAGACACTTTGATGTTCGTGACCCCCCCTGACGACTGAGTGGTTACTTGTGTAATCCATCGAATGGGTCATTCTGTGTCCAGTCTCTTAATGTGAAGTTTGAAAACTGTCCGAATCTTCATAAATAAGGAGGATAAAGTGGATTTTGGTGGATTATGGTAACTGTATGTGAAAAGACTCAAATTCAGCTTTTTAAAGGAAAATCTTTAGAATAGCAGCTGTAAAAACTTTGTTTATGGACACTTTAATGACAGAAATTCTACATGTGAGGTTAGAAAATGATCAGAAACTTCATAAACGAGGAGGATCAGTGTTTTCTGGTGGATTCGATCACTGCTGTGACAAGACACCTGGATGCCCAAAATCAGCTTCTCTCGCTGAGATAATGACAAATTGGGATTTTGAACATGGCATTAGTGATAACTTAATTATTTATGCAATAATAAAGAAATGAATACGTTAATTTCACAAGTCAATCTCTTTGAAATAATGTGTTGATACTTATAGTCCCAAACCCCCTAATTTAATTGATAAACCTTTCCCTTGAGAAAGGTCCTTAATGCCCATCAAATGCTTCCTGGGTGCTGTTTTTTATAGCCCACTGAAACCGAATTTCCCAGTCGGGATTAATAAAGTATAAATTGATATTATTATTATTATTAATTTATCCTCTATTTTTTCCCACAATGATCTGGTGACCCCCTGAACTAATCATGCAACTCCCAGTTTGAAAACCACTGGTTTACAGACCGGTGCTACCTAATGTTGCGTTCAGACCGAACACGTCGGCGCCAACGTTTGACGCTGGCATTCAGAGACCAAACGCCGTTCACACAGGTGTCGTGCATCAAGAGCATCTAAAGGTGCTGCTGGATCCCACTGTTTTCCTTTGTCTGTGTCTTTGGATGATGGCGGATGAAACTGAGCCAGGGGCGGAGCTACGGGGGTGGCCGCGGCCCCTCCGGCCCCACGCTTTAACTGGGCGGCGCTCAAGCAGCTACAGACCCCAAACTGCTTTCAAACCACTTTCCGATCTTATTTTAGACACGAGCTACCCCGTACAGTTGGAATTTTTGATTCCATATGACTAGGTATGCACGTTATCTGTGTTGGTTATCGGTATCGGCCTTTAGGAGCTGAAATTTAAATTGATTTGTATTTACTTTTTTTTTTTTTTACATGTGCTCTGAGCTAACTACTTATGGCCACCCCTATGTGAGTAATGGTCTCTCCCTGGCCACCCCGGTGCAAACTTTCTGAGCAGGTGCTTGGCTTTATCTGCTCCATGAGGCCAGAGAACGATGCCGTCGGGCGTCTCTGTGGCGTGTGGATTCAGCAGACAGTTTAGAGGATCTCTGAGTTTAGTTAGTTTCACTATTTGCTCCAGAAACTGCACCCCAGCGATCGGCGCTTTCAGCTTTCAGACTGTCCGGTCAGTTTAACATCCCGCATCGGGACAGCAAGTCGTCAACCCGAAAGCCCGGTACCGGACGCAGATCACAGTTTATCCTCCACTGTCTCCGTGGAGTGAAGAGACTCCCCGGTGTCTCCTCAGGATTTCCCGTCCAGTCAGGAAATGTGTCTGCATCACGGCACCATCACCGTCCCTGATAAACGGAGATCAGCAGGCTGGGTGGGGCCTCAGGTTACCAGGAGGGCCCCCATCAGGTGGTTCGTTGTAAGAAAAAAAAAAAGTATAACATCTCGGCTCTGATAGGTGCGTGAGTAGCATGGCCTCACTGTGGCCCCCCCTAAAACTAGTTTACTGTTCAAAGTCCCGGTGAGACGATCATGTCTCTGCTGCAGGACCGGTGTTGCGTCTACATGCGATCGTCTGCCAGAAACTGATTAAACAGCCGCGCGGGGGGGGGGGCAGCCTTTTTCGCCCAGTTTCCCTCAGTGTCGCCGTCTGCAGCTGCTCCTCTCAACATCAAACTGACGTAACTCGCTATTCCACATCACATTCCAGCCACGCTGACACGAAACTGTGTTTTTGTGACACGTTCGTGCTTTAACTCATTAATTACTGCAGACGACGAGATGAGTTGTAACGATTATCAGGGATGTTGCTGCTTCACTGTTCTGGCTGCGTGTTGCCTTTTGACGTCCAGTTAATCTGATTTATGTATTTATTCATAGTACTGTAAGTAAATTGTTATTTCAACAGATGTTCGTTACTTTGAAGTAGATTAAGCTAAAATAGACTTCAGAATAGTGGGATTTGTTTGCCATAAACTGAAATACTGCTGTAATTGTCAATTAAAAGAAAAAAAAACTTTAAATTACTAGAGTTTATTTAAAATCATGTAGATTTCCGGTAAAATAATCATTTTTATCCCCTCCCACACCTTTCTAAGCTGGAATTAAGGATCAAAATTGTATATTTTATCTTTCTAAGATCTGATTAATGTCCATGACTTGCTCTAATTCTACCATAACATGTACAATAGTGTCTGAAAGACCCAAACTGGTCTGTAAACTAAACAATATGTTTCTCTGAAGTTATTAGAAACTGCCGTGAACTCTTCAGCAGCACGTCAGAGGTCTTCATCAATGTTTTACATATCGCCCAAACCTAGACTATTTACTCATACATGTTTAGGGGTTCCGGACGGTGACCTGGATGGTGACACCCCCGGGTCAAAGCGGAAAAAGTTCAGATTTTCCCACTCTGGCGTCGCCGCGCATGACACACGTGACAGGCGTCAAAAACCTGAAAAGGTGCCGCGTCCGACGCCCTAAACGCACCGAGGAAGGTTGGACGCTGCTGCCGCGCCTGGTCTGAACGCGCCATAATGAAGCTGCTTTTCTT
This sequence comes from Atherinomorus stipes, assembly GCA_023101725.1. NCBI lineage: Eukaryota > Metazoa > Chordata > Actinopteri > Atheriniformes > Atherinidae > Atherinomorus > Atherinomorus stipes. The sequence continues at coordinate 240,242 of JALJCO010009279.1, read as the reverse complement.
TCTTACAGGATCCACCTCCAACAACGCTGTTGGTTATGAAAAACATCATCACAAGCACCTGGGATGAAGTACGTTCTCAGCTCCTTTAAAGGGACTAGAGGCAGGAACGTGAAAGAACGAACAAGCATGTCCAGCTTTTTAAAGGAATAGTTTTAAAGTGGAACTACGAAGAAAAAGGCTTTATCAGCGTAACGTCATAGCTTCAGTTTGTGCCCCTGCTCCTGGCTCGTGGCTGCAGTTACCGCAGCAGCAGTCGCAGCAGTCGCGAGTCTTAATCTGGTCTCTAGTCCCTTTAAAGCATCCTCATCAGAAATAATCCTCACCTGTCTTCCTTTTTACAAACCCGTCTCTCCTCACATCCTTTCTTAGATCTGCCAAACCTCGGACTCAGCTATGACCTAAAACCAGCCTCGGACATCCTGTTTGATCTGCTCTCACCTGGACCAGGACCAGGACCAGGACCAGGACCAGATCTGACCGTTTTAACTCCACCTCCCTGCAGCTGCTACCTCCGCTTTGCAAACTCTGTCTTGCAGCTTCATCTCAGTAACTTGTCCTTTGGGAGACAAGTCTGATGTACCTAATATCATGCAGCCAAAGGAAAAAAGTGTCTTTTTCTTATTAGTGTGATGTCTGTGACAGCGAGGACGAAGGTGCTGATGAAAAAGCAGAGGTAGAGAGAGCAAGCTGTGTGCCAAAGCTATCAAATCAAAAATGTAGAAGAAAATGAGCCGCCAGCGTTTCCCCCACATCTTTGCAGCCTTCTTCTTCTCTGTAACTCATCCGTATTCTCATAAACGGGCGCGCTCGCGTCCCTTGTGCCTGGTCAGCAGAGAAAACGGGACCACGCGGCCCTCTCACATATTCTCAGAGGAATTCTGCTCAAAACAAAGCAGAAAAATCCGGCTGCACTGGTTTATCTCTGAATCTAATCCACATGTGATTGGATATTCAGATTAAACAATATCTAGCTGAATTAATACTCATGAGTGTACGGATTGTGACACTTATGAAGGATTTAGAACTACAACGGATTTTCTTTCCAGCCGTAAGCTGTAGTAAATGTAAAATGTAATGAACTAGGTGCAGAAAGAGGTTTATTGAGGTGCTCATCCGGAGAGGGAAAAATATTGAAAGAAACAAAGTGCTTTCAAATTTAAGTGTAAAACACATAAAACCACAAGTCAAGTATGGTACTAAAAAGATTTAGGTTGGATTATCCCTTTAAAATGAAAAAGCATGTTCCATATGTGGGATTTTAATCTTAAATTGCAAACAAATATCAGCAGCTGCACAACAATTCCAGCGTTTCATGATTATTGCATGTGGAAACAATAGGGGATTATCACGCTTACCGGAAGTTCCCGGTATTTGGACACTTCCTCTTCCGGGCCATGTTAACGACAGCCGTTCCTGCTCTGTTATACTGTTTAAATCGGATAAACTCCAAACATACTCAAGTTTTCATTCTAGACTGAAGTGATACTGGATCAAAAGCTGGATCAAAGCGATCGATTCGCCGCGGTGAAGGGCCGAACTTTATAATAAAACACACATTTGTTTGTCGCCGGTGGGGCACGACACCGGCACTTCACAGCATGCTAGCATTAGCCAGCTAGCGTTTACTGACGTGCTTAACATTGTGCGTCTTAAAACACACAAACATCTGAAAATCGGGTCTGTACCCCCCGTTTCCAGTGGAACAACTGGGGACTGCCAAGAAAGGAGACGTTTTCAGATGCTTGTGTTTTCAGCCGCACAAAGTTAGGTACGTTATCGAGCTGGCTAATGCTAACCTGCTAACAGTAGTCCGTCAGCTACAACTCTGTTAAACTTTGTAAATCGGATAAACGCCAATGCCAAGTTTTCATTCCATACTGAAGTGATGCTGAGGAAGAAGTGGATCAAAACGACCGATTCGCCGCGGTGAAGGACCGAACTTTATAATAAAACGACACACGTTTGTTTGTAGCCGGCAGTCTGCGCAGTCGTGTTGGCAGGTTAGCATTAGCTAGCTCGATGACGTGCCTAACTTTGTGCGGCTGAAACACACAAGCATCTGAAAGCGTCTCCTTTCTTGGCAGTCCCCAGTTGTTCCACTGGAAACGGGGGGGTACAGACCCAGTTTTCAGACGCTTGTATGTTTTCACAAGTGAAAAGTTGGTAACGTCAGCTAACGCGAGCTTGCTAACGCTAGCTGTAGTGTAGTCTGCATCATTGAAGTGCCGACTACAGACATACGTGCAACCTTGTTTTATTTTAAGTTTCGGTCCTTCACTCCGACAAATCGCTTTCATCCACTTCTTCCGTTCGTGTCTTTTCAGTCGGGAATCCATGAAAACTTCGGTATGGCTGGCGTTGTTTATTAGATGTACACAATGGAACAGAGCAGCAACATTGAGCCATTCCTGGCCCGGAAGAGGAAGCTTCAGATGTTTCAACTTCCGGAAACCGGAACGCAGAAGCGTGATAATCCCCTATAATATAGTGTATGAAACTACCAGCGATGATGTCGTACAGACGCGGGAACGAGAAGCTTTTTGAACTGCACACGTTCTTTTTAAAACAAATCTAAATATGTTTTTGTTTGTTCTCAAACTTCATCTGCTTAGTCAGCTGTTTCATTTTACCTCTGTTAAGTCAAATGGTGCTCTGGTTAATTATTACATATCAGACGAATAAGCTGAAGGGACAAAACAAACCTTACTGACCATTTAAAGGGACAGTACACCCACAGAATAGTGTGCCTTCATTTTCTACTCACCCTCATGCTGAGCAAGACTCTGGAGCACTTTTTAATATCTCAATTGCAGCCGGATATATTGATTTAAAACAAACAGATTTAAAAAAAAAGGGGTTCCAACACTGTATCGCTCTCATTCAAATGTTTTATTTATGTGACGTTTGGGTCAGTATGACCTTTATCAGACATCCTGAAACTCTCTGGAAACATCAACCATTAATGGGTTTCACCTGTCAATTAACAGGTCCTTCACAGAGCTTCACGTGATATGAAAACTGTTTTTATACACAAAAACCCTACTATCACTAACATAAAATCTTTTTTTTTTTTAAATGTGTATAGATGGGGGCAACTATGCCAATATTTTTTAAAGACTTTTGCTTTTTTTAAATATACAAACAAACAATCAGTGAATCGCAACTAACAAATCAACATCTTTTAGCATCATTTAGGAGAAAGTAAAGGGTTGATGTCTCCAGTCCTCGGATTGGCCAGTCACGTTCACCGGGAATATAAAGATGTAGAGCGGAGAGTTTTTAAGATGTCTGATGTCTCACACTGACCAAAGCGTCACATATGAATGAGAGCGATACAGTGTGCGGGAACCTTTTTTTTAATTTTGTTGACACACCTTGGGTGATCACATGTTCCTACGCACCTGTGCCTCAGGTGTGCAGAGATTCTGACTTTACTCTTGAGACAAACAGAAAGAAAAAGAGAAGGTGCGATCTCGTCTGTCCAGGCTTCCGTAGTGTCCTGAAATCTCATGGACGTGCTTCATTGCAGCTACATGTTCTACTGTTTAGGCTCTAAAAATCTACTAAATGTGGGTTCCAGTAAATTCTGGACGCTACCCACTCAGGACACGTGGATTACATTGGACGAGCAGTATGGAGGAATATTGACACGTTTTTGTGGACTTTTATGGACCTTTCTGGCTCGGACCCCGGCGAACTCCATTATATGAAAGTTGGGGGAAAAACTGAAAGCCTTCCTGATCGCCGGCTGCATTTGACATATTAAAAAAGTGCTCCAGAGTCTTGCTCAGCATGAGGATGAGGAGAAGATGAAGGCCCATCATTCTGTGGGTGTACTATCCCTTTAAGAGACGTGCTTCTCTCTGACTGGTGCTCCATTACTGCCTGTTTTACTCTGAATAAACCTCATGACAAATCCTCTTTCGTCTCACTTTTCTTGTTTTAAAGCATTTTAAATGTTGGCAAACTTTCATGTAATAAAACGACTTCGTACGGACGCAACACCTCGAGAATCGGCGATTCGTTCGGACCGAATTCAGGAAAAACCTTCAGAGAATGAGGTGGTAGGTATTTGGGGGTAAAAGTGGTTTCTTGGATGTTCCTGAAGTATGTTTTTTGTGCTAAATCCATTTCTGCCAAATGTCCAGCTGTAAAAGTTATGGCTTAGTCATAATTATTGATTAATTAGCATAATGATTATTTGCCCAATACTAGAAACGGCTATGATTTTCCAAGTTGTGAATATTCTGTATATGGTTGTTTGGTGTCATTGTAAAGGGGACGTCCATGGCTTTCATTTAAGGCCAAAGTTGTAGCTTTCTGACAAACACAGAGGTCACAGATCTGGGCATGAAAAAGTTCCCCTTTCAGCCGACTGCCAGCCACTTACCAGCCACTTGCCAGCCACTTACCAGCCACTTATCAGCCACTTATCAGCCACTTACCAGCGACTTGTCTGCTAATTCAGGCGCACAGAGACACGCCTGTGTGCCCAGGGGAAACGATTTCAGAGCATAAATGAACGCCTGGAACAAGGATGTTTCTACACAGCAAGTTTGGACACCGTACGTGATCGCGTATTTGCGGGACAAGCCGTTCAGCCAGTGATAGTGCAGTAATGGTGCACTATTACTGCACCACTTCTGGCAGAAAAAGGAGAAACTTTTTCATGCCCAGGTCTGTCATGTGACCTCTTTAAACCTTAAATTAGACACATTTCCCCATAATTTTCGCCTAATATAATTTATTTAATCCCTGTTGGATCAAGGGACATCAGGGACCCAAAAACAACTGCAATACTTAATAGACTGTCAAATCAAGAAAATTACAGTATAATATACCTATTTATGTCTTTTTGAGGTTATAGGGGATTATCACGCTTACCGGAAGTCCCCGGATTTTGGACACTTCCTCTTCCGGGCCATGTTAACGACAGCCGTTCCTGCTCTGTTATACTGTTTAAATCGGATAAACTTCAAACATACTTAAGTTTTCATTCCAGACTGAAGTGATACTGGATCAAAAGCTGGATCAAAGCGATCGATTCGCCGCAGTGAAGGGCCGAACTTTATAATAAAACACACGTTTGTTTGTCGCCGGTGGGGCACGACACCGGCACTTCACAGCATGCTAGCATTAGCCAGCTAGCGTTTACTGACGTGCTTAACATTGTGTGTCTTAAAACACACAAACATCTGAAAATCAGGTCTGTACCCCCCCGTTTCCAGTGGAACAACTGGGGACTGCCAAGAAAGGAGACGTTTTCAGATGCTTGTGTGTTTTCAGCCGCACAAAGTTAGGCACGTCATCGAGCTGGCTAATGCTTACAGGCTAACACGACTGTATAGTCTGCCGGCTACAAACAAACGTGTGTCGTTTTATTATAAAGTTCGGTCCTTCACCGCGGCGAATCGGTCGTTTTGATCCACTTCTTCCTCAGCATCACTTCAGTCTGGAATGAAAACTTGGCATTGGCGTTTATCCGATTAACAAAGTTTAACAGAGTAGTAGCTGGTGGACTACTGTTAGCAGGCTAGCATTAGCCAGCTTGATGACGTGCATAACTTTGTGCGGCTGAAAACACACAAGCATCTGAAAGCGTCTCCTTTCTTGGCAGTCCCCAGTTGTTCCACTGGAAACGGGGGGGTACAGACCCGATTTTCAGATGTTTGTGTGTTTTAAGACGCACAATGTTAAGCACGTCAGTAAACGCTAGCTGGCTAATGCTAGCATGCCGGTGTTGTGCCCCACCGGGTACAAACAAACATGCTACGTTGTTTTATTATAAAGTTCGGCCCTTCACTCTGGAGAATCGCTTTGATCCACTTCTTCCTTAGTATCACTTCAGTCTGGAATCCGTGAAAATTTCAGTAGTGTTGGCGTTTATTCACGTTTTCTACAAAGTAAAGCAGGGACATTGAACTGGACCGGAAGTGGGCCGTCTAACTGTTTAAAACCGGAAGTTCGGAACACGGAAGCGTGATAATCCCCTATTGCGAGCTTTAATTTGAAAGTCACTGGCTCAGGCAAGTTCACCCTCATTCATTCTTTGGACCAGTTTTATGTGGAAACCAAATCGATAATCCAGCAATAATGATAACAGACAATCACATCTAACATATCTGCTGTAAACTCATTTTCACCTAAACCTTAGTGGATGCAGCATGCAACAAATGTTATTATACATCAACCATGACCATCAGGGGTGTCCGGGATTGGTCCTCGAGGGCCACCGTCCTGCAGGTTTTCATTGTTTCTCTGTTAAAATGCTGCTGACTCAGTTTAAATTGGCCCAACAGCGTTTGAAGTTCTGCATAGTTACTCGGTAATCTGAGTCAGGTGTGCTGGAACAGGGACACACCTAAAACCTGCAGGACTGTGGCCCTCGAGGACGGGAGCTGGACACCTCTGTTAAATATAATTATGACTTTTTATTTTGTAATGACTTCATATTTCATAATAACGACTTTAAAAAAAAAAATTCAGTAACTTTTTAACTTATAATAATAGCTTTTATCCTATATGACTTTTATTTCATTATGACTTCTAATGTCTTAATAATGACTATAAATTTCAAAATTATGCTTTTTTATTTGATAACAATGACTTTATATTCTATAATTAATGACTTTTTAAAAAAAATCTCATAACAGTAACGTTTTACCTTTTAATAATGGCTTTAATTCAATATGACTTTTTTCCATTATGACTTTTTATGTCATAATAATCACTATAAATCTCATAATTATAGCTTTTTTAAGGTATTAATGATTTTATATTTCATGATTATGACATTTTTTTCCAAATTACTTTTTATGTCATAGTAGTAACCTCATAATGACATTTATCCTATATGTATTTTATGTCATGACTTTTTTTGGTCATAATCATGAGTATAAATCTCATAATTATGACTTTTTTTAATCTATAATGATAACTTAATATTTCACGATTATGACATTTTTTCTAAACGACTTTTTATCTCAAAATAGTGACCTTATAATGACATTTATTCTATATGACTTTTATGTATTTTATGTCATAAAAATAACTATAAAAATTATGAGAATTTTTTTTTTATTGTTTTAACTACAAATGAATGAAATGTGCTTCCGTATCTAAATATTTCTACAACAGACAAAAGAAACTTGTTGCTTTCCATGCTGAGTTCTTATTCTGCACATCTCTGCAGCCAGCCGTGGGCTGCTCTCCCAGCATCTCTGCAGCAGGTAGTTTTAAATCAGAATGCAGGATTTATGCAGCATCACCTCACCAACGGTCTGCATGGTTGATTTTCCAAACGATTTCCACGCTCCAAAGAGGACGCAACAATCATAAAACCGATGAGACTTTGAAAAGTTAAACAGCCAATAATGCTGAACACTGATAAAGCTTGTGGCTCAAAGTACGTTTTTCTCATTATTAACTAAGTATACGTGTTTGTGCAGCAGTGATGAATGAGATGCAATGCAGGAACATCCTTAGTAAACTATTGTTGATGAAAAATATCACTGTCTGTTTGCTTGCATCAACTTTTATTTTACTTTTTGCACTACATAACCACATTTTTAGTAATAATCAGTTGCTCTTTTATGTCCCTCATATGTAATAAACACAAATAAAGGTCACAGCAGGACTTAACTTGCCAATGATGGTAAGAGGACGGATGTGATGTCAGACTATCATGTTGCAACTACTCCCCCTGCAGGAGTCTTTTTCTGTTCCAAGTCCCATTCAAGTGAAACAGTTAATAGAAAACATCAAAATATATGATTATGTGTTAAAGTTATGACTCAATAAAAGATCATTTGTACCTCATTTGCAAAGAAATGTGACTATTGTGTCATCTGAACAACACATAAACAGGCCGACGTGTAAAAGGACATTAATTTTCCAGCTAAACCTGTTTCATGGTTGGATGGATGGTGGAAGTTCGCACGTGACCATTAGTCAAAAAACAAGCAAGACAAATTTAGATTCTACAAATCCCACATTCAAGATCTCCCATTTGCACTGTTACAACGGCAGGTTTCTCAGGTTGGTCGGCTCTTTGTCCCTCAACAACACATTTTCATCACATATTTCTTCATATGGTTTTGTTTTATCACTTGCTTTTTTTTTCCATGGAAACCTTTTTCATCACTTATAAGTTAAAAATGTCACAAATATCTCATAATTATGAGATTTAAAGTGATAATTATAACATTCAAAAACTACTTATGAGTTTAAAAGTCATAATCTTAACAAAATCCAGAAGATAAGATAATAAATTTCTCATAACTGCAACTTTCAATATAAAAATAATGATTTTATGTCATAATAATGACTTTATCTCATAACTGTGACTTTTTTCCTAATGATAATGACTATATTTCACAACTATGACCTCTTTTGTATCATAATTTTGATTTCAAATTAGTAACTTTTTACCCTCAATTACTTTTTACTCATGAATTTTTATGCCATGATGATAAACTTTTATCTCATAATAACAACTTTATCTCATAATAATAACTTTTTCTCATAATTACAACTTTTAAATCTCATAATTAGGACTTTTTATTTAAAATAATGACTATATTTCATAACTATGACATTTAATAAAATTACTTTGTTTCATAATTATGATTTTTTTCTAAATGATATTTTCTCATATGAGGGACCTTTTAACTAATGATAATGATTTTTTTTTTATTGTGAGTTTTTATATCGTAATAATGAATTTAACTCATAATTACAACTTTTAAATCTCATAATTAGGACTTTTTATTTAAAATAATGACTTTATTTCATAACTATGACATTTAATAAAATTACTTTATGTTTCATAATTATGATTTTTTTTCTAAATTATATTTTCTCATATGAGGGACCTTTTAACTAATGATAATGATTTTTTTTATTGTGAGTTTTTATATCGTAATAATGAATTTAACTCATAATTACAACTTTTAAATATAACTATGACTTTTCATTAGATAAGATTGACTTCATGTTTCATAACTATGACTTTTTAATAAAAAATACTTTACGGTTCATAATTAGGATTTTTTTCTAAATAATTTTTCTCATATTAGGAACTTTTTACTTTATAACAATGACTTTTTATTTTATTAACACTTTTTATGTCCTAATAATAATCTTTTAACTCATAATAGTGACTTTATCTCATAGTTACAACCTTAAAATATCATAACTAGGACTTTTATTTAATAATAATGACTTTATATTTAATAATTATGACATTTTTTTATAAGAAAAATACTTTAGGTGAATATTCTAAATTCTAAATTCTTTTTTCTCATATTAGAGACCTTTTACCTTTATGACAATGAATTTTTATTTCATTGTGACATTTTATGTCGTCATAATAACCTTTTATCTCAAAATAATGACTTTATCTCATAATTGGAACTTTTAAATGTCATAATCATGACTTCATATTTCATAATAATGACTTTTTTAAAATTATTTTTGTTCATAATAGCAATTTTTACCTTATAATAATCACTTTTATCCTATATGACTTTTGTTTCATTATGACTTATTATGTCATAATAATCACTTTAAATCTCACAGTTATGAGTTATTGTCTATATTTTAACTAGTGAATGAAATAAGCTTCCATATGTAAATATTAATATTTATTTTCGACAACAGACGGGTGTTATTTTTCATGCTGAGTTCTTCTTCTGCACATCTCTGCAGCCAGCTGCTCTCCCAGTACCTCTGCAGGTAGAGTTACTGGGAGCAATAGGATGAGGAAAATGTATAGCTCCGTGGGTGCCTTTCTCCCTCTTTGTCTCGTGCGCTCTCGCATACGCGCACACGCACGCGCTGAAAGCACCTGCCTAAAAGCTGCGTCAGAAAAAAAAACCTGTGCGTGATTGTCGGCGGGTGCTGAGCCGCGCCTGGAACAGCCTTTGTGTTTTGGATGAGCTGTTAGTGGCGACGCTGCATCACAGAGACCGTTTGCTGTCTGAAGAGTCGCGCGTGACCGATTCATCACTGCCACTTTGGTGATTATTTTTTACCTGGAAATCATCTTTCATGGTGGAAATGACCATGAGCGCGCCGGGAAAGTCTTCTGAGAAAAGGTGAGCGTGATTATTCTGCCTAACAACATCTGACGTTGCATATTTATAAAGTTTAGTTAGTTTATCGGTAATAACTCTACATGATCACAGTTTTAACTGAAACTGATTCACCTCACAGCTGTAACAGGCTGAAAATATGTTAAATATCCGACAAGCATGCGCCCAGAAGGTGTCAGTGTAGTTTATGAAGCTGAGTCTTTAGTAACTGTGAGGAGAAGAGGAGGAACAGCTCACATTCAGCTCATTCAAACAATGTTTTTCTCATTTCAGACAAGGACAGCCAGGTCAGAATTAGCTCTTTTGTGTTTTATTTTCTGATCCCTGGTTCATCCCTCATGCAGGTGCATGTTTAGCAAATACAGATGTTCTCAAAATTATTCTTCTAGTTAAAGAAAATGTTCAATTCCCAATAGCAATTCAAATAACAAGAAACTAAAGAAACTAATAATAAATAAAAATTTACAAAATTATAGTTTAGTGAAAGAAAATAATGCTTCTGAATTGTGGTTGGAAATAATAATAATAATATTTATAAAATTAAGTCTGTCAGTTTAATCTAATTTCACTAACAGATTTTTTTTTCTTTTTTTGGAGGGTATGAATAAATGCCAGATATTTTGCTTGATGAAAGAAAAACTGGCCAGGTACAGTTTTTTTATGGAGGCTGGTGAATTAAAAAGTCTGTAAACGTGTGAATGCATTATTTTATTGGTAAGAAATGGTAGTGAGCGACTTGCAGTGAGCTCACGAGCTGGTCAGGAACTCACAGAAGAGACATTAACTAGTTTATTTGGCAATATTTTTGTCATAATTGTAATTACTTAAATTAGAAGTTGCTAACAGATATTCCAGCTTTTGTTACGTTTATCTTAACTGGATTAGCCGCTGCCAGGTTTATTAATATTACTTGTCGTCCCCACCCCCCCACCGCCCACCTTTAAAATCAAAATTTCGTCCTTGGATGTCATCATTGCAGAAGAGTTTCCATGCATGTGCATCTTTTGCACATACAGTCGTCCTCAAAATTATTTATACCCTCCAATTAAAGAAAATGCTAAATTCACAATGATAAGTCAAATAACAAGAAACTTAAGAAACTAATAATAAATAAAAATTTACAAAATTATAATTTAGTGAAAGAAAAAAATGCTTTTGAAATGTGGTTGGAAATAATAATAATAATAAAAAAAAAAAAAAAAAAAAAAAACTGTCCCAGACACATTAGAGCATCTTTCTCATGAACATGGACCAACATACCTGTGAACAGGTGCAGACGTCTGATTGGACGCTACAGAAAACAGCTGATTGCAGTGATTGCCTCAAAGTTTTGCTCATCAAAATCTTAGCTACAGAGCTCCATCATGCTTGTTTACTTGTTTTATTTATTGTGTGTTTGTTTTTTAGATTTCTTTCAAACCATAATTCAAAATCGATGCCATGATTTTTATAGAATTTTTATTTATTATTACTTTTGTCAGTTTCATCTAATTTTACTGACAGCTATTTTTTTCTTCTTTAATTAGAGGGTATGGATAATTGGGAGGATGACTGTATTTATGTTCGACTCTTCCTTTTGCTTGTACAGGAATGGCTCCAAAAACAAGCTGGAAAAGCTCCTAAAGGAGAGGAAGTGCACTTTCCCCCTGCTGATCAAGGTAGTGGTCTTCTTTATGTTTACTCAGTCCTGCTTTGGCTCGTTCTCGTTCCTGTCTGACTGGATTACTGTAAGTTATATCTGTTTTGTGGAGTGACAGTCGGCCCCCGAGCAACCAAACACCCTGTTTCCATCTACAGGCCATAAAATAAATGTTATTTGTGTGATTGTGTGCACTCAGCAGAAGTGATTTATCGTGGAACATACTCTACCTTGTCATATTCTTGGCCTGCACCGCTGAACCATCTGAGAGATTTGCCCCGTCCCCATTTGTTCCCAGGAGCAAAACGACCCCACCCTGCAGCTTCACAGGGCTGCATGCTGTGTGGGGGCTCTGCTCTGACATCCAGGTTAACGCTGTCATTTCCTCTTCTTGGAAAGTGTCGTAGTTTCCAACTCGGCCCCGTATGTGCACGTTGATGCAGCAGAGGACAGACTCTGTCCCGTCATTGCCCTACATGGAGGGATTAGCATGTTTTTGACCTCCCACAGAGGACGTACAGCAGTGCTGCTATATAACTGTTATAATAACGATTAATGCAGCTTGAAGATCTTCACTTGTTGCTGAAAGCGTCCATTTACATGACAGAAGTTACAGGGTTCAGACCAACGAGCAAACTCCGCTGGGACAGTATTAAGCCTGGAAGTTAAGTTAAATAATTGTTATTTTTTCATCCACTAGAACCAGACATGGAGAAGCTGCGTTCAGCTTCTATGCTCCACATGTCTGGAACAAACTCCCAGAAAGTCTCAGATCAGCTGAAACAGTTTATTTCAATCCAGGTTGAAGACCCACCTGTTCTCAGCTGCATTTACGTAGATTTTATTCAAAAGTTGAAATCCGCACATCTCTATATTCTCTCTTTTTAATCTTAAATGCTTTTAATTTTGAATCATGCTTCTATTTTTTTCCCCTTTTGCTTATAATGTTTTATGTAAAGCACTTTGAATTGTTCTGTACATAAAATGGGCTATACAAATAAACTTGCCTTGCCTAGGGGCTCCAAAACAAAGCAAATCCCCACTCCCATGTTAAAAAGACCAACTTCACAGCAGAAATAAACATGTTTACATTATAAATAAACATGTTCACAGCAAAAATAAACATGTTTACAGCAAAAATAAACATGTTAACAGCAGAAATAAACATGTTTACAGCAGAAACAAACACGTTCAGAGCAAAAATAAACACAGTTACAGCAAAAATAAACATGTTTACAGCAGAAATAAACACGGTTACAGCAAAAATAAACACGGTTACAGCAGAAATAAACATGTTTACAGCAGAAATAAACACGTTAACAGCAAAAATAAATATGGTAACAGCAGAAACAAACACGTTTACAGCAAAAATAAACACGGTTACAGCAGAAATAAACACGTTAACAGCAGAAATTAACACGGTTACAGCAAAAAAAAACATGTTGACAGCAGAAATAAACACGTTAACAGCAGAAATTAACACGGTTACAGCAAAAATAAACATGTTTGCAGCAGAAATAAACACGTTTACAGCAGAAATAAACAGGGTTACAGCAAAAAGAAACACGGTTACAGCAGAAATAAACACGTTAACAGCAGAAATTAACACGGTTACAGCAAAAATAAACTAACCTGACTCCCGCCACCTGGTATTTGCAATACCATCTGGGGAGGGAGTTAACCCGATGTCATTTCAAATTAGTCTTTTTTTTCTAAAACTCTTGCATGTGATTGGATAGAAGATCTGTCCGTCATCTTGACTGACACGCTACTTCAGCCACTCACGTTGAACCGAATGACGCAACCCGTGACGCAACTCAGAGCGACACCAGAGCCACCACGCATAGAGGATCGAGTTATCAAAACATGTTATCAAGCTCAAAAAGCTTCAGTCAAACAACATGGCGGCGGCGGCGACAGCTAGTACGAGCGGTGTACAGTCTGTGAACGACTTTTTGTCGAATGTGCAAAGAAAACACTGAAATAACTGACTGACTACACTGCTGTCGCCTGTGCTTCTACATCACATCCGGCCAAAACGCCGCCCATCCTTCAAAAGTCCCACCCGCGATTAGTGATTGGCTCCTATTATTCTCTAACCAGACGAAATCACCTATAACTGTCGCCTTACTCAGATGGAGTGCGTGAGGAAAGGGAACGCCCCCGCGTGTAATTGTTGAACGCACCCAGATGATGTAAATCAGGTTAAAAATAAACATGTTTACAGCAGAAATAAACACGGTTACAGCAAAAATAAACACGGTTACAGCCGAAATAAACACGTTTACAGCAGAAATAAATATGTTAACAGCAGAAACAAACACGTTTACAGCAAAAATAAACACGGTTACAGCAGAAATAAACACGTTTACAGCAGAAATAAACACGTTAACAGCAAAAATAAATATGTTAACAGCAGAAACAAACACGGTTACAGCAAAAATAAACACGGTTACAGCAGAAATAAACACGTTAACAGCAGAAATTAACACGGTTACAGCAAAAATAAACATGTTGACAGCAGAAATAAACACGTTTACAGCAGAAATAAACATGGTTACAGCAAAAATAAACATGTTTGCAGCAGAAATAAACATGTTTACAGCAAAAATAAACACGTTTACAGCAGAAGCAAACATGTTAACAGCACAAATAAACATGTTAACAGCATAAATAAACACGTTTACATGAGAAATTAACATGTTAACAGCAGAAATAAACATGTTTACACCAGAAATACCATGAATAATAATTTACACGTTTACAAGAGAAATAAACACTTTTACAGCAGGAATAAACATGTTTACATCAGAAATAAACATGTTTACAGCCAAAATAAACATGTTTACAGCAGAAATACAGTAAACATGTTAGCAGTAATAAACATGTTTACAGCCTGGTTCAAAAATAATTTTAGGTTTAATAAGTTTACCTTCATCTCAGCTGTGTGGTGATTTTTTTATAATTCATCTGTTTAGATGTTATTTAATCTTGAAAATATTCATAATTAGGGGTGTGTCCTTTTGATTGACAGGCGGTAGACCGGGTGCTGGTTTTAGCCATGGAGGCTAATAGTTAGCTCCCTGCTAGCTCCCAGGAAGGCCTCAGCCTGTAGCAAAGTTGAACAACGGTGGTTTTTAACTGATTAACAGCGAGTCTGAGCGTGTTTTACCTTTAAACCGTCTATCTTTGTCTGTTCCTGCTCACTTTGGATTAGCTCAGTTAGCATTGGCTTGGCTGTCAATCATTTGCCGCGTGGCTTGGAGTGGCCCAGTCTTTGCCCATTTTAGTATTTTCTGGGCGTGACGACACACGCAAAATGGTAAGATGGCGACGGTGGGAAACGCCCAACTGGCTTCACTTGCAGCTTTACAGACGTGACCGGATACGAGAGTACGTCCATTTTTAAAAAATTTTTTTTACAGTCTTTGGTTCAGACTCATTTAGAAAGTGGGGGAAGCAGAGGAAATGTCTCCTAACTTACTGTGAGAAGCAAAGCTACTGTATGCAACGAAATCAAACTCAGACTCGTGTCTTACACCTGCACAACTTTCATCCTGCGATGTGTCGCAGCTTTGATCTGCAAAAATCCCCAGATATCCTCATTAATGAGCAGCAGCCCTCTGCTGCAGGTTGTTCAGACACTCGTGATGGGAACACTGGGAACACCAGTGGGAAACTGGACAGAGCAGCGGTCTATCTGACGCATCACCTGAAGCTGTAAGAGTGGACTCAGGGTGTCAGTTCAAAAGCTTTTCTTGTATTCTAAGTTAGGATATCAGCATTTGCGTCATTGCAGAAACAGACGCAGGAAGCTGTTGTCAGGAGATGCATCATACCCTCTGAAACTGCAGCAGCGTGTTTTCATGTTCCTGGCTCTTACAAAGTATGACTCACTGCTTAAATCCACTTTTATCTAACCATTCTGTTTATATCAGGCAGTTTTGTTGGAATCTTCCAGAGGACATGATGGATGCAGCGTTTGAAGAGGGTTTCGTAACCCCGCAAGGTTTTTGGGACGTGTGTCAGACCTGCTTTAGTTCATCCTTTTTTCTCAAGTTGTGCAACTGCAAGGCAAATACTAGTTTTTGTGAAGTTTCATTTATCAATAGATATAAAAACTGAAAAACAGAGAAGTTCGATATTGACTTTTTTACCGATATCTGATAGACCGATATTGCCCAACTTATAATTACCGGTATCAACCGACACCGATCTCTGCAGACAACTGTGAGGTGGTATCTCTCATATTTAAAGAGATACAATAAAGATCCCGAAATCTCCTTAACTCAGCCAGAGGAGTTCATTTTGGACATCTGGCTGCCAGATATCAGATACTAGCAGGTATTAGATACTTCCATATCTCAGATACTAGCAGGTATCAGATACTACCATATCTCAGATACTAGCAGGTATTAGATACTACCATATATATCAGATATATATGGTATATATCTCTGCTCTGTAGAGACTCTTCAGATGTGCTGGTAACTGTGATTCTTTCCTCATGCTCCGGTTTTAACTAAACTAAATGGATTTTCTCGTCAGGATCATTTAGGGAAGTTTGTTTTGGGGTGAGTGACTTTTATAAATTCTCTGATGCGACTCATGATTTTCTCCAGTGTCTTGTTGAGGCGTCGGCCTCAGTTACAGCCTGAGATGAGTGTTTTCTCCGGATTCTGGGCTGCCCAGCACCCATGACCGGAGGCCAGTGTGGTTTCTGTCAGTTTTGACATTTTCCTGTTTTCTTCCTCGGATCATGACACAGTCGTCTCTGTGCAGAAACACTGACGGTTCTCTCATGCTCACGGTTTGCTTTTTTATCACACCAACACTCGTTAACACCTTGTGTGCAGGTGTGACTTCTGATTTTGCCAAAAGAGTTTAAAAGGAATAGTACACCCACAGAATGATGGTCCTTCATCTTTTCCTCATCCTCATGCTGAGTAAGACTCTGGAGCACTTTTTAATATCTCAAATGCAGCCGGCGATCTGACAGGTTTTCGTTTTCCCCGCACTTTCATATAATGGAGTTCACCAGCGACTGAACCAAAAAGGTCCATAAAAGTCCACAAAAAACTTGTCCATATTCCTCCATACTGCTCGTCCAATGTAATCCAAGTGTCCTGAGTGGGTAGCGTCCAGAATTTACTGGAAACAACGTCATTTAGTAGATTTTTATAGCTTAAAGGCAGGTTAGGGGATCCTGAAAAAAAGGTTCGAGCAAGCTACATTTTGAAAAAATGTACAAATATAATTGTATAAAAAAATATCTATTAAAAAATGCTCCTGGAAAACATCATCCACCCGCCTTTAAGCAGTCCTACATTTTAGCGCGCACTGGCGAAGCGCGCCAATGCGAGTTCACGACACTACAGAAGCCACGGCGTTCAGCGCCTACTCTGCCGTTAATGCAAGCGTAGAAGAAGAAATTTGCTGTTTACATTGTGCTAAGAGAGAACGAGCTGCGTACAAACACAAGAGGAGTTGGATATTGATTTGAAAGAAAGAAAGAAAGAAAGAAAGAAAGAAAGAAAGAAAGAAAGAAAGAAAGAAAGCACAATCTCATCCGTTCCAGTTTCCGTAGTGTTGTGAACTAGCATGAGCGTGCATCGGGGAAATACGATGTTAAAAAATATACTAAATGATGTGGTTTCCAGTAAATTCTGGACGCTACCCACGAGGGTTTGGCATTGAGAATCGAGCATCGATGGGAACTCACGGCTCACACTACTGGATGCTGCAGGAAGCGTCAGACACAGCAGATGTTCGCCTCTGCTCCATAAACCAGACTGAAAAACTCAAAGCTGCCACTCATCATCAGATATTAATGTCTCTGAATTTTAAGTTCTGTTACATGTAGCAGACTCTTAATTAGAAAACAGCCAGTTTAAAGGAGTGATGACATAGCAGTTAAAAACTAGTTTATGTTGTTGGCATTACTTTATATGTAAATACTCCAAAGAAAAAAACGGCATTTTTTACAGCGGAGTATTGTTTTGAAACGCCAGACCTCACTTCCTCAGTAATACAGTTGGGTCCGGTGATGATATGGAGCTTTACCCGGAGACCACGTTGACTTCATTTTGATTGGCTACACCTTATTTGGCTATGACCTTATTTGGAGAATCTAGGTCAAGCTGCGGTTGGAGTTTGCTAAAGGCTAACTGCTAGCAACATGGGCACTTCAGACAGTGAGCTACGTTTATCAGACAAGACAGCATTTAGAAAATAAATAAACTTACAGGTAATGACAAGGTTGTGGCCCCCTCCCTCAGTGTTACTGCAGAAGTTTGCTTTTAAATCCATTTGTTTGAAAATCCAGACCTGACTGCACAGAAGTTACTTCTAGCTCCATACACGCAGCTGAATCAGACAGGGAGGGGAGGGGGGAGTGGACGGTGCATAAAGCGTTAGGAGAGAGAGAGAGAGGGGGGGGCGCTGTTTACTTGATAGTGTGCTCTTATTGGAGCAATTAAATTACGTAGAATGATGGAACTACGTAGGATGATAGAACTACGTAGAATGATAGAACTACGTAGAATGATAGAACTACGTAGAATGATGGAACTACGTAGAATGATGGAACTACGTAGAATGATAGAACTACGTAGAATGATAGAACTACGTAGAATGATAGAACTACGTAGAATGATAGAACTACGTAGAATGATAGAACTACGTAGAATGATGGAACTACGTAGAATAATAAGCTGCTGTCTGATTCAACTGTTTCTGAGCAGAGAGACAAAGCTGACAGACCATAAACAGGAACTTTGATTCTCACTCTGGACATTCACATGACCTCATCAGTGCACAACAGATCATATTATACACCCAAAACCCCAGAAAAGTGAAAATTGATGTCATGGCACCTTTAACAGTTAAAGTTCTTAAAACTGTGAAATGATGAGGTCTCTTCAAGTTTGGCCAGGGATAGTTTCAAATTTCTTTTTCTACTTTTTTTTTCTTAGGTGAAATGCAATTCAATGCTTTTGGTAAGAACATAAGGTAAGCTGGAGTTTACTATATCAATGTTCTTGTCTGTTATTTGATTTTGTTGCCTACAAAAAATAAAATGTAAACCTTTTTTTTACCCTAACCCTTAAAAGAATCAGAATCGAGAATCTATAGGAACCGGAATCGAAAGAAGGGATTCGAATCTGAACCGGAATCGTTCAAATTCAAGCACAGACTAGTTCCAGTCAAAATATAGAAGCAGTTGTATGAAGATAGAAGTACCAGAGCTAGAAAAGGTTTGAATAACATTAACAGCCTGTCAATGTTTTGTTAAACTAGCGAGGAAAATATTAATAGAAACATCCAACAGCCTCAACTCGGCCTGCAAATAATATTCTTATCTTTATAAACCATAAAAGCAGCTAAATTCATGAGAGAACCTGAGATCTGTGGTCATTTATGAATCCCTCATTAAACATGAAAATAGATGCATTCATTTCCAGCAGCCCAAATAAAAACTGTCATGACCTCGTTCGGTCGTGACCATGATTAATTTTTGTGCACTTTTATGACCTGCTTGCCTGCATTGTTGATCCGGCCAGACTGGTGCATCTGGCCCCGCCGCCACCCCCGCTGACTGTGGAGTGTGTCACCCTGTTATTGTGATGAACCCTGGCCTGATAGGGTTTCTCATCGGAGCTTTGTCCCGTGTTGATACCGGAGCCTCTGAATTAAAGCAGGTCATGTAGAGGGAGCGCTCGCCTCATCGTGTCACTGACTGCACGCTTCCCCCGCCTCGCTGCTGGGAATTAGTGACTGTTAATTATGTTTTACCCAACACGAGCTGCCTCGCAAACATTTGCAGCTACCTCCCTGTGTTGGTGCGCTCTGCTGTTTAGTGCATGTTCGTGAACACCGACGGAGACGCCCGCGGCTCGCCGTGTCACATGGCCCATGCTTGTCAGCTCTGAGTGGATGAGTTACCCCTCCTACTGGTCCATACAGGAATGTGAAAGCCTGAGTACACACTCAAAAGTAGAGGTACCAGTTTGTACTTAAAAGGGTCCAAAGCTTGTTGCTGGGGTGGGGGTTCCTTTCTGAAAGACATTTCTGTACCTTCATGGTCCATTTTTGTACCTTATCAAGCTGTATGAGTTAATAAAGTACAATAGGGGATTATCACGCTTCCGCGTTCCGGTTTCCGGAAGTTGAAACATTTGACACTTCCTCTTCCGGGCCATGTTAACGACAGCCGTTCCTGCTCTGTTATACTGTTTAAATCGGATAAACTCCAAACATACTTAAGTTTTCATTCTAGACTGAAGTGATACTGGATCAAAAGCTGGATCAAAGCGATCGATTCGCCGAGGTGAAGGGCCGAACTTTATAATAAAACACACGTTTGTTTGTCGCCGGTGGGGCACAACACCGGCACTTCACAGCATGCTAGCATTAGCCAGCTAGCGTTTACTGATGTGCTTAACATCGTGCGTCTTAAAACACACAAACATCTGAAAATCGGGTCTGTACCCCCCCGTTTCCAGTGGAACAACTGGGGACTGCCAAGAAAGGAGACGCTTTCAGATGCTTGTGTGTTTTCAGCCGCACAAAGTTAGGCATGTCATCAAGCTGGCTAATGCTAACCTGCTAACAGTAGTCCGCCAGCTACTACTCTGTTAAACTTTGTAAATCGGATAAACGCCAATGCCAAGTTTTCATTCCAGACTGAAGTGATGCTAAGGAAGAAGTGGATTAAAACGACCGATTCGCCGCGGTGAAGGACCGAACTTTATAATAAAACGACAGACGTTTGTTTGTGGCCGGCAGACTGCGCAGTCGTGTTAGCAGGTTAGCATTAGCCAGCTCGATAACGTGCCTAACTTTGTGCGGCTGAAAACACACAAGCATCTGAAAGCGTCTCCTTTCTTGGCAGTCCCCAGTTGTTCAACTGGAAACGGGGGGGTACAGACCCGATTTTCAGATGTTTGTGTGTTTTAAGACGCACAAAGTTAAGCACGTCAGTAAACGCTAGCTGGCTAATGCTAGCATGCTGTGAAGTGCCGGTGTTGTGCCCCACCGGCGACAAACAAACGTGTGTTTTATTATAAAGTTCGGCCCTTCACCGCGGCGAATCAATCGCTTTGATCCAGCTTTTGATCCAGTATCACTTCAGTTTGGAATGAAAACTTAAGTATGTTTGGAGTTTATCCGATTTAAACAGTATAACAGAGCAGGAACGGCTGTCGTTAACATGGCCCGGAAGAGGAAGTGTCCAAAATCCGGGAACTTCCGGTAAGCGTGATAATCCCCTATTAAACCAATTAAAGATGATGAATAAAAGTCAATAAAATAGAGATTATGACAACAATCAAAGATGCTAATAATAAATGAATAATTATTATAGAAATATTAGGCCAAACACATATATAATTATACATATAATTATTACAATGATTATTATGAAAATTATGATATAACAACTATAATTATACTACTGTTTAGAAGTACTGCTATTTATAGTTATTGTACAAGCTACACACATTTTTCAATACTGCAGGTACCCTTAGGGTTGAAATGGTACAGCTGTGTACTTTTGGACCCTTTTTCATAGTATATAGGTACTTCTGGCCTCATAAAGACCAATATTGTACTTTTGAGAGAACATTTGTAACAAATGTACCTGCAGGTACAGAAATGATCCTGTCTCGTACCCTCTGTTTCTGAGAGTGTAGCGTCTGGACTCTTACTGCTGAAGCTGAGTCCAGTCCAGGTCGCCATGGTGACGAGGTGAGAGCTGGACGGGGGACACTCCTCCCAGTCTGATAAACATTAATTAGATCTAAAAGAATGCAGCGTAAACAGCCACCCAGGGAGTTTAGTTAATGAGTCGCTGGCCGGCATCCACTAAGTTTTTCTTTAACAGTGAATCATGCAGAGCTGCGTGTATGCCAACATCTTCCCCCGTCGCACCCGCTTGTTCCATCTCCATAGGCTCCGCAGCATTGTTGCATAATCTGCTCGATCTAAAATATTCTTATATAAGAGGAGCCTTTGTGGTGGTGCTATCATCTATGCAAATATTCGTGCTTTTCTAGCTGTTACAAAGAAAAGCAGCATTAATAAAACAAGTTGAATGTGGGATGGCTGAAGAAAATACAGATCAACTGACTTTGTCTTTGATTCAACTGTTGATTGAAGGAACTTCAGCTTCTCTAAAAATACACACACACACACAAACACACACACACACACACACACACACACATATATATATACAGTTGTGTGAGAAAATGTTTGCCCCCTTTCTGATTTGTTACTTTTTTGCATTTTAGTCACACTTAAATGTTTCAGATCATCAAACAAGTTTAAATGTGAGACAAAGATAATATAAGTAAACAGAAAATGCAGTTTTTTAATGAAGATTTTTATTCGTAAAGCAGTGGAAAAATCCAAACCTTCATGGCCCTGTGTGAAAAGGTGATTGCCCCCCCCCCCTGTTAAAACATAAATTAACGGTGGTTTACCACATCTTTGGAAAGCTGAGTTCAGTTTCTCTATCCACACCCAGACCTGATTACTGCCACACCTGTTCTCAGGTGAATCATGTGTTCTCAGGTGTTCTCAATATACTAAATGACGTCATTTCCAGTAAATTCTGGACGCTACCCACTCAGGACACTTGGGTTACATTGGACAAGCAGTATGGAGGAATATTGACAAGTTTTTGTGGACTTTTATGGACCTTTTTGGCTCGGACCCCGGGGAACTCCATTATATGAAAGTTGGGGGAAACGAGAAGCCTTCCTGATCACCGGCTGCATTTGAGATATTAAAAAAGTGCTGCAGAGTCTTTCTCACCATGAGGGGAAGTGGAAGATAAAGTTACATCATTCTGTGGGTGGAATGTTCCTTTAAAGACACACAACGGAGCTTTCAGCAGTTTTCTCAGTGACGCGCCCCCTATCGGCAGCTAAACTAGCATCCATCTTGTTCGTACCTGTACTGTGAGCTCACTCCAGCCAGTAAAAGACAGTCTTATCTTGACTCTTGTTCTGTCCCTTCCTCTGTTTCTTTTCCTCTCTTCCTCCGGTGATGTTTCCTTGCGTTTCATAACCGAATTCGACATGATGCGCATTCAAAACACCCGCGATGTTGATCCCTGGTTTACATCCGGTTGCTAGTGAGTGACGCGGTGCTGCAGCCAATAGTCGGCTGCAACGTCACGGTCGCGTCCCGGATGGGAATCTTACATAGTGCTGTTTCTGAGGCCCGGGACGCCTCTGGGCACTGACGGCTCGAAAATGCGCACAATGAATGTTGGTGTGACATCAAAACGAGTCAGAAACACAGATTTTTAAGGTCTAAAAGTTACGTTGTGTGTCTTTAAGTTTTAAAAAATCTTGTGTGGCCAAACGGAGTTCGGGTTTGGAGGATCCTTCGGACGTTACTTGACACGCCGCTGTGACGTATGCAGCCGACGAATCTGCACTTCAGTCTGCAGATGCAACATGAGACACAGCTGGAGCTTCTGCCCCGTCGCCGCCATTTTACTGGACGTACACCGAAGGGCAACTCAGCATATTATCTTACCAAGGAGTCAAAGTGATGCAGAAACGTTACCCGTGAGTAAATGCACGTATAAACTCCTACAGATAAGGTCCAGGTTGAACAAAAAGAAACGTTCAGACTGGGAGGAACCATCCCCCCATCAGACCTGCTGGCGCTGGTTTCAGTCCAGTTCTGGTGTCATGTGACATACCTCGGCCTTTTCTCCTGTTTTCCTTCCTGAGGAACGGATTCTTGACAGCCACGTTTCCATGGAGACCACTTTCTAGCTCCAGAAAAGAAACTAATTATGTGTCTTTGCAACACTCTGCTTTGATAAGTTGTCTGTTACACGCAGCACTGATTCATTCTGCGGGTTCGCTGCCTCGTAGGTTCCAGCTGAATTATCAAACAGGGAAAAGAGAAAATGTTCAGGTTTAAGGACCGAAGGGAAAAAGCCATTATTCAAAGAAAGACTGAACGACCTTCAGAAAAGCCTGGAGAACAGATATCCAACAACACTTCAAAAGATAAGAAGATTTAACTGCTTGGAGGGAAAATATGCAGAAGAAGAGCAGCTGAAGACTTCTGCTCAGAACTGAGAGAAAATGAGGAAAATCTTTATTCTGCAAAGAAGTTGAACTTTCGGCTTTTTTTTTCTTCTTTCTTTCTTTCTCTTTCTTTCTTTCTTTCTTTCTTTCTTTCTTTCTTTCTTTCTTTCTTTCTTTCTTTCTTTCTTTCTTTCTTTCACTCCCCCTCACTGAAGCACACATATATTTTAGGGTTGTCTTTACTGTGTCTTTACAATCGCTTGTCCTTTAAGGTTATACAATAGCTGCACAGCCTGGCGACAAAAGTCGCCACCAAAAACAGGTCCTCCAGTCTAATATCTGGTTAGAAGCCTTCATCTTTGATTACGTCATCGTTCGCTGTGGCATCGTTTCCGGAAGCTTCTGTGATGTCAGCAGATTTATTTCCATGATGATGCTAGAGTCTGACCCTAGACCTGAACCTGGACCTGACCCTAGACCTGAACCTGGACCTGAACCTGGACCTGAACCTGGATCTGAACCTGGACCTGACCCCTCTCAGACAGACTAACATCTTTTCCACCACCACGTGTGTCTTTCCACGTGCTGGTTTTGGAAATGAGAAGCACCTCATTGCACCAGTTGGGGTTAAATAACTTGTTGCAGCTGAAAGATAATCACCCAGCAGTAATAATCCAATTGGAGGTTTGTACCTGTTTGTTTAGTTAAAGCAACCTTTACCGATGTTGCATTCTTACACTATTTTTTAACAGGGTGAAATGCTGTGGATGAGGTTATGAAACTGAAATACAAGACAGACCCACCAATAATCAAAATAAAATATTATTCCAATCTCTAAATATTCAATGAAAACTCCAGCCAATCCTTGAAGTGGGGTGCACCCCTCGGATTGACTGAGGGACCTGCCTGTCAGACCTTTGCTTCTGCATTGGGAGGCAGAGGGAATGGGGGGTGGGTCTTAGAAGTGAGGCGGGATAATTTTGCTGTGCTTTCTGAAATGCAGGATCGGTAATGGTTGCTTTAAATCCAGGAGGCGACGGGGTTTAGTGGCCAGGCAGTGATTGTTGGCCTCTCTATCTTGGAAAAGGTTTTGGATGTTGGTCTGCAAGGATTTCGTTGATGTTGTGTTTATTTATTTGGGCCGTTTTGTAGTTTACCAGGTCTGGTAACTTTGAACTGAATGAACTGATGAAAAATGGGTTGGTTTGGTCCCTTATTTAACTATATTTAACTTTAAACACGGTTCTGATGCAAGATGATTGAAGGTGACAATTTAGTTACTGCGCTCTTAAAGGCGCTATAGAAGATGTTTCAGCATTTCAGAAAGCAGAGACTGTTAGCGAGTTTTTGAATAAAGCGCAAGACCAACCTGCTGGATCCACAGCTCCGTCGTCCGGCCACAGAATAACGAGCACGAGCCGCTCTGGTGTTCAGCAGACAGCAGCTACAGATTCTCCATCATGTCACAAATGCAGGAAAACAGATGTCGTTGTCTGAACGTCGCTAACTGCTAGCAGAATGATGTTAGCTACCTGCTAGCAGAATGATGTTAGCTACCTGCTAGCAGAATGATGCTAGCTACCTGCTAGCAGAATGATGTTAGCTACCTGCTAGCAGAATGATGTTAGCTACCTGCTAGCAGAATGATGTTAGCTACCTGCTAGCAGAATGATGCTAGCTACCTGCTGGAAACGTCAGACGAGTGCGCGCAGCTTCCGGGTCGCAGCATTACTCTCACCAATCAGTCGTGATCAGTCTCACCTATCACCCGTTCTTACTACGGTAGTAAAAGTGATTGACAAGCCAGTAGACAAATGAAAAAGTTAAGGAATGCAGAGATGATTGGAGGATGTTTTTCAGCCCCATTACTTTCACAGCTGATGTAGAATAATATTTATATATTTAAAGCTTTTAATTAATCATAGCGTATCGGGCAGTGAACCCAATTTTACAGAGTATTTCAAAAATTGTTGAAAGAAACATCTTCTATGACGCCTTTGATACATAATAGAAATGCAAATATTTTAATTGGGTCATTGCCCTCCTTAATTATTATTATCATTATAATTATTACTAGTTGTTGTTGATGTAGCAGTAGTGGTATTACTCCTTCATCCCTCTGGTCATTTAATCGTGTTACATAATTCAATTGGCAGTAATAAGGATTAATTTATAAGCCATTTAGACCGGAGTGTCTCTGTACACACTTACAGCATCTATGACACACACAGATCTGAAGGCCACGACTACTGAATACACGTGTCTTGGATAATGAAATCCGGCAGAATATTCTCCTGGGCTGGAACCAGAGGCGCCTGCCGAGATTCTTTTTAGAGGTGGCCAAGGGTTATTAAAGGATAACTTTTGTTTCAACCTGAAACATCTGCGTATATCCATATAATGGCAGTGAAGGGGGCAGAATGAATGGGGATCTACAGCTGTGTGAAAAAGTTTTTGCCTCCTTCCTAATTTCTTACTTTTTTGCATGTTTGTCACACTTAAATGTTTCTGATCATCAAACAAATTTTAAATATCCACATCCAGGCCTGATTACTGCCACACCTGTTCTCCATCAGAAATCCCTTAAATAGGACCTGCCTGACAAAGTGAAGTAGACCAAAAGATCCTCCAAAGCTAGACATCATGCTGCCATCCAAAGAAATTCAGGAACAAATGAGAAACAAAGTCATTGAGATCTATCAGTCTGGAAAAGGTTCCAAAGCCATTTCTAAAGCTTTGGGACTCCAGAGAACCACAGTGAGAACCATTATCCACAAATGGTGAAAACATGGAACAGTGGTGAACCTTCCCAGGAGGGGCCGGCCAACCAAAATGACCCCAAGAGCACAGCGACGACTCATCCAAGAGGTCACAAAAGACCCCAGAACAACATCCAAGAACTGCAGGCCTCACTTGCCTCAATGAAGGTCAGTGTTCATGACTCCCCCATCAGAAAGAGACTGGGGGGCAAAAATGGCTGCATGGCAGAGTTCCAAGACCAAAACCACTGCTGAGCAAAAAGAACATAAAGGCTCGTCTCAGTTTAGCCAGAAAGCATCTTGATGATCCCCAAGACTTTTGGGAAAATACTCTGTGGACTGACGAGACAAAAGTGGAACTTTCTGGAAGGTGGAGGTCCCATTACATCTGGCGTAAAAGTAACACGGCATTTCAGAAAAGGAACATCATAGCAACAGTAAAATATGGTGGTGGTAGTGTGATGGTCTGGGGCTGTTTTGCTGCTTCAGGACCTGGAAGACTTGCTGTGGTAAATGGAACCATGAATTCTGCTTCTACCAAAAAATCCTGAAGGAGAACGTCCGGCCATCTGTTGGTGACCTCAAGCTGAAGCGCACTTGGGTTCTGCAGCAGAACAATGATCCAGAACACACCAGCAAGTCCACCTCTGAATGGCTTAAGAACAACAACATGAAGACTTTGGAGTGGCCTAGCCAAAGCCCCCACCTGAATCCCATTGAGATGCTGTGGCATGAGCTTAAAAAGGCGGTTCATGCTGGAAAAGCCTCCAATGTGGCTGAATTACAACAATTCTGCAAAGATGAGTGGAACAAAATTCCTCCACAGCGCTGTAGAAGACTCACTGCCAGTTATCACAAACGCTTGATGCAGTTGTTGCTGCTAAGGTGGAACAAGCAGTTATTAGCTTTAGGGGAAGATCACTTTCTCACACAGGGACATGGAGGTTTGGATTTTTTTTTTTACCCTTTATTAATAAAAACCATTGAAAAAGCTGCATTTTGTGTTTATTTGTGTTATCTTTGTCTAATATTTAAATTTGTTTGATGATCTGAAACATTTAAGTGTGACAAACATGAAAAAAAGTAAGAACTTAGGAAGGAGGCAAAAACTTTTTCACACAGCTGTAGGTGCTGATGTGAAAGGGGCATTAAAAAATGCTAAATTTATGCAAAAATTATATTTTTTCATTTATATCCATTTTTATGTATTATTAATACAGCGTAACATGTTTTTCTTACATCTGAATGTTAAAATATTTATAAGCTAATAAAGATAAAATAAATAAATATATTTCACTGGACCTTCCATTTTCTGCCATTGCTATTTTGCTGTAGCCCCCCCCGCAGGTCTGTCACTCCTAATTAACTCGCCTTTTCTTATGCAAATTCATCCGTGAAGGCGCCACCCAGAACTGCCCCCCCCCCCTTTGGGGCGTCCTTGGCTGGAACAGCGGAGCATCTTGTTTCTGACACCCAGAGACAAAAATCATTAAAATCATCATAGTCCTCATCTGCCATGCGTGTCATCAAATGAAACGCTGCCGTTTCCACTCATGGTTTGCATTTGCAGACAGCGAATGTTCGTGCCAGCGTCGCTCTGACACGGAGCCTTTTGTATGCAGGTGGTGACAAAAGAGTATCAACATGTTGAAGGCGATAAGGAATGTTCTGAGGGGTCAGAGTAGGAATCACGACGCTCATATTACCCTGGTAGGACCGAGGAGGCAGGCAAAATGTTTCAGAGTGACAAACGGGCACTGACAGACTGTCAGACTGTCAGTGCCCCAGATCAGCTGGATTTGTCTTTGCAACCACAATAATACACGTAAGCAAAGGAGGAAGATTCATTTTAGGAAAGTTAAAAATGGACAACGAACGCCGGTAACCTGCTCTGTGTTGCCTGGAGACCCGTTTACCGGGGGGCAATATTAACACCATTTGTGGGGTAAGAGCAGCCAAACATGCCAGGGGATCATCACTCACACGGGCCTGATGATGCATGCACGTTCTCTCCATCTTCAAGTTCTCCGACCTGGCAGGGCAGAGTCTGGGGCATTCAGGTCAACACCTGCACCGCACATGATATGTGCACGGCTAACAATGCTGAAAGCATATAGCAGCCGCACCGTGAGACACATTTCCAGCTGGAGGCGAACCCAGATGCACACGCACACCTGTTTCACACCACGCCGGCTCGCAAGCAGACCGCTTATTTCATCTGATCAGCTTCACTGAGGCTGCAGGACTTTGTGGGGGGAGCAGAACCAGAAATGGGGCCTTGGGTTCAGTCTCACACCAAGAATCAAAAGAAGATGATGGTAGATGAAAGAATGATGACTGAGGTAAGACGGGAGAGAAAGCGGACTGAGACGCAGACTTTGGTCCATGATGGAGGGTTTAGGGAGAAACCGACGTTAGATTTAATATTTTCTCAACATTTCCTGTTGCAGTGTGTGTTTACTCAGTCAGCGTAATAATGAAGTCCTTGTGGGATGTGCTTCAAATATTTTAACCCCTTGTTCACTATAGTTTTTAATGCATCTTTATTGCAGTATCACTACATTTGCTGTCAGTTCTAAGAACATGAAATACTTCTGTGTCATTAATAAAACTTTAAATGGATTTTAAGGTCTGGAAGCAGAAAGTATAAATAATTTTGATGTATATTTTTGATCAAATTTAGAGCTTCACACAGCGAAGCGCTGGATGTGCCGAGGCTTGAAAGTACTCCAGAATTTTCTATATTTCAGCAGAAATATGATCTGAAACATGATGAGACTTTAGTGCAAGTTCAAAAATAAAGTCTTGTGTGTGCATGTGTGTGTGTGTGTGTGTGTGTGTGTGTGTGTGTGTGTGTGTGTGTGTGTGTGTGTGTGTGTTTGCCACCAGCACCAAACCTCTCTGAGCTCTGAATGTGAATTTCTTTTTTCCTTTTAATTGTATTTGCAGCAGTTGTTTGGTTGGTGTTTTACAATCATGATGAGAATCTAATAAAGAAAAATGAGAATAATTTTGTCTGTGGATGCAAATCAGTAGATAAAGCTTTTTAAATGTTTAACATTTTCTTAAATAAATGTTTCCTCCATTTGCTATGCGTCGCGGGACAGATTAGGGGAAAGAAGCTGAATTCCAGCATTACTCTGTGAGTTTGTACCCACCAAATCTTGGGTCAGCCATTAACCCTTCTGCCTTCCTCTGGACACTTTTGTCCATTTTGTTCCCCTTTTTTTTTTACTTGGGGATCTTGTAATGGTATGAACATTTCATATCACGGTTTTTGTGACCAAAACGATCACGGTTATCATTGTTATTGCAGGATCATTGAAATCACCCCAAGCATCTTTAAATATCCAAAATGGGTCCATACCAGAGACCCTTAAAAAAAAGGGGACAATCTTCATCTCACGTGACCTCAAGTGAGGCCAGGTGGGCGTTTCCCACTGTCGCCATCTTTGCCGTGTCACGTGTGTCGTCACTCCGGGAAATTACAAAAATGGGCAAACCACTGCCTCGGGGTAAATGATTGACAGCTGATGTACTCTGGGTTAACAATAACCGAGCTAACTCGAAACTAACCGAAGCTAACAAAGATTAGCCTCCTTAGCGGCGGGATGAAGGTAAGACATGCATAGACTTGCTATTATCTGACTAAAAACTGCCGTTGTGCTACTCTGCTACAAACTGAGACCTTACTGAGAGCAAACAAGGAGCTAACTGTTAGCCACCGGTCTGCAGGCCGGCTTCCGGTCTGCCGCCTGTCAATCAAAAGGACACGTCCTTACTTATGATTAAAGATTAAATTAGACTAAATAGCATCTTAAACGGATGAGTAGTAAAAGTGATTGACGAAAAAATTGTAAAAAAATTCACCCCCATCACAGTTGACATGAAGGTAAACTTGACCTATTAAACCTAAAATGAAGTTATTTAGAGTGTAACCAGGCTGTAAACATGTTTGTTACTGCTGTAAACATGATTCCTGCTGTAAATATGTTTATTTCTGCTGTAAACATGATTTCTGCTGTAAACATGTTTGTTCCTGCTGTAAACATGTTGATTTCTCCTGCAAACATGTTTATTTCTGCTGTAAACATGATTTCTGCTGCAAACATGTTTATTTCTGCTGTAAACATGTTGATTTCTCCAGCAAACATGTTTATTTCTGCTGTAAACATGTTTATTTCTCCTGCAAACATGTTTATTTCTGCTGTAAACATGTTGATTTCTCCAGCAAACATGTTTATTTCTGCTGTAAACATGTTGATTTCTCCTGCAAACATGTTTATTTCTGCTGTAAACATGTTGATTTCTCCTGCAAACATGTTTATTTCTGCTGTAAACATGTTGATTTCTCCTGCAAACATGTTTGCTCTTGCTGTAAGCATGTTTATTTCTGCTGTAAACATGTTGATTTCTCCTGCAAACATGTTTGATCCTGCTGTAAACAGGTTTATTTCTGCTGTAAACATGATTTCTGCTGTAAACATGGTTGTTCCTGCTGTAAACATGTTGATTTCTCCTGCAAACATGTTTGTTCCTGCCGTCAGCATGTTTATTTCTGCTGTAAACATGTTGATTTCTCCTGCAAACATGTTTGTTTCTGCTGTAAACATGTTTATTTCTGCTGTAAACATGTTGATTTCTCCTGCAAACATGTTTATTTCTGCTGTAAACATGTTGATTTCTCCTGCAAACATGTTTATTTCTGCTGTAAACATGTTGATTTCTCCTGCAAACATGTTTGCTCTTGCTGTAAGCATGTTTATTTCTGCTGTAAACATGTTGATTTCTCCTGCAAACATGTTTGATCCTGCTGTAAACAGGTTTATTTCTGCTGTAAACATGATTTCTGCTGTAAACATGTTTGTTCCTGCTGTAAACATGTTGATTTCTCCTGCAAACATGTTTATTTCTGCTGTAAACATGTTGATTTCTCCAGCAAACATGTTTATTTCTGCTGTAAACATGTTGATTTCTCCTGCAAACATGTTTATTTCTGCTGTAAACATGTTGATTTCTCCTGCAAACATGTTTATTTCTGCTGTAAACATGTTGATTTCTCCTGCAAACATGTTTGCTCTTGCTGTAAGCATGTTTATTTCTGCTGTAAACATGTTGATTTCTCCTGCAAACATGTTTGCTCTTGCTGTAAGCATGTTTATTTCTGCTGTAAACATGTTGATTTCTCCTGCAAACATGTTTGATCCTGCTGTAAACATGTTTATTTCTGCTGTAAACATGATTTCTGCTGTAAACATGTTTGTTCCTGCTGTAAACATGTTGATTTCTCCTGCAAACATGTTTGTTCCTGCCGTCAGCATGTTTATTTTTGCTGTAAACATGTTGATTTCTCCTGCAAACATGTTTGTTCCTGCTGTAAACATGTTTATTTCTGCTGTAAACATGTTGATTTCTCCTGCAAACATGTTTATTTCTGCTGTAAACATGTTGATTTCTCCAGCAAACATGTTTATTTCTGCTGTAAACATGTTTATTTCTCCTGCAAACATGTTTATTTCTGCTGTAAACATGTTGATTTCTCCAGGAAACATGTTTATTTCTGCTGTAAACATGTTGATTTCTCCTGCAAACATGTTTATTTCTGCTGTAAACATGTTGATTTCTCCTGCAAACATGTTTATTTCTGCTGTAAACATGTTGATTTCTCCTGCAAACATGTTTATTTCTGCTGTAAACATGTTAATTTCTCCTGCAAACATGTTTGATCCTGCTGTAAACATGTTTATTTCTGCTGTGAAGTTGGTCTTTTTAACATGGGAGTGGGGATTTGCTCTGTTTTGCAGCCCCTAGTGGATGAAGAAAGAACTTCAAATATTTCCTTCTTCTGGGTATCTAGTTGGCCACTGGAGGTTGGTCTAGATGTCTACTTGGTCCTTTTTAAAGGGGAAAATCTCCAGAACTGTTCACGTGGGCGCCTTTGTTGCCTTCCACCATCTTTTCATCAATTTAACGTTGTAAACTGGGACTGCTGCAGCTTTTCCAGACATGAACAGCTGTGAGTTTTTCAAAGTGCAGTAATCAATCACGTTCTTAACAATAATTAGAATTTGAAATGGCATTCCTAATTGTTCAGGATTGTATCACGGTTAACCATTTCACCGGTAATCGTTACATCCCCAGCGATCAGCCGTGTTGCTGCAAAGGGCACGAATGTTTGCAATAACTCTTCCTTTTAGACCATTTTTTAAATCTGATGTCTTTTCCCTTCACATCTTTTATAGTCAGTGGATGAATTTTGCATCTGGAAATCCTGGTTGCCAATGACGGTTATATTATGGAGGTGTGGGACCACCAGGGGACACCATACATATTTGTGTCCACACATGTGACATATTCTTACTCAACACGTAAATCATCATCCTGAAAATCAGAAATACTCTGAGACACTGTTGGAGCAGGTAGAGGTGAGCGTGCGTGAGCACCCCGTTCAGGGAGGGGGCAAACACTTTTTCACATAACTGTATATCAATAAAAGCCAAAACGAGTATTCAGTTTGCATTTTAGATTCGTCTAAAGAGGGAAGGATTTATTTTTCACCCTTTCCCCTGTGACCCAACCATGTCCCAGACAGAGTCAGAGAAAAATATTTGTGGCCCAATTCGGGTAATTTTTGTCCCGTCTGGGTCTCTGTCTGCAAAACAGGACAGACAGAAGCTCTTGTGTGTTTATTCCTGGATGTTACTGTACATGAAGTGATGAGTAATGTATTATAGAGCACGAGAGGATTACGCTCTCTATGTAGGTGGTCTCGACAGGCGGGTACAGTTGACACAAATATGAAGTAGTAGGTCAAACAGCAATTTCTGCAGCCACGAACAGAGAGCCTAAGTTTGGAGCACAGAAACATTAGAGGCGTTTAGTGATATTTATATAATGCTGTTTTGCAGCAAATGCAGGCTGCTGTGCATGCTTTTAGAGTTTATAACAAGAATATTTGAAGATCAATCTTCATATAATTGAATTAAAGATGTTAAAATTTGCATTTAATTTGCATTTATTTGTCACTTTGACATGTAAATAACTGGAAATGTTATCATCTGTTGCTGTTTAAACTGGATTAATAATTTAAAAGAGAAAAACACTGAAGATTTTCATCTAGTTTTGTAATAATGAGATGCAACATTTTTATTTTTGCTAACTTTTCACCTGAGCTTTGTACTCTCTGGCTTATCATAGCTGCATTTCAGGGTGTAATGCGACCTGTTAGTTTACTTTCTAGTTACAGTACGGGATGTTCCAGGGACGGGACTGCGGCAGATGCATTTAAAGCTCAACAGTGCTTTGCTTTAATCAAATTGTGACTTCTGTCACCCCTGTTCGACCTACTGGGACGTTTGCCAGGTGTGAAATGCGAGTTTTCTGAACTGGGGCAGTAAGTTTGACAAACAATTTAGCATTCGAGTCTTCGCTTCTACTGCCGGGAGCAACAGGGGCAGTTTTCAGGCTTGATTTACCACAGAAAAAGAGAAGTCCTCAAAATTATTCAAACCCTCCAATTAAAGAAGGAAATAAGTTGAAATTGACAAAAGTAATCATAAATAAAATTTCTATGAAAATCATGATATGATTTTGAATTGTGGTTTGTAATAAATATTAAAAACAAACAAACAAAAAATTAATCAACATGATGGGGCTCTGAAGCTAAAATTATGTTGCGCAACACTTTGAGACAATCAGGTGTTTTCTGTAACGTCCAATCAGACGTCTGCACTTGTTGACGGGTATGTTGGTCCACTGTTTATAGGAAAGGTGCTTTAATGGGTCTCAGATAGTTTTGTTTATTTATTTTTTTCTTATTATTTTATCCAACCCCAATTTAAAAGCAATGTTTTATTTCACTAAACTATTTTTTTAAATTTTTATTTATTAGTTTCTTTAGTTTATTTGTCATTTGAATTACTGCTTTAAATTTAGCATTTTCTTTAAAGGTACAGCATGTAATGATTACTGGCGGCTAGTGGTGAAGATGGGTATTGCAAGAAAAGATGTTTTCTGTAGTGAATGTATGGTGGCTGTTAGTGGCCAAAATTCTCCCAGACATAAATATGTTTTTATCTGTGAGTGGATCCAGTGGTCTCAGGTGTAGCTATTTTTACCATAGTAAAAATGGTGGAACAAATATGGCAGCCTCCATATGTGCACCGCCCAGCAAGTAGATATAAATTACTCATACTAAGAAAATAAACATATAACAGTTATTCTAGCGCAGCGATTACACATCAGTAGAAACACAGTTTTGAATTATATATCACATTTTCTGCCACTGACCTTTGATTTTTTTACATACCGTACCTTTAATTGGAATGTAGTAATAATTTTGAGGACGTCTGTACAGTTGTTCAAGCCACCAGCTGATAAGTTAGAAGCAGATCAGAAGAACAGTTTTCAAGATTAAAAACAAGCAAAGAGACGGATTCCTGCATTCGTTTGTGAGGTAATAATTTAAGGTGTACGTTTTTTTGTCTCACCCTCTTCTCCCCCCGGTGGAGACAGCCTCTCCACATGGCTAATAAGATTAGTCATGGCCTGCAGGCTGCTTCATTTTCAACCGTACCCACAAGCGTAAACACAAACACGCTGCTCAGAGACACAGAAAACATTTTCATCCGTCTGAATTTGGCTGGATTGTAATCAAGATCTGAGGTTTTAATTCTTCAGCAATCATTCTTTGTTTTTTCACACTCTTAACTTATTTATTTTAGATTTATTTACAACTATTTGATAAAAATGCACTAAATTAAATGAGTTTGAGGTCATTACTAAGAAATATGAGTGCACTATGAGTGCACTAGCTTTAAGTTTGATGGACACAAATTTATAAGTTTTGGTCATGACCATGCAAAATGCAGATGTACAGGTTTCCCACAATGCAGTTCACTTCTTTTAACAACAAATTAGAGATAATTCACAAATGCAGGATTTATACGCAACGTTGGTAGTGTCAGGTGACTGCCCTCAACTTGTTTCTTTATTCCTGCATATAATACCTACTACCCAGCAGCTGCTGCACCGCGACAGAAACATCTGTGGTCTGACATTAATTTTTTTTTTTTTTTTTTTTCTTTTTTCTGACATTAATTTAAGTTAAAACCCAACCATGACAAGGTCTATTTCAGTTCACCTATTACTTTAAGTAAGATGAACTTGCAATGGTAGTACAATCTTGAAAAAAAGGCTTTTGTGTAAAGCATCTCATCTAATTAATGTGAAAATAATCAGCTACAGTTTTCTCCTCAACTTCGTCAACTTCAAACTTTGTGACATTTATCATGTTCAAAAAAAGTTCTAAAAACTGAAAACATTCTAGTTCATTCTAGGGATGAGCGATACCGAAATCTTTCATGTCGATACGATACCAGTAGTTTATGGTACTTTTTTAGCGATGCCGATATAGATACCGATACTTTTTGTCCTTGAAAAGAAAATCGCATGATTGTACATTTTTCATTAATATCTTGAATACAAGGGTATTAGATCTACAGAAGTACTGGAAAGAAATACTTTTAAACAATAATAAATTATAGTGATGATTAAATTAGACAAAAAAAGATTTAAAAACGTCTTTCAATTATCAAAAAACATCATATTTATACTAACTAAAATAATCAAATTTATTAAGTGGAAATGTTAAAATATAAAATGTAATAGTGATATTACAAATTTACCAAAACATAATGTACAATAACCATCATCATCACTAACAGTAGCAGCATCATCATGACATCTGATAGGCTACCACCATCATGTGATACAGACGCTAGAATCTGATAGGCTACCACTATCATGTGATACAGAAGCTAGAATCTGATAGGCTACCACCATCATGTGATACAGACGCTAGAATCTGATAGGCTACCACCATCATGTGACACAGAAGCTAGAATCTGATAGGCTACCACCATCATGTGGTACAGAAGCTAGAATCTGATAGGCTACCACCATCATGTGATACAGAAGCTAGAATCTGATAGGCTACCACCATCATGTGACACAGAAGCTAGAATCTGATAGGCTACCACCATCATGTGGTACAGAAGCTAGAATCTGATAGGCTACCACCATCATGTGATACAGAAGCTAGAATCTGATAGGCTACCACCATCATGTGACACAGAAGCTTGAATCTGATAGGCTACCACCATCATGTAATACAGAAGCTAGAATCTGATAGGCTACCACCATCATGTGACACAGAAGCTTGAATCTGATAGGCTACCACCATCATGTGATACAGAAGCTTGAATCTGATAGGCTACCACCATCATGTGGTACAGAAGCTAGAATCTGATAGGCTACCACCATCATGTGATACAGAAGCTAGAATCTGATAGGCTACCACCATCATGTGATATAGAAGCTAGAATCTGATAGGCTACCACCATCATGTGATATAGAAGCTAGAATCTGATAGGCTACCACCATCATGTGACACAGAAGCTAGAATCTGATAGGCTACCACCATCATGTGACACAGAGGCTAGAATCTGATAGGCCACCACCATCATGTGATACAGATACTAGAATCTGATAGGCTACCACCATCATGTGATACAGAAGCTAGAATCTGATAGGCTACCACCATCATGTGGTACAGAAGCTAGAACCTGATAGGCTACCACCATCATGTGACACAGAAGCTAGAAACTGATAGGCTACCACCATCATGTGACACAGAAGCTAGAATCTGATAGGCTACCACCATCATGTGATACAGATACTAGAATCTGATAGGCTACCACCATCATGTGATACAGAAGCTAGAATCTGATAGGCTACCACCAACATGTGATACAGAAGCTAGAATCTGATAGGCTACCACCATCATGTGATATAGAAGCTAGAATCTGATAGGCTACCACCATCATGTGATACGGATGCTAGAATCTGATAGGCTACCACCATCATGTGGTACAGAAGCTAGAACCTGATAGGCTACCACCATCATGTGACACAGAAGCTAGAATCTGATAGGCTACCACCATCATGTGACACAGAAGCTAGAATCTGATAGGCTACCACCATCATGTGATACAGATACTAGAATCTGATAGGCTACCACCATCATGTGATACAGAAGCTAGAATCTGATAGGCTACCACCAACATGTGATACAGAAGCAAGAATCTGATAGGCTACCACCATCATGTGATATAGAAGCTAGAATCTGATAGGCTACCACCATCATGTGATATAGAAGCTAGAATCTGATAGGCTACCACCATCATGTGATACAGAAGCTAGAATCTGGCTGCTTTCGTCATTTCATTGCTGAAAACTCTCAGAAGTAGAAACAAATTGCATGTTTTGTATCTGTACAGTGGTATCACGATACTCCAAAAAGTATCGATTCCGATATTTTGTCTGGCTGGTATCGAAGTATGGACTCCAAGGTATCGATATGCCCATCCCTATCCCAATTATGAAAACTTAATTTTTCTACTATACTGAACTTAAAAGTTGAAGTGAAATACACTCAAGTTTTTATTACGCATTACTTAAAATTTTTAGGGCAACCAGTTACCTCAAATTTTTAAATAAATTCAACTTATCCGGGTTTAGAGTGTAGATTTTCTCGGTAAAACTGTTTGATTTCAGCTCACGATTAAAGAGAGAAGGAATTCATGGCTGTAAAGAGATAAGTGTGTCTTTAACTCTCGGGTCACTTCCATTCATAGATGAGACGAGGGACACATCACCACAAACACACTGTCAACTGAACCAATTACAAGCGCCATTAACATGTAGCGTATAAGCGTATAATCGCCCGGCAGTCTGTGACTGTGTTCGGATGCATTTGCTTGTGTCAACTTGTGAACTTGACCTATATCTTACACGGTGACATGCTGTCACCGAGAAGCCGGCTGTGCCTGTAAAACTGCAGATGCTGCAGTCCACCTGCCAGCCAGATCAAACTACCCACACTCCTCTCTGCCAGAAGGCAAGGCACACTCGCATTGTCTGCTGCCTCGCCTCGCTTTTCCTCCGGCGACACCTGCCAGGGCCCGGCAGAACGTCTCAGAAAAGACTCGTCTGGTCCGGTGTAGCGTGTCCTGCCACCTGCTGCGCAGTCATCCAGATCTGGCCGGACGGTTCCCAGACCAGGAAAAGGTGTAGATGAGCCGCAGCTGCTGAGATGACTCTGTTATACTTGGATGTAGGGCTGATTAATGAATCATTTTAAAATAAAAAGCACTAAAGATGAGTGGTTGGAGACGGCACGCAGCGTACTGTACCTCTGTGTTACAGCGTGTCAGAAGGGGCTGACGGAGCAGTAATAAAATACTGTACCACAGAAATAGGAACATTTTTCCTGTCACCAAAACATGTTGATTTACAGACGGTATTTCTGGTAGAGGTCTGGAACCTGGGAGAGCAAAGATACATCTGCTTATTGCTAGTGTTGCCTTTGGTATGAAAACAACATGTAAAATGAAATGATGATCTGTAACCAGCTTAATGACTTGATGTTAAATAGACAAGAGGTATTCAAGCATCCTTTAGTTACCTCCAGGAAATCCTGTCACACACTCCAAAAACACTCCATCTAACCGAGTTTTAGTTTTACACTCAGCAAAAACTGACTTAACAATCTTGATTTAAGAAAAATATCTTTGCATGTCAGATTAAATGTCTTTTATCTATTTATTGGTAACTGAATCTTAAAATTGGTTATTTTATGTGCATATTGAGCTAAATTATCTCACTAAGACACTGTTTCAGATCATTTTGTGTCTTTCACTCCCAATTTTTACTGTAAAACCTGTTTTAACCCCTTATGGGCCCTTATATGGATCCAAGAACTTACAGGCATGATCATCGCATATTAAACAATAATTAAACAGGGCACTGCTGTGCATTTCAACTGTTAAATCAAGCTTTGATCCTAATGTGCTCAAAACATGATCAAAAGTGTATTTTAGTGCAAAAAATAATGTTCATTAATGTTTAGAAACGACTTTTAAACTTAATGGGCTCAGCACGTGACATGTTCAGACACACAGGTTTCTCTTAACAGCCTTAACACAACAGGAACTAGCTTAAAACTAGCTGTGAAACATTTATTTCAAGTTTCTTATTAAGTGATAACACTTAAAACTAGTCTGGTAATGCTTCTTTTCAGTCTTTCTTTGTCACAGAGAGCGAAAAAAAAGATCTTGTTTTAAGGCAATGCATCTCATTTCAAGAAATCTTATTAAGAAAATTTTTCTTCTTCCATTGGCAGCATTTTTGCTTATTACAAGCAAACATTTCTTGGCCATTCTTCTCTCAAAATATATATTTTGCTTGCTTATATTTTGGCCCCACCCCTGAAACCACGCCTCCAGAATACAGGAACGTGTGCGCCGATGGTTGTCGGCGAACACAACCGAGAACAGCCGAGTGGCTAGCTTGTTAGCTTCCCAGTAAACAGCAGAGGAACCACGTTTCCTAAAAGTGATAATTATCTCACCTCCAACTTCTTCTGTGGTGGAAAACATCCTCACTGCAAACACCAACACCTCCATGACTTCATTCTGATCTGTTTTTTTCTTTCTAAGAGCAAACAGCTACATAGATAAGAGCAGTGAGCAGCTACGTTCGTCTGCACCGTGAGACGAACGAACGTAGCTGCGTGCGCGTGCGCAGTACAGTTTTATCTCAGATAGGACGTTTTGGCGCCAGTACTGAACCCCTCTGCCTCCAAACCCTCAAATTATCTTCCTCTATCGGCAGGTTATTTCACTTGAATATAGTCTGATTCTTCTCAATTTTAGAGTTTTTTGACTCATAATGAGACCACTAATTCTTGACAATTTGATCTCACATTATTAGCAGAAGAATAAAGGCCACATCTGAGCCCGGTCCTGCTGTTTTCACTGCAAAAAATCTAATCTTAGCACGTATATTTTTCTCATTTCTAGTCAAAATATCTCATCACACTCAAAATAAGACAAAATTACTTAAAGAGAAACATTTCAGTGAGATATAACATCTTGTTTTAAGACAATGCGTCTTACACACTCAAAAATAGAGGTACCAATTTGTACTTAAAAGGGTCCAAAGCTTGTTGCTGGGGGGTTCCTTTCTGAAAGACATTTCTGTACCTTCATGGTCCATTTTTGTACCTTATCAAGCTGTATGAGTTAATAAAGTACAATTAAACCAATTAAAGATGATGAATAAAAGTCAATAAAATAGAGATTATGACAACAATCAAAGATGCTAATAATAAATAAATAATTATTATATAAATATTAGGCCAAACACATATATAATTATACATATAATTATTACAATGATTACTATGAAAATCATAATATAATAACTATAATTATACTACTGTTTAGAAGTACTGCTATTTATAGTTATTGTACAAGCTACACACATGTTTCAATGCTGCAGGTATCCTTAGGGTTGAAATGGTACAACTGTGTACTTTATATTACTTTGGACCCTTTTTCATAGTATATAGGTACTTCTGGCCTCATAAAGACCAAAATTGTACTTTTGAGAGAACATTTGTAACAAATGTACCTACAGGTACAGAAATGATCCTGTCTTGTACCTCTGTTTCTGAGTGTGTATTTCAAGAAATCTTAGTGAGAAACTTTTGCTTGTTGCATTGGCAGAATGTTTTGCTTATTAAAAGCAAAAAAAATCTTGTCCACTCTTGAAATAAGTTTTAAAAAAAAAAGATTTTTTGCTTGTAATAAACAAAAAAATGCTGCCAATGGAACAAGCAAAATGTTTTAGATGAGATTTTTTTAAATAAGATGCATTGCCTTAAAACAAGCTCCTGTATCTCACTGAAATGTTTCTCTTTAGTTAATTTATTCTTATTTTGAGTGTGATAAGATATTTGGATCAGAAATGAGAAAATCTGCTTGGTAAGACTAGCGTTTTTGCAGCAGGGAGGAGGCTGGGACGGGGCGGGGTGGGGTAAGCTGTTTGTCAGCGAGACTGAAGCATCCTTCGGGGCGTGAGGAAAGTAAAGCAGGTAGAAGATGAGTTGGCCGATCAGAAGCAGCAGGGACGCGACTCCCGCTGGGTTTGTCTCCAGGAAACTGTGGCAAGTGTGAAAGCAGAGGAGAGTTGCAGGCATCTGCTGAAGCACCTGGGAGGCCCATTAAAGCCGCATCCCCTCCCCGTCTGACTTCCTCAGCCCCACGAAGCGCCCACCTGGGAACACGATGGCATCGGTATCCACAGCACCTTCCTCTCCTCGTCTGTCTAGCCCCCGCCGAACCGAGCCCTCCCAGAGGCGCCTTTCACAGGAAGCGAAGTGCCAGACACCTGCTGCTTTGTCTCCGGCTCAGGATGGGTCCCTGGTTGAGTCCCATCCGTACGTCACCGGCAGCAGCCGGGGCAGAGCGCTCCCTCACAGATTACAGCATCTTCTGGCTGTCTGGCAGCAGTTCGCCCTGAAGCGGAGAAAAGTAGCAAGAACGTCGCCGTGTGACCTCACGCTGATGAAGAGAAGCCGCGTCCGGATCACAGCGGAGGACCGGGAAGAAAAACCTCGATTTATGGAGCTCAAGACATCACAAGAAGTTCATGGAAACTCCGACTGTTCGCTTGATCTGAGGAGCTGCCGTCCCTCCGGCTGGACCAGGTGTCCGGAGGTTCAGGTGCGGCTGTGAGAGCATGGGGCTGAGGGAAGACGGGACCTCACCTGCCTGCTGCGGTTTCAGCCTCCTCCAGGGCTGCTGCTGGGGCAGGAACAGGATCCAACCGGAGGTACGCAGACCGGGATTTCACCTGTTGGTTTGCATTTCCCATCAGGCCACGCCACCGTCCTCCATCGGCC
The DNA here is from genome assembly GCA_023101725.1 of Atherinomorus stipes. NCBI lineage: Eukaryota > Metazoa > Chordata > Actinopteri > Atheriniformes > Atherinidae > Atherinomorus > Atherinomorus stipes. The sequence continues at coordinate 197,886 of JALJCO010009279.1, read as the reverse complement.
ATCTCCTCTTCAGAACATTTACGTCTGTCTTTGGTGGGATGTTGAAAAGCAACGCGGCTTTCAGATTTTATGTCAGCTTTATAGAAATTATCAGGTTTTGTTGCATAAATATTTGGTTGTCATGGTGACATACAGTCATCCTCAAAATTATTCATACCCTTCAAATAAAGAAAAGGCTAAATTTACAACAGTAATTCAAAAAACAAGAAACTAAAGAAACAAATAATGAATAAAAATTTACAAAATTATAATTTAGTGAAATAAAATATTGCTTTTGAATTGTAGTTGGAAATAATAATTAAAAAAAAAACAAAAAACAAAACTGTCAATGACACATTAGAGCAGCTTTCCCATGAACAGTGAACCAAAATACCTGCATATATAAATATATATATATATATATACTGTATATATACAGTCATCCTAAAAATTATTCACACCCTTCAAATAAAGAAAAGGCTAAATTCACAAGAGTAATTCAAATAACAAGAAATTAAAGAAACTAATAATAAATAAAAATTTCAAAAATATAATTTAGTGAAATAAGATGTTGCTTTTGAATTGTTGTTGGAACTAATAATCTTTAAAAAATAAATAAAACTATCTCAGACAGAGCTCCTTTCCCATGAACATGGACCAACATACCTGTAACAGGTGCAGACGTCTGATTGGACGTTACAGAAACACCTGATTGCAGTGATTGTCTCAAAATGTTGCTCAACTACATTTTAGTTCAGGAGCCCCATCATGCTTGTTTACTTGTTTTATTTTTTGCGTGTTTGTTTTTAATATTTCTTTTAAACTAAAATTCAAAACCAGTCTCATGATTTTCATAGAATTTTTATTTATTATTACTTTTATCAGTTTCATCTTATTTCACTGGCAGCTGATTTTTTCCTTCTTTGATTGGAGGGAGACTGTATGTGCGATTCTGTATCTGCGTTGTTGTGTCACCATGGCGACGGATGCACAGAAGCTAATGACTCTCTCAGGAGAACCAGCTTTAGTTTTCTCTGTTTCCAGGTTTCATGCTTCGGCTCAGCCGTCTTCATTTATGACCAACAATCTGCAGGGCTTGTGTTCATATTCCCGTCCCTTTTTACCTCCATGGTGCTGAGGCAAAGAAATGTATGATTTCATCTGAAGTTAGTTCAAATAAACATCATACAAGCAGCGTTTTCCATTCCCGTTTATTCCCCAGTTGAAGTCGTGGGTACAGATGAATCTTTTTATAAATCTAGATTTAAATAAATCCCTGTACCTCCACCAGAACTGGCTTTATTTTTCTGTCACTGTTCTTGTTCTCTTGAGGGAAATCTTCCAGCAACGCCTGCAAACCTTCATTGGCTCTGCAGAGTCCTGACATCATCAGCTTTGTTTTCTTTGGGGTAACTTAGTCTGACCTTGTAAGTATTGATGCGTACGTGTTTTTACAGCATGGCTGGAGTCTGCTTTATTAAGGCTGATGATGTATTGGTGACGTGAGGAGAGAAAGGCAGGAGGCTTCCTCGATAGCTGCAGCAGCTGAGGCTTAACAGCGAGTTAGAGGCTGCAGTTGCATAACAGCATCATCTTATCATATTCATCTCCTGCTTGTTGTGGGTTAATCATCGTGGAGCAGCTGAGTTGTTTTCCCTCCCGCAGTGTGGATTAGTCACTGGAAAACAAACGACCTCCTCGACATTTGCATCATAATGTTAATGCTGAAGAAGAAAGTGTTTTTTCTCAGCTGCATCTGAACAGCTCAAATCTGCACTGCTTCTTTTAAGCTTGAAGTTTTTTAGTTTTCTTTTGCTACTCGTCAGAAATTTTTGTGTTGAGTTTTATATCATGCTTCTTATTTAAAGCCTTTTAAATGACCCCGATCTTAGTTCATTTCAGCTTTTTCCATCTTTATTGGATTCCTTTTCTCCTTTTAATGTAGTCGTCCTCAAAATGATTAATTCCCTCCAATTACAGAAGGAAAAAATCAGCTGCCAGTGAAATAAGGTGAAATTGACTAAAGTAATTATAAATAAAAATTCTGTGAAAATCATGACATTGATTTTGAATTGTGGTTCAAAAGAAATATTAAAAACAAACAAACAAAAAATAAAACAATTTGAGGCAATCACTGCAATCAGGTGTTTTCTGTAACGTCCAATCAGACGTCTGCACCTGTTGACAGGTATGTTGGTCCACTGTTCATGACCACAATTCAAAAGCAATATCTTATCTCACTAAATTATAATTTAGTACATTTTTATTTATTATTAGTTTCTTTAGTTTCTTGTTATTTGAATTACTATTGTGAATTTAGCCTTTTCTATAATTGAAGGGGATGAATAATTTTGAGGACGACTCTATGTATCATGACCAAACCAGTGATTTACTCCCCGACACTGTAAAATGTTTAACTTAAAAATATGAGTTAAAGGGCTGTCTTCACATTTTTAGTTGAACAGATTTTTTTGTGTGTGTGTTTAAAAAATGTTTAAGTATTTTAATTTGTAACAACAACATAGCAGAGAGGATTTTAGGGCCACTGAAGAAAGAGATATAACATTCTGAGAGAGAAGAAATTTGGACCATTTGGAAAAAAGAAAAATTCAAGAGATTTTTTTTTCCAATTTCTGAAGAAGTCAGAATTCTGACTTTTTCCAGAGAACCTGAAAAAAATTCAGGAGATTTTCTTTTATTGTTTGTTTAATTTTGGAAAAATTCAGAATTCTGAGATTTTTCCAGAACATTTGAAAAAAAATCAGGGATTTTTTTTTATTATTTTTAATTTCTGAAAAATTCAGAAATCTGAGATTAAATTCATATTTCTGACTTTTTTCCACATCTGAGAAAAAAATTCAGATTTTTAAATTCAAATTTCAATTTTTTCCCCCCAGTGGCCCTAATCCTCTTCTCTACCAGCAGCTTATTAATTTGACATGAAATAATACATTATGACAACAAAAATGCAAAAATACATGTTGATCTTCTGACTAGATTAAACTGATGATTTTACTATTTTTCTCGGATTGTCTCACTAAACGTTTGGTGAATGCTTAGAACCATCATTCACCGAATTCATTTGTTTTTTGTTTGTTGTGTTTTTCTTGAAGCGCCCTCAGAAAATTAACCCGCACGGTTGGTTTTCATTTTCTTACATTATTGTGATTCCTTATCTCGTCTAAGTGGAAACTGATTGGCTTCTGGGGATGACAGACTCGCTGCATGATTCGTTTCTGCCGGTGCAAAAAAATCTCTCTGGACTCATCTTGAGAGCCAGGACGCGCGTGCGTCGGTGCTGGAAAGCGCAACCATGGTGTAGGTGGACCGCAGCGCACAGACAGAAAACAAATCTATATCGGGACAGCCCCAGCTGTCAGCGGCAGCAACCTGAACAGGTGGCTCCCTGCGTGTCTTAGCAGAGCGCGTGAAGGCGCGGGGACCCTCAACAGCTTGTCTCGCTCGCTAATCTCCTCTCTGACGACAGCGCATTTACCCGGTGCGCGTAAAACCAGGAGTACGGCGGGCGCGTTGGGGGGAGCTCATCAGTCACCAGGATTTTACTCATCGGTGAAAGTCTGACTTTGCTTCCAGGACTGACAGAGTTGGAAATAATGTCTCTTTGTTGGATTTTATAATTTCTCCTGTGCGTTTGGATTGACAAGACTCTGAAAAGTCAGCATGTTGCCAGAAATAAATAACAAGGTGAGGCATTGTCGCTGGAATAAAACAGCATTTTAGATTGTTTTCAGCTTAATGGAGGATTTCCTTCATGTAATCTAAGAAATAACTTAAACATTATACTTATACTCAGTTATATCGCATTATAATCTGTTTCTGTCTCTCGTTTCTTTTTAATGGAAGGAATTTGCCCACGTTCAAGAATAACATCCAGCCTGGTTTAGTTTGTGAGGAATGACGCAGAAATCCTCCTCGTGCACATTCGCGTCGTCTTTATTGAGTGGGAATTCATTCTCCCTGAAAATATTCCAGCTCTCCTCCGCAGTTATCCCACTTCGCTGCTTATTCTGTCGTCCGCCCCCTTTCTCCTGAACACATGCCAAGTTCTGATGAAAAATCTGATCCATTTCTATTTCAGTCGTTGTTTAGCTCACTTATTTCAGCGTTTGTTGTGCTGACAGATTCTGTAAGTCTATATGCGTTCTGGTGTATTTTTCACACCGTAAATGGAAACTGATAAATTTAACCCTTGCTGTTTTGGGATCTTAAAACAACCTGAATGTGTCATTCTAGCGTGAATCGGATCGATCCGGGGTCGTGGATACTTTCCCAGCATCGTTTTACCTGCGTGGCTGCAGGACGCAGCTTTTCATTGATAAGTGTCTCCCTGACGGTGGGGGGAGGTTTTGTTAATGAGTTTATTTCAGGAACCATGCGCCAAATACATAAATCTCATTAAGTGAGAAGATGCTTTTGCTAATAGATCTGGTTTTTCCTGGAAAGGTGAAACAAATACAACAAAATCCAAAAGTTCTTGGTGTTTCCTCAGTTTCATGGCTTTGGTTTGACCCTCTGACCAACTGACCTTCCAGGAGCAAAAGCTGCTCTCACACACTTGCAAGGATCATCGTGCACCGCAAAAACTCAAATCTTACTAAATATATTTCGCATTTCTAGTAAAAACAAAAACTCATCACTCAAAATAAGACTAAATTTAGACTAAAATAAACATTTTAGTGAGATAAAGGAACTTATTTTCAGGCAATGCATCTTATATCAAGCAATCCTATCAAGAAAATTTTGCTCCAGAATCACTCGATCTAACACTCGTTGGAAAGAAAGAATTTTTAAGGAAAAAAGAGAGAAAATCAGCTGTTGATGCAGAAAATGTCTGTTATGTTTGGAAGTTCTTTTAAAAAATTCTAAGAAACATTTAAATAAATAAACTGCCCAATGAAATTTTGTGCTTTAATGGCCTGTCTAAACAAATAAAATCCAGGTTTTTACAGATTATTTAAAAAGAAATGGCTTTGTGAAGAAGGAGCAACTCAATATAAATAATTATTAAAAATAGTTTTGGAATTAAAACAACCGTCTGTCTCTTTTATATGTTTATCTAATCAAAAATACATTTGTTAATTGTTTTAACCTAGTTTTTTGACTGTTCTGAATGTATTTACACAGTATGGGTCAAAATGACCTGCAACATAATCAATGTAATTTTTTTTTCATTAAACTGTAATACAAGGGTTAAATTGAGCCTTTTTATTTTCAATGTGATCTATTACTGCACCATTTTATCTCTATTTTAAAATCAGTTTCCATCAGTTTTTTCTGTTTTTTTCCTCTTTTTGTAGTAAAATGTTGTAGATTTTGTGTTTATAGCCTAATTCTGATTAGTTCTTGTAGGAGTCTGATTTTATTCCATGAATTATACGTGTGATATAAATGTGTTTGTGACCATCTCAGAATATATTTTCATAAGTTATTCATGTTCATCACGCCACATTTAACTAGGCTCAGTCTGTTAAAGGCAGCTGGATTTACTTTAGTTATTAAATGAATAAACCTAAAATGATCATTACACTGATACAGTGTTAAATATGAATCCTGGACCAGTTTAGGCCCCATCATGAAAAGATTGAGAACCCCTGGTTTATACAACACTGCATAAAACTCGTCCCTCATACAGCTGATGGTCATCTCCACCACCTGGTCTGAACCATGAACTTTACACTGTTCAGCTGCTCATTTGCATCCGTAGCAGCTGGAATAAAAGCTCAACAGTCATTATTAGTCTTTGGCACTTGGGCACATGATCTGTCGGTGGCTTTCCACGACTCAGGTCTCATTAGACAGGCTTACGGCGGACCTTCAACCTTTGCAGGTGATGTTGTAGAAGCCAGCTTGCCACAGTGACCTACATGGCTCCTGCTGTCGCCCCTGAGATGGAAACAGGGCGGCCAGATTGCACCTGCAGGTGTCCAGGTTTAATTAACTCGTCAGAAAATCACATCAACTGCAATGTGAAGAGAAGAAATCAGCTCAGTTAACTCAGGTCACCTTCGTCCTCCTGAATGACCCCCGGCGGCGCTGACCTGATGTAGCGTTTATGTCGGGGCTGTTAAAGGAATAGTACACCCACAGAATGATGTGGGTTCATTTTCTCCTCACCCTCATGCTGAGCAAGACTCTGGAGCACTTTTTTAATATCTCAATCGGACAGGTTTTCATTTTCCCCCAACTTTCATATAATGGAGTTCACTGGCACTCGAACCAAAAAGGTCCATAAAAGTCCACAAAAACTTGTCAATATTCCTCCATACTGCTCGTCCAATGTAATCCAAGTGTCCTGAGTGGGTAGCGTCCAGAATTTACTGGAAACCACATCATTTAGTGGATTTTTAGAGCCTAAACAGCACTACATCTAGCTGCCGCAAAGAGCACCCCTGTGAGTTCACGACACCACGGACGCTGCAGCAGATGAGATCGCACGTTCGTTCTTTCTTTCTTTCTTTCTTTCTTTCTTTCTTTCTTTCTTTCTTTCTTTCTTTCTTTCTTTCTTTCTTTCTTTCTTTCTTTCTAATTAATATCCAACCCCTCTTGTGTTTGTCTGCAGCTCTGTCGCTCTTAGCACAATGTAAACAGCGAATTTCTTCTTCTACGCTTTCATCATCTGCAGAGTAGGCACTGAACACCGCGGCTTGTGTAGTGTCGTGAACGCACACGAATGTGGATATAGAAAGTGCAATGTTCTACTGTTTAGGCAATAAAAATCTCCTCAATGATGTTGTTTCAAGTAAATTCTGGACGCTACCCACTCAGGACACTTGGATTACATTGGACGAGCAGTATGGAGGAATATTCACAAGTTTTATGGACTTTTATGGACCTTTTTTTCAGTCGCCGTCCGATCTCCGGCTGCATTTGAGCTATTAAATAAGTGCTCCGGAGTCTTGCTCAGCATGACTCTGGAGTAGAAAATGAACGCACATCATTGTATGGGTGTACTATTCCTTTAATATCAGGATTTTGCAGCTATTTCTTGTGTTGCACCTGCGAACAACACACCACGCATCCAGATCAGCCCCTCCCTCCGTCCCTGCCAGGCGGGTAGAGGGAGTTTAGCACCAATCCCCACATGAGCCTAAGCTTTTTTCACCCATATGGTGTCGCCCATCACAGTTGCTCCCCTCCCCCGCTGATTAATAAGGCACGTGTAAGCTGGCTTGATGCTGGTGTTCATCCCAAGCGTGTGTAGTACACTTTTTTCTGTCATTGTGGAACATCCTGATGCATTTATCGCTTCCTTTTAACACATTCACTCAAATTGATCCCCGCTGTGCACAGACACGTGTGCCCCCACTGCCAGACACATGGCCGTGCACATGGGCGCACACCTCCGCAAACTGGAAGGTACATAGACAGCGCCGGAGAGCGAGGGGATGGTTGTTGCTGGGTTTTTGCAGAAGTGATCTATTTTAGGATCACAGTGCATTATTTTTGCTAGTCTGGTTTCAGCCTCGCTCGGATGCCCAGAGGCAACGTGTTGCTGGAGAGACCGGAGAATGCACCAACACAAGAAGCAGCTTTAATCTGTCACTTCTAGTCTGCGATTCCTGAATCTGACTCAGATTATACCATCAGGGCTCATTCTGTGTGAAAGTCTTTAACTGTGCAGGTATTCCTGCAAATAAAAGGCAGCTATACTGTTGTTTTTTCTTTCTTTTCTAAATTCTGTCGCATTTTTATGAATGGATCTCGTTCCTCCCGCAGACGGCCCGACCCGAAGCATTCCCTCACCCTCACAGACTCCCAGCAGAAGGCAGCCGTATCGGAACGAACCGACCCTGCTCACAGGTCAGCTCTTAACCTCTGCATTATGTTGCAACAGCTGACACGCATCCAGAACATGTTGTACCAACAATGCCATCTTCTCCGTCTGTCGTTAGATTACACGTGGAGTGCCTGAAGTGTTCATCAACACTTAGAATCGGCGCTTTTTCCTTTTTCTTTTCAGACACATCCAATAAACACGATCAGAATTCTTGTTTTACCTGGATTATAGACAGAGAAGCTCTTTTATTCAGATGGTCTGTGTTGACTTTAATTTAGATCCTAACATTGTTGTGCACGTGCATGCACCTATGGGCTGATAAATCATCCACTGATACAAGAGCATCTTATCGAACAGCATGGCTTCCCAGTTATGTGCAGGCATGTAACTGTGTTTACTTCCTTTGCCTGTTGTGGCAGGTGCTTGTGACTATATTTAGCTCTATCTCTATGCGTCACAACCAAGTTGGCAGATCCTGCAGCAGCTCTTAATGCATGAAACGAAATGTCAGAAAATCTGACTGTACAGAAAAGCTTTCTTATGAAAAGCAGTTTATAATTCATGTAAAAGAGTTTAATATGGAGATACAATGCATTGCTTGCATTGCCTCATTGTTTCACGGAAGGGAATTTTCAGTAGACCGCACCTCAAGATGTATAAGATATGAAAAAAGGGTTAGATATGAATTATGATGTCACAGATTTAAGTTTGCACAGACAAAACCAAATACAGTTGTGTGATTTCTAATTTTTTTGCTCTCTGGTGGGGGTTTGGTCCTTTTTTTTTTTGGGGGGTCCCCTGCAGTCTCCTCTTCTCGGGCTAGAGAACCTTTTTTTCTCTTTTTTTCTGTTTTTTGTGGTTTTTTCTTTTTTTTTTTTTGGGACACATGTTTGTCACACTTATATGTTTTAGATCATCAAACAAATGTAAATGTGAGACAAAGATAACACAAGTAAACACATAATGCAGTTTTTAATGAAGATTTTTATTAGTGAGGGAGGAAAAAAATCCAAACCTCCATGGCCCTGTGTGAAAAGGTGATTGCCCCCCTGTTAAAACATAAAGTAACTGTGGTTTATCATCTTTGGAAAGCTGAGTTCAGTTTCTCTATCCACATCCAGGCCTGATTACTGCCACACCTGTTCTCCATCAGAAATCCCTTAAATAGGACCTGCCTGACAAAGTGAAGTAGACCAAAAGATCCTCCAAAGCTAGACATCATGCTGCCATCCAAAGAAATTCAGGAACAAATGAGAAACAAAGTCATTGAGATCTATCAGTCTGGAAAAGGTTCCAAAGCCATTTCTAAAGCTTTGGGACTCCAGAGAACCACAGTGAGAACCATTATCCACAAATGGTGAAAACATGGAACAGTGGGGAACCTTCCCAGGAGGGGCCGGCCGACCAAAATGACCCCAAGAGCACAGCGACGACTCATCCAAGAGGTCACAAAAGACCCCAGAACAACATCCAAGAACTGCAGGCCTCACTTGCCTCAATGAAGGTCAGTGTTCATGACTCCCCCATCAGAAAGAGACTGGGGGGCAAAAATGGCTGCATGGCAGAGTTCCAAGACCAAAACCACTGCTGAGCAGAAAGAACATAAAGGCTCGTCTCAGTTTAGCCAGAAAGCATCTTGATGATCCCCAAGACTTTTGGGAAAATACTCTGTGGACTGACGAGACAAAAGTGGAACTTTCTGGAAGGTGGAGGTCCCATTACATCTGGCGTAAAAGTAACACGGCATTTCAGAAAAGGAACATCATAGCAACAGTAAAACATGGTGGTGGTAGTGTGATGGTCTGGGGCTGTTTTGCTGCTTCAGGACCTGGAAGACTTGCTGTGGTAAATGGAACCATGAATTCTGCTTCTACCAAAAAATCCTGAAGGAGAATGTCCGGCCATCTGTTGGTGACCTCAAGCTGAAGCGCACTTGGGTTCTGCAGCAGAACAATGATCCAGAACACACCAGCAAGCCCACCTCTGAATGGCTTAAGAACAACAACATGAAGACTTTGGAGTGGCCTAGTCAAAGCCCCCACCTGAATCCCATTGAGATGCTGTGGCATGACCTTAAAAAGGCGGTTCATGCTGGAAAAGCCTCCAATGTGGCTGAATTACAACAATTCTGCAAAGATGAGTGGAACAAAATTCCTCCACAGCGCTGTAGAAGACTCACTGCCAGTTATCACAAACGCTTGATGCAGTTGTTGCTGCTAAGGTGGAACAACCAGTTATTAGGTTTAGGGGAAGATCACTTTTTCACACAGGGACATGGAGGGTTGGATTTTTTTTTACCCTTTATTAATAAAAAACATTGAAAAACTGCATTTTGTGTTTACTTGTGTTACCTTTGTCTCACGTTTACATTTGTTTGATGATCTGAAACATTTAAGTGTGACAAACATGCAATAAAAGTAAGAAATCGGGAAGGAGGCAAACCCTTTTTTACACAACTGTGTCTTGTTTTGTCCTGAGCATGTTGCAGAAGACGGAGGTCTGAAAACGGCCGTCACTGCCACGGCTGAGCCTCGCGAGGCTGCAACACATGTAATCGTGCTCGGAGAGCAATCACAGTGGCAGCCAGAGAAAAGCAGGTTGCTGCACTTCGGCTCCCCCACAAAGCCACCACAGACAGACTCTGTCAAGGCCCGGCCTCGTGGGGCTTTGTCCCCGTCTTACTCTCACCCTTATCAGTAATTCCAGTCGCTGCCTGCTGGGGGGTCGCGGTCACCTGAGCCTGCATGTAGGGAGGCTGCTAGTTCCAGAGCACAACCCAAAACTGACAAGGAGGCCGATTCACGATGGACAGCAAGAACAAAACTAAAACAGCTTTTAGACGCACTTCAGAACTTTCTGCAGTTTTCTCGGTGCCCCACCCCCTATCAACAGCTAAACTAGCATCCATCTTCATGGTACCTGTACTGTGATCCACTCCAGCCAGTAAAAGACAGTCTTATCTTCTCTCTCTAAATGTTCTGCCTGGTTTTTCTTCTATTTAGTCAGTTTTGTCTACATTTTTTTCTTATTGACACTAGAAACTTCAAGGCTTTTAAAGGGACACTGTGTAACTTTTGACCCAAACATTAGCCTAATGGAAGCAGTAATAAATTATTTCTTGGGTCAGTATAGAGCACTTGACGCATGTCGGTGCTCTGAGGGGGCTGCCCTCCTCAAAAACCAGACATTGAAACTTTGCAGGAGTGGATCCGTCTCTCATTGATCATGTGACCTGGAGTGCTTTGCTTTCTGGCTCCATGACTTCACTATCAGCCAATCAAAGTGGTCTGAAAACACTTTTCCAAAACATGGAGAAAGACTGTTTAATTTTGCAACAGTTATATGGTCTGTGGGAAGTTGCAGGTTTAACGCCCCTGGTGGCCAAAAGTTACACGGTGTCCCTTTAAAATTCAATAAGTCAAAATGACAGATCTTGTTTTTGTCGTAAGAAATAACTTCTGTTGCAATTTATTCTTTTAAATTTAAGTAATGTTTCTAATGAATATTTTATCCCCAAAATACTCATGAATTACAGAAGTTTGGTTCTGGTGTGGGAACGCTGCCTCAGCTTGAGCCACCAATGGTCCAGGTGGTGGTCAGTAATGCCAAAAACCAGCACCAGCAGTCAGACAACATCCTGCCCCAAATTGCCAACAAAGGGGGCCAAAATAACTTTCAAACACACTCGGTGAGACTTTTATTCCTTAAGCACCCATAAAATGCTGCAGTAGCTCCTTGTGTTGCGTAGTAGTGAAAGATTCGTTTCCTTTTACGAAGCAGACGTCTCTGAGACTCTGTCACCTTTTCTGTGTCGTTGCTTCAGCTTTTCTTTGCTTCTAACGTCAGCTGTCTCTCATTTGTCCAGGACGAGAGGCCGAAGCCCACTCAGCCGTTCACCATGAGGTTTGGAGCAGCCATGGACAAAGTATCGGTCTCTCGAAACAGCAAGATTTTTAGCAACAAAATTGAGAAGGAGAGAGCATATGAGGGACAAAGGTTACCCATGTCACCTACAGGTATGCTCAGCAGGACTCAGTTACAAACACTCAGAGATGCGATTTCAAGTTATGATGCAAACATGCTCTCAATTTAAATTTTTTCTTCTCCTGATGGACTAAAAAAGTCACATCGCTGGTGTTGAGATGACTTTCCTCAACCCTCCGTGGCTGGCAGATGTCTAATCCCGTCTTCCTCCTCCTTGTCTTCCTCGTGCAGATGCACTGAACAACTTCCAGGAGCGCCTGACGGAGTTTGAGCGGGAGGAAATCAACGACTACGCCGAGGTCTGGTTTCTGGGTCTAGGCTCCCAGAAAATTGAGGGTTGCCAAGGAGGACAGCAGAACTCCGGATATGACGATGAGCATGGCAGCTACATCAGGGTAACATCTGACATCATGTGTTAATGAACGGGGACATACAACATTTCTGTCTCCACAGCCACAACCTCGCATCAGACCAGCACATATTATACACCAAATTAACGCTGAGACTCTGCAGAATCCAAACATGAGCTTCACAGTCGTTTACACCGAAACATTACAGAGATAGAAGCAGATAAGCAGCAACAGCAGAAACCGCTCAGCCACAAACTAGTTTTAAACATTTCTCTTACCTTTGCTGATTCTCCGTGAAAACTATTTTTACTGGTAAATCCACATCTGGTTGTTCGAAAATAATCTCTGGGGCAACACATGAAACACTTTCGGTTAAGCCAGAGGTCTTTAGGACCCAGCAGACACCTTCACATTCCACCAATGCAGGTACCAGCCAATACTGAACTACCGCCTTCTGCTGGCTCTGATTGGCTGAAAGTCCTGTCATCTTTCCCATGGGGGTCTAGATACGTTCTAGTGGCTCTAATGAACTGATTGATGTCTCATTTACCAAAATCAACCAATCCGTTGTGAAGTTATGGGCCTGCATAACCACAAACAGCAGGTAAGGACGCTGTGAGGGCGTGTGCAGAAACAGAAGTCATAAAAGCTGCGGTTTCAGGCTGTTTTTGTTGGGTTTTTTAAAAGATATTTATTATAGAAGAATTATGATACTGTGGCAAGATGGAAAATAGCATTGCCAACTGTGCCAAATTGTGCCAAAGGTGGCCATTTTGGAAACCTCGCCTGAACTTTTGTTCATCATTTCAGATCAGAGAGTTGCTGATGGTGTTTTTTTTAAGGCGAGATTTGAAATTTCGCTGTGCCATCTTCATTTACTCTTCATCAGTAACAAATATACTTTTATTTACACATCCCCATATATCTCATAAGTGTTTTCTTCAATTTGACACCAAATTTATTCAAATCGGCCTTAAGGTTGCAGAGATACACTCATTTTAATTGGAGTATGCAATTTGGAGGAAAATGGGCTTAGTCTTACTTACATTGTTTCGTCCATTCAGGGACACCGTTGTAAAAGTTGTTGCTCAAATATAGCAGCAAATAGATATACATGACTCATTTTAAGAAAATAAACATATAATAGCAATTCTAGTGAAGCAATTACACATCAATGGAAACAGTTTTGAATTATTTACACGCTTTTCTAGCATTGACCTTTGATTTTCTTATACGGTGCACCTTTAAAACTCATGTTTTAGTTTTAGTCGTCAGTGGTGTCAGGGGAATAAAATGAGGAGTTTGTTTCCTGATTGGTCAAAGCCACCATCGCGTTTAACTAAAGCTTCTCTCCCCCCATTAAAACCTCCTCCACATACCGCTCATGCAGAAGTATAGAAACACCACGCTGAAATGTACGGGATCAGATGCCTTCACATGACCTTAATCTAGCAGCTGAACGTATGAAGCAACTGTTGAGTGCGGCTGACTTTATTGTTTGATCGACAATAAGCTGCGCTGAGGTCACAAACCCTGCAACGGCGGGCTTAGCTGTCTTATTTGAGTCCGACAGCTGATTGGCAGTTGTGTGTCATTAGATAATTTGCAATGAATGAGCCGTTTAAGGCTGAGCGACCGACTATTGTTTGGACTCTCACGTGGCTTTTGATGCTCGTCTTGCTGTCACGGCTTTGAGTGACAGCAGAAGCGAAGCTGTCGGACAGTTAATACTGTAGAGGAGACCATCCTAACCTCTGCAGGCCTCATGCAACTAAAGGTGTGGGTATGCTTGGACAAATAAGGCCCTTATTAACATAAATTTTGCAATAATGCTGTATTATTAAGTATTAGAAATATATTATATATATTATATATTGATATATATACAATTAAAAAATATTTGTAAAAATATATAATGTGATTAGGGCTGTCAAACGATTAATTTTTTTTAAATCGCGATTAATCGCAGAAGCTTCTTTTTTTTTGCATGTATAATATTCTGTTATTTTGCATATCAAGCCGCTGAACACTGCAGCTTCCGTAGTGTTGTGAACTCACACAAATGTGCAAAAGAAACTGCACTGTAGTGCTGTTTAGGCTCTAAAAATCTACTAAATGATGTCGTTTCCAGTAAATTCTGGACGCTACCCACTCAGGACACTTGGATTATATTGGAAGAGCAGTATGGAGGAATATTGACAAGTTTTTGTGGACTTTTATGGACCTTTTTGGCTCGGACCCCGGTGAACTCCATTATATGAAATTTGGGGGAAACGAGAAGCCTTCCTGATCACCGGCTGCATTTGAGATATTAAAAGTGCTCCAGAGTCTTGCTCACCATGAGAGTGAGCAGAAAATGAAGGACCATTATTCTGTGGGTGTATTATTCCTTTAAGGAGTTTTTATCTCACTTGTCCGTTGATTGTTTCCATACTTGTGTTTTTTTACTGTGCAAATAAGAAAACTGTAAATGTAATATTAATATCATGTTACGCTGAAATACTGTGACACTTGGTTTGATTTAGTCACATCTTGTAAATATTTATCGGTTAATGGGAATTTGGGACAAACATTAGCTGAGATATTCACAGAGCTCCTCCTGCTGTCTTCCAGGTGCTCCACGACCACATCGCCTACAGGTTTGAAGTTCTTGAAGTGATCGGGAAAGGTTCTTTTGGGCAGGTCCTAAAGTGTCTGGACCACAAGAACAACGAGCTCGTAGCCATTAAGATGATCCGCAATAAGAAAAGGTGCGAGTTTAGATTCCTTTCTTTCACCTTATTTCATTTCTCTCTCATCAGTTTGGATTTTCCACAACAGATTCCCAAATAACTGACGCTCATGCTTAGTTTGCTACACCATTAAAGCAGGGGTCTGCGGCTCCAGAGCTGCAGGTGGCTCTTTGGACCTATCACTATGGCTCTCAGTAACTTAAAACTAAAAATAACAAAGAACCAACTCTTTTTTTAAAAAAAAAAATACCGGTGTATACATAATAACAGTTGAAGATTTTAGCTTTTTTTTTCATGGAATAATTTGTGACACTAAAAGTACCAAAGCAATAATATGTTTTCTTTAAATTGGTTTCTTTTGTCATTTTCTTGGAAATTAGGGCTTTGTTCCACATAATTTACCACAAATACCTACATTTTGATCCAACCTTTTTCTTACAGTTAAATCACAAGGTGCCTTTTTTTTTAAATTTCAAAACCTAAAAGTAGAAATGAAACCGATTCCTTTAAAAGGAAAGCAAATTGTTGATATTATTTATCAAAAATGATAATTTCCCCTTTTTTTAAAGGCTGTGGAACATCTTCAGCTCTAAACAACTTTTATTTAGCTGGCTGAGACGAAAAATGGCTCCTTGGATTGTAAAGGTTGCAGACCCCCGGATTAAAGGATAACTTTCTTTTTCTTCAACCTGGACCTTATTTCTAGGAGTTTATACGTGTATTTAATCACCGGTAAAGTTTCTGCATCACTTGGAGTCCTTTGGAAGATATTACGTTGAGTCGCCCTTCGGCATACGTCCGGTAAAATGGCGGAGACGGAGCAGCCACTTTATAAGACATTATCTGCAGCAAAACGCCTTGATTTTCACCAATACTTTTAGTAAAATGAACGAACGAACTATTATCCCGTAAGTCCAGATTTAGCTTTCCGTTAGATATCAGGGTTCTACACATTTTTCGGGGCCGCGCGTTCACGATGCGCGCTTCCGTAGTACAACTGAGAGCAGCTGCTACCCAGACAAAAAACACATAATTTGCTAAACTCTGAACTCACAGGACAATAGTACTCATTCGTTCGTTCATTCTACTTAAAGTATTGATGAAATGAAGGATTTTTACTGCAGATGATGTCTGATATAGTGGCTGCCCCGTCTCCGCCATTTTACCGGACGTATGCCGAAGGGCGACTCAACGTAACATCTTCCAAAGGACTCAAAGTGATGCAGAAACTTTACCGGAGAGTAAATGCACGTATAAACTCCTAGAAATAAGGTCCATGTTGAAAAAAATTACGTTATCTTTTCATTATCAAATGCAAGAAGTCAACTTTTGGCATCTGTTGGTGATCTGACGGCGGGTTGTGAGGTTTTTCCCACATGCCTGCACCGTGATCATTTTACATTTTAGGAGTCGGCCAATCCGCTGAGACCAGATTTAGCCTGATAGAAGTCAGTGCCTCATGGTGTTATCTTACCTTTCCTTCCTCACTGAGGATCACAGTGGCTGCAAATGCATGAAGTCTGTTAGATTCACGAGCTTCAATAATGCAGAAAACCAAAT
Source organism: Atherinomorus stipes (assembly GCA_023101725.1). Taxonomy (NCBI): domain Eukaryota; kingdom Metazoa; phylum Chordata; class Actinopteri; order Atheriniformes; family Atherinidae; genus Atherinomorus; species Atherinomorus stipes. The sequence continues at coordinate 181,483 of JALJCO010009279.1, read as the reverse complement.
GGGTGCAAAGTGCCTCAGCTCTGTTTTCGGAGAACCTTTTGCCCTGTCGGACGGCCATCTCAGCAGTAGCTCTTTAAAGGATTGTGCACGTTAACATGAGGAATTACCTTTAGATTTTGCTGTTTTTGGAACATTTGCATTTTTCAGAAATGCAAACATGAATATTATTTGAATTTCCGTGGCTAGAACTTGTGAATTTGTCCGCAGGTTTCATCACCAAGCTCTCGTTGAGCTGAAGATCCTGGATGTAATAAAGAGGAAAGACAAAGACAATCTTCACAACGTCATCCACATGAAGGAGTACTTTTACTTCCGAAATCACCTCTGCATCTCCTTCGAGCTGCTGGGGTTAGTATGTGGACTCGAACACGCAAGCAGGCCTCCACGGAGCATTATAAACACTTTACTGAATAATTGATCTTTTAATCAAAGGTATTCAAGGTGTGTCACCTTTCCCAGGTACAAAAGCTGGGTGAGAGCCCTGCTCCTCAAAGCCAGTTCTAACTCGCCTCTAGTTTTACTTTTACATAACTACTCTGTAGTTTAGGCGAGACACTGCAGGCAAATAGGGTAAAAAATGTAAGCAACTGGTATCACCGTGAAACTTTCCTGGTTTATTCCTCACATTAGGGCTGTCATTTTTTGTATTGCAAGATTTCTGAAATGTTATGTTTAAATATGCAAATTAGGTGTGATATAGCCAAAAATGCGCTAATTTGCATATATTTTGTTTTAAATCAACATTCGTCATTTCTTTTCATTTTTTCTTTTAAAGTTTTTTCGGTTTTTATATCTCTTATCTTTTTTTCAATTTTAAGGTCTCAACCTCCTCCAATTGGCTCTTTGGGCTTCAACAATGGCTCTCAATAACTGATTAAAAATGATAAAACAGGAATTAATTAATATCGAATATATCGATCGATGAATTTTTTCAATAGTAAAAAAAAATCTGGGCGAAAATCTGGATACACCCCACACACATGCTGGGAAAAAAATATCGATACACTGAAATATCGCGATATTTTCACATTTCTATAGATATTTAAAAACAGGATATTGATCTATTTAACCAACGAAATATTGCAAGATTTCCGTTCTCTTACAAAATCTTGTGAGATTTTTAAAAAGAACGCCAGATTTCCTAAGAGAACGACAAAATCTCGCGAGATTTCATTGGTAAAATAGATCGTTACCGAATTTTTAAATATCAATATGATATCAGCATGTGAAAATATCGCGATATTTCAGTGTATCTATATTTTTTTCCCAGCCCCATTTATTGCTGTAGAAGAAGGTCATTCAGCAAAAGCTTAAATGACCAGGGCTGCACCTAAAATGGCTTTTTTTCTTTTTTTTTAATAAATATCAATATCGATCGATACAGAGTTTTTTTCTTATCAATAATCTTTTTTTATCCAGCCCAAGAACCAACTAATATTTTTAAATACCAGTACATACGTACATAATAACATTTGCAGGTTTTAGCTGTGTTTTTTCCTGGAATAATGGTGTTAAATTTCTAACATTATGACACTAAAATTACCAGTAATTTTTTAATCTGTTTTTTCTTGTCATTAACTTGGAAATAATGTTTTTTCCCCCCACATAATTTCCCCACCAATATATACATTTTATTTATTTATTTAACCTTTTTTTATACAGTTGAATCCCATTGAAGAAAATTATTCTCTTTTTACAAGTTTTTTTTTTTTATTTCAAAACCTAAAAGTAGAAATAAAACTGATTTCTTTAAAATGACAGCAGATTTTCTATAGAAAGTATTTATAAAAAATAAGTCGCCTTTTTTCAAAAGGACGTGGAACATTTGCGGCTCTAATCGACTTTTATTTGGTTGGGTCGAGGCGAAAAACAGCTCTTTGCATTGTAAAGGTTGCACACCCATGATTTAGAATATAGTGTCAAACACCAGAAAAACTCATTTTTTGGCATATTTTTGGGATGAAATGTTCTATAAATCAGGCTGTGAATGAGATATCAAAAAATCCTTCTGTAGAAACTTTGAGAACACAGTCAGGAGCAAAACTTGAAAGTTTGGTTTCTGTAAGTGCTCCTGAAGTGGAGATTTTTTTTACCCGGAATAAAAGAAAACACTCATTTTGAGAAAACAGCATTTAAAGTTTTGGATTGTAAAATTCTCCACATTTTTGTTCTATAAAACTATTTACAGACATCAGATCCAATCAGATTCATGAGCTGGAAATATCAAGTTTGGTTGAGATGACATCGTTCAGGAAAAAGAGACGTTTCCATGGATACCAGACGTGACAGGTTCAGACTGCGCTCCGTTTAAAACACCAACTTTAGCTGCATGTTGAGGAGATTTGGGTGCATCAGACAAAGTATTATGAAATAAACTCCTAAAATTTTGATTTTTGACGTTTTTTTTACACTAGTCTGAAAGAAAACATGTTGAAGGATCTCAAAATCGATGTGGTGATGAAAAAACTGGGTTTTTACCGGTCTGTCGTGCCCCCCCCCCCCTTAAGTAATTACCTGTGCGTCTTAAGCCACGTATGTTGCAGCGTGGATCAGCGCTGATATCTATTTGGGGGGAGATAGTTTTGTGTATCACTCTGGCTGAGTGACCTTTAGGGGACGTCTTGGACTGGCACCTTGTCTAACATTACCGTCACTGAATCCTTTAGTTAAGGCCTTGATCGGGGCCCTATCTCTTACCCCATCTTGCTTCATGGTGTGAAGGATCCAGTTACAACCTCTGAAGAAGTTTATGCTTATCACAAGAAGCAGTAAATAGCAGGAGGATATTCTTCAGTGTATCTGTGGTCCTGTGAATGTGAGCACAATCAGATTATTTCTCAGTATGCGCTTGATATTCGGAGGATCTCCAACCACCGGTGTTGAGTTTCAGATGGTCTATTTGTGGAACCTGAAGAAGTTATTAATGTAGTGCGTATTTTTATACACTGCAAAAACTCACATCTTAGCAAGTATATTTTTCTAATTTCTAATGGGTAAGTAAAAAAAAAAAAACTTTTTTTTTTTACTTATATTAAGAGTGGCCAATTTTTTTTGTATATTTTTTTCTTGTAATAAGCCAGTGGCATAGGCAAAATTTTCTTGATAATATTTCTTGAAATAAGATGCATTGCCTTAAAACAAGATCTTATATCCCGCTGAAAATTTTCTCTTTAGGTAATTTTGTCTTATTTTGAGTGGGATGAGATATTTTGACTAGAAATGAGAAAAATATACTTGGTAAGATTTGAGTTTTTGCAGTATAAGTGATTTTTTTTGGGGAGCTTTCCACTGCAAAAAATCAAATCTTAAAAGTATATTTTTCTAATTTCTAGTCAAAATATCTCATCACACTCAAAATAAGACAAAATTACTTAAAGAGAAACATTTCAGTGAGATATAGGAACTTGTTTTAAGGCAATGCATCTTATTTCAAGAAATCTTATCAAGAAAATGTTGCTTATGCCATCGGCAGAATTTTTTCCTTAATTTTTTTTTGCTTGTAATAAGCAAAAAAAAAAAAAAAAATCTGCCATCTGCTCCTTCATAGATGTTAATCAACTCATCACATAATCTGTTTTGTCTCCATCGACAGGGTGAACTTGTACGAGCTCATCAAAAAAAACAACTTCCAGGGCTTCAGCCTGGCTCTCATCCGTCGGTTCGCCCACGCGCTGCTCAGGTGCCTGCAGATGCTGCACAGGGAGAAGATCATCCACTGCGACCTCAAACCGGTACTCACTTCTTCACATCTGTTTCAAGAGCCATCAAACTGTTTAAAGCTGCTGAATAAATGATGGAAGTGCCTGACACAAACTACAGTCCAGACCTCTCTGTCACTGACTGTGATGGGAACCGAGCGCCATCTAGTGGCCGTAGTGGTACTGCCACTCTACTGAATAAAAGAAGAGTTTCTGAATGTATTTGCTTGTTTTTTAACAGGAGAACATCCTTCTGTCTCAAAGAGGACCCGGGAACATCAAGGTGGTCGACTTTGGATCAAGTTGCTATGAGCAACAAAGAGGTAAGAACTCAAAGATTACTTATAACTTTTTTTAAAAGTTGCAGTAGTTATGAGCATAAACACATGATATTTTGTACTTTTTAATCTATTTCAATCTTTTCGGGTCTGTTTTCACCTCCTTAGTGTACACCTACATCCAGAGTCGCTTCTACCGCTCTCCAGAGGTCATCCTGGGCCACCCTTACAGCATGGCCATCGACATGTGGAGTCTGGGCTGCATCCTCGCTGAGCTCTACACCGGCTATCCTCTCTTCCCCGGGGAGAGCGAAGTGGAGCAGATAGCTTGCATAATGGAGGTACGATGTGCAGATTTAGGCCCAATCCCAATCTTCCCCCGACTTTCAACCACCAGCCCTCGAAATGAAGCCACAAGGGGAAGGGCTTTGTAATCTTCTAGGAATTGAGACACCACTGCTGCATTTACGTTCAAGCGACTGCGTAGTGACGTTTGCTTTTGGTTGATTTGATGGTGATTGACTGGGTTTTATTCTAGTATTTTATTATGTTTTCCTTTTAATAAGTTAATTATGTCATTTTGTTGTGCCAGTTATCCTTTTAAGTACAGCACTTTGTGATTTTTATCTGTGAAAAGTGCTTTATAAATAAATATTACTTACATACTTACTTACGTCTCACCATAGCAACACCCCCAGCAGGGTGGCCGAGGGTTATTAAAGGGTAACTTTTGTTTCTTTCAACCTGAACCTTATTTCTAGGAATTTATACGTGCATTTACTCATCAGTAACATTTCATCAGTAACTGTATTCAGAGTAGTCAGAGCTCCGCGTATATCCATATAATGGACGTGAAGGGGGCAGAATAAATGGGCCTCTATATAAGGCATTATCTGCAGCAAACCTCATTAATTTCACCAATACACTGCAAAAACTCAAATCTTACCAAGTATATTTTTCTAATTTTTAGTAAAAAAAATACCTAATCACACTCAAAATGAGACAAAATCACATAAAGAGAAACATTTCAGTGAAATATAAGAACTTGTTTTAAGACAAATCTAACTTACATCAAGAAATCTTATCAAGAAATTTCACTTGTTCCATTGGCAGAATTTTTTGTGCTAATTAAAAGCAAATATATATATATAGTTTTTAACTTATTTTATGAGTGGCCAAGATTTATTTATTTATTGCTTGTAATAAGCAGTTCAGTGTGTGTGTGCAAACAAATGACAATGAATGAATGAATGAATGAATGAATGAATGAATGAATGAATGAATGAATGAATGAATGAATGAATGAATGAATGAAAATTTTGTTTCGAACAATGAACAAATTAAAAGAAAAAAAATCATGAATCAAGACAAAAGAAAACAATTCAAAGAACTCTCAAGAAACATAATACTGATTTAAAATCAAATCAAGTACAAAAAAGGAATGGGAAGAAGTATAAACTTTTAAGAATTCCCACCCCTTCCTACATGTCACGTTTTATACTGTATATCAATTTATAACAATCTCATTGCATAATTCTATAAATAGAAAGAAAAAGAAGAATATATATACACGTACATATCCATATATCGGATACAATGACAAAACTTCACTGTGACCTCACTCACACTGAAATCCAGAGCTGAAGTTGTAATGTGAACAAACTAAACGGGGCAGTGTGGTGTCGGCCCAATGAGGGCTGAGTAGGTGCTGATGTGAAAAGGGCTTTAGAAACTGGTTGGGGCAGTTCTGGGAGGAGCCTTCCTGGATGAATTTGCATAAGAAAGGCCGAGTTAATTAGGCGTGACAGGTCCGCGAGGGACTACAGTAAAATGGTAGTTCCAGCATAAGATGTTTTATTTTATTTTTATTAGTTTATAAAGATTTTGACATTCAAATATAAACAAAGCTGCTCCATGTTAATAATACATAAATGTTTATATAAATGGAAAAAAATGTCATTTTTCGCCCCTTGGCGGCGCCTTTGACACCCAGCAGCAACATGGAGTTACGTAACAGTTGCAATCATTTTTTTGTTTGTTTTTTCCGTCTTCCGCAGTATTTCCACAGAAAGATTATGTTGCACGTCTTTGCGGTCGTCAGACGCCAGCAGGAGGCTGCAGATCCGGTTTTAACACGGCGACTACACAAGTCCAAGCCGATCGCTGGTGTTTCTACACGGGAAACCTGGAAAAAACGTATTCCCGGTCTAGGAGAGGTCTCGATTAAAGCAGTCAAAAATGCACAAAGTGTCCAGCATCGTTGTAATAAACCCCATGAAGACCAGCTTCTACTGGACTTCCAAAGCTTTTTGACCTTCATGGGCAGTTGTGAGCATGTGCGAGTGACGTATGCATAATTGATGAAAATCGTCCATTCCTAGGGAAGATTACAAAGCCCCCCCCCCGTGGCTTCAATTCGTGGGTGAGGGCTAGTGGATGAGTAGGGAGAACATTGGAATTGGGCCTAAATGTGTGTTTATTTCCCTTTTCAAGCCATTTTTAACTCATTTTGCTGTTGAATTGTTTCCGTTCTTAAATAAACTCGGCTGTTTTTCTCTTCCAGGTACTTGGAATGCCTCCAAATGATTTTGTTCAGTCAGCGTCACGGAGGAAGCTGTTCTTTGGTGAGAATTTTAACTCACTTGATGAATATCGGACGCTGACACCAGTTTTGTTATTTTAGCTATTCAAGGTGCAGTAATATGGACTGAAAGTGCAGACTTTCAGCTTTAATTGGAGGGAAATCGTGTCCAAATTGGAGGAAAGATTGACAATTCTTATTGTGGAAAAACTGGATATTTTTGTTGAACCGCTTAAATTAAACCTGAAAGTCTGCATTTCGATTATATCTCAGCTGTTTCAGTTAAAATCCAACATGGTGGCGAGCAGAGCCCCAATCAGGAAAATTACGTTACTGTGCAAATATTTCTGTAGGTTGCAGGTTCTAATGTGGGAACGAGACAAATATGAAGGAAATTAGACTATAATTCCAGGGGGTGGGGTGGCTGTATGATGGCTCCTTGTAGACTCTGCCAAATCAGTTGAAATATTCTTGTATTTCATGTGCAGACTCCAAAGGAAACCCGAGGAACATCACCAACAGCAAGGGGAAGAAGCGCAGACCCAGCTCTAAGGAGCTGTCGGCTGCTCTCAAAACCAACGATCCCTTGTTTTTAGATTTCATTAAATGCTGCCTCAGGTACGTTCAATCAGAAATCCACCTGGATTTTTCTTTACAAGGATTTACTTCTTCTTGCTGTGATGCATTTGTTCACCAGGAGCTTCACAGCTCGGATTAACTTCACCTGCTACAATTAAACATTTTCTGTTTTTCAGCTGGGATCCAACTAAGCGTATGACTCCTGATGAAGGATTACAGCACCAGTGGATCCTTGAAGGAAATTTCAATAAAGTCCGATCCAGAACCAAACCTACAATCAAGAAGACCACAGACAGTCCAACCAGCACAGACAGACAGACGAACAGCAAGTCTGGTGAGAGTGCAGCTTATGGAAGACAATTAAGGCCACTGAAGAAAAAATAGGATTCAGATTTTTTTTTTTTTTTTTTTTTTTTACATAAAAAATTGACTTTTTTTTTGTCAGTTGCTGAAAAAAATCATAGTTCTGTTATAATTCATAAGTCTTTTTCGAAAAACTTTTTTTTTTTTCAATCTCTGGAAAAAAAAATCATAATTCTAAGAAAAAGAAAATCAGAATACTGACGTATGTCCCGGAATTCAAACCTTTTTTCCCCCAAAAATAATTTTAAAAATTCAAGAGATTTTTTTTTTTAAATTTCTGAAAAAAATAGATTTTTACTTTAATCTCGGATAAGGGGAAAAGTCAGAATTCTGACTTTTTCCCACAGAAATATAAAATAAATTCAGTAGATTTTTTTTTCAATCTCTAAACAAAGGTCAGAATTCTGTAAAGTAGAAAAAATCAGAATACTGACTTATATTTGAAAATTCTGACCTTTTTTCCCATATTTTTTTTAAAACTAGGAGATATGTTGTTTTTTTCATTTCTGAAAGAAAAAGTCAGAATTCTGACTTCTTTTTTCCAGAACATTGGGGAGAAAAAAAAGGCAGGATTTTTTGTCATCTCTTAAAAGAAAGCAGGAATTCTGAGAAAATTCCTACAGAAAATTAAATGAAAAAATTTAGGGAGATTTTTTTTTTCTAATTTCTGAAAAAAAAAAATTATGACTTTTATCTCAGAATTATGACTTTTTTTTCAAGAACACTGATTAAAAGAAAAGCAAAATGCGATTCTTCTTTTAATTTCTGGCGGGGAAAAAAATCTTTTTTCTCAGAATTCTATTTACTTTTTTCTTCAGTGGCCCTCATACTCTTTTCGTACATGGAAACTAAATCATTCATAACACAAAATGAAAGTCACACTTGAATTTTCCAGATGAGCTAATAAATTCCCTCCTTTGTTTCCACTGTTTAGTAGAAAAGTCCGGCTCTGAATGCAACAGCGACGACAAGCTAAGCAGGGACAGTTCAACAAGTGGAACAAAGATGGCGTCTGGCGAGCGCCTGCGACCCATCGGGGCCTCGGCGGAGGAGGAGATGTGTGAGAGCGGGGGCAAGTTCTCCTCAGATAACCAGGAGCATGGAAGCAGTGGGAGCAGTGGGAGCAGTGGGAGCAGTAGAGAGAGGCCCATTCACATCATCATCAAGCCTCAAAATGAAGTGGGCTCAGACAGGGATGACAGCGAGGAACCGCCTCAGTGTTAGCATCCTGCTGTTAGATGGAGTCATGCTGCATTCATGGCAAGTGGGAACTAAGAGCACTCAAGCTGGACGTCTGAGAAAGCTGCATTTGTTTGACTCTGCATTTGCAGAAAATTCAAAGATTCTCTTTGTTATATATTATTAGACAAGTCAACAGTTCCCACATGTTGTGAACAAAACTCTGATGTATGGAGACAAACTGATCATCAGCAAAGATGGACATCTTCTATTCATTCTTACACACTCGCAGTGTATTATTTTTGTTCTGTGAAAATTTGACATCATTTTTTAAACAGTTAAGTCAGTCATCTGCTTTATTTTTTTAAAAATAGAAATTAAGTCTTTGCAGAAATAGTCTCAAATTGTCACATCTGAGACAACAAACTGCAAAATAAGAATCCACATGTTTATATTTACAGCACATCGTCACCATTTGCTGCCACTGTCTCCTTTATTTGCTGGATCCAGTCTTTGCTGTGCATTGAAAATCACGTGAAGAGATTCGATTTTAACTTCTAAGTTTGCATAATTACAAAAAAATGTTAAAAAGCTAAGCTGATTTTTTTTTAAAGTGCATGGTTAGAAAAGTTATTACAACTGTTGTTGCGCTTTCTTCTTTTCTTGTAAACATTTTAGCCTCATTTTGCTTTGATGAAGGTTTAGGATTTGCAGGATTGAGTGCAATAAAGGCTGAGCCAAATGTTTTTAATGACAATGAATAGTTGTCACACAGTTTTTAATTGTAAAATGAAGTTAATGACATACAGTACTGATTGTTAATTATTTCCTCTATTTATTGTGGAATATCTCTGAGTTTCATTATTGTTATAAAAAGTTAATTCAACAACCATAAAATGTGTATTTATATTAGAATTTATTGTACATATTTCTGCTGTAATTTCTTATACATGTGTACCACAGAACATATTTTAAAATTTGAGGAAATAGACAAGGTTTTACTTGTTGTGCTGTTACTGTATGGAGATATTTTGTATGTCTGTGTTGTTTCCTGTACTTTTTATATTAGAAACCAAAAGACAATCCTAATATTGATAGTTTGTGCCTTGCAGTATTAGAAATCTTGCACTTTATTGTTGTGTGTGTGTATAAACCTGAAATAGAAACCGCTGCACAACCATGATTTGGATTACCCCGCCAGGATCTGTTTTGTTTGACAAAATGAGATATTTTATTCCCTGAACAAATTAACTGACTTTTTATAATCAATCTTTTAAAATGAAAATAAAGTAAATAATGTGCCCTCACTATGTATTAGATAAATAACCAGAGAAATCTAAGATTTAGCTATAATATGGAAAATCGAGAAAGTTATTTTTGTGTCTTTTGAGCTGAAATAAAATGTTTCAAAAGCAGTGATTTACAGTTTTTTTTAAAAAAAACTTTTTAACTCTGTTTATGTAAGCTAAATTCAGCATGAGAACATAAAGACTTAATTAGGATTTTCTTTATGCTACAAGCTATAATCACCCACACATAAACATGCAACACTTTGCTTTTTATGCAGAATATGCTAAAAAATCAGCACTCTGGGAGTTTTTTCACTACTCTATGAAAGCAACTGTATTTAGATATATTTTATTATATATATTGTAATATATTTTATGAACTTACATTAAATTGAGTGTGAGCGACTTTTTAATGGCAACGATAAGCAGCCAGTTAAGTGAAAGCGAGTTTTATTTGGTTTGGCCTGCCTTGTTGCCGTAGTCGGAAAGATGGCGACCGCAGTGTTGGTTAGCCGTCCTGCGAGTGTCCTTCCAAAGCTTTCGAGTGAGTATCTTTACAACTACAGCTAGAGTATATTCAGAACATATGTCTGACTGGTCATTGTAGTACATATTTACATAAACACGCTGCTCCAGCTCAAGCGGACACTGGCTTCACGCGCGCGACTGCAGTGACCTTGCTAACATGTTTGGCTAATCAACCGCTAGCTAAAGCTAAAGTTAGCAGCTGCGTTATGAAGCAGTTATAAGTGCAGGTTATTGGATGAATGAAGGGTAAAATGTTGGATCGGTTTGAGCTTGACATCTTTGTTTATAAGTCCGTTACAGAACCAAACATCTGCTGCTTTTCTAAATATAAAAAGGGCGTGATTTCATGCTCGCGTTACGTCTACAGTTGATAAACCACGTTAAAGTCAGTTGATTTATGCATGCAAGCTACTAATAGTGCTTTTAATTATGTATTTTTCATGTTAACGCTGTAATATTATATATATTTTTATTTATGAGGCCACTATTTAGAGCAGTGGTTCCCAACCTGAGGTCCTGCAGAAGCAGTCGTCCTCAGATTATTCACACCCTCCAATTAAGGGAATAAAAAATAAGCTGTCAGTGAAATAAGATGAAATTGGCAAAAGTAATGATAAATAAAAATTTTAAGAAAATTATTTCATTAATTTTGAATTGTGGTTTGAAAGAAATATTAAAAACAAACGCACAACAAATAAAGCAAATAAATCAGGTGTTTTATCTGATGTTCAAAAAGACGTCTGCACCTGTTGACAGGTATGTTGGTCCACTGGTCATGGGAAAGGTGCTCAAATGTGTCTGGGACAGTTTTGTTTGTCTTTTTAAAATGATTATTTTCAACCACAATTCAAAAGCAATATGTTATTTCACTAAATTCTAGTTTTGTAAAGTTTTATTTATCAGTTTCTTTAGTTTCTTGTTATTTGAATTACTATCGTGAATTTAGTCTTTTCTTTAATTGGAGGGTAAGAATAATTTTTAGGGCGACTGTATATTATTAATCCATGATGCATGAATTATGATAACATCCATCAGTATTTTTTTCACTAATTGTTTTTGATCATCTGTAGGCATATAAAAAAATTTGACACATCCACTGTATAGATGGGTTTCTGAGCAACATCACAGATGGGATGCGCACGCAACCAGGGGGCAAGAAAACACATGAAAAGCATTAAGAACTATGAGAAGACGTGTGTTTTATGTACAAGACTCAACTTTTAATGCAGATGAGGTCAAGATATGAAAGTGTCGGGGGAAATTCAATGTTTGAGTCCTGGTATTTGTTCGGTTGCAAAAATCAAAACGTTAATGCATGTAAACGGTTGAAAATGGTGATAACAGGACAGTAGGAGTGACTGATCTTCACAAAACCCTCTCAGATAACTTATTCAGGTTCAGACTACATGATTTTAGTCTTTCCCCATGGTCACCATGTCGGATTAAACCACCGCGATGGCAGAAATGATTCCCGTGTTGTAGTCGGGAGACTGGTACTAACGCATCACCGCCACGATCGGCTGCATCACATCACTGTAGCTGTGTAACAGCCATCCTCTGCTCAGACACGAAAATAAAAAAAAGAAGAAACTGATGAAATGAATGAAATGAAAAATACTTTATTTATCCCAGAAGGAAAATTCAATAATGTAAAGCTCTTTTTTTTTTTTTTTTTCTTTTCTTTTCTTTTCTGTTTTTTTTTTTAACTATAACATTATATAAATAATAATATAATGTCAGTCGCAGTCAGTCTTGTTCTTTAGGGAGACTCTGTAGGTGAATTTCTGTATCTCTCCTCCTACAGCGACCTACGCAGCCCCCACTACTCTTTATTGATGGTGGAGCCGTTTACAAACATTCACGCTGCATCCCAGAGATGTAATACGAAGTACGGGGCCGTAAATCAGATGGCGTTGAGTTTCCACCGTTAGCTTGTTAGCAGTTAGCTAGTCTGTCTACTGTCCACCACGTTCAACAAGCAGCGAGACTCACCGACAGTAATGCAGGGGAGTCCCTAACAGCTGGAATCACCTCCTCCAACTCCAATATGAAATAAATACTGCATTTCTTTAAAGGGACTTGAGGCAAGATTAAGAAACGAAACTCGCGACTGCCGCGATTGGCGCTTCAGGTAACTGCAGCCACGAGCAAAGCCGTCACGAGAGCGTGCACAAACTGAAGCTATGATGCTGTTTACTCACCTTTCTCTCCGTAGTTATACTTTGTAGTGGTCTTTCAGTTGATCTGGATCGTTTGCTGACGGCAGAATAATCCATAACAATCGCTTACAGTGTTTGAATTTACCGCGACCGGCTTCGTCTTATATCAAAACAGCGATGAGCGCATGTGACGCCGTCCACATGGCAGAGCTGGAAAACTATAATGTTGTTTACTAAGCTTTTTCTTCGTAGTTACAATTTTTAATGTCTTTCAGTTGATCTAGATCGTATTCTGACGGCAGAATAATCCATAACTATCGCTTACAGTGTTTTTATTTAACGTGACCCTCTTTTCCTGCATCAAAACTCGGATGCAGCGTCATTTCACGTCCGTCCGCAGGGCAGCGCGGAAATCGGCCCGTGCAGCGCATTTTGCAGCACACAGCCTGTTCAAGGCAACGGAGAGAAACGGGTGGAAACGATTTTTGGTATTTAGCGCCATCACCCATTAGAGAAAAAGACATTCATGTTTGGTTTTTTTAAAATTCCTGCCTCAGGTCCCTTTAACATATGTGTGTAAAGTTAGTTGTTAATTGATGTTACAAATATTTATATTTATATGTGTGTATGTTATAGGAATGTAACAATATGAAAATTTCATATCACGGTTATTGTGACCATAATGATCACGATTATCATTTTATCATGGTATTATAGAAATACCCACTAGCATCTATAAAAATATCCAAAATGGGTCTAAATTAGGGATGAGCGATATTTTCTCGTGTGCGATATATCGTCAAAGAAATTCCCCACAATAACAATTTGAATTTATCGTTTTTATCGTGAGATGACAATTTATCAGGTTGTGTTTGCAGTTGCACTACTTTGGTTTTTTTAATAAGCCAAGTTAGTTTTGCTGTTTGCATCATTTGAATAAATGTGGAATTTGGTCTCTCATATTTTAGACGTGTTTGCTTGGTGTCACTGCATTTTGCATTACAGGTGTACTACTTGAACTTAATTGATATAGTTAAGTGGCTTCTAGTATTTTGTAGGGCTTTAAAGACAGAATTTAGTGACAGATTTATAACACAAAATATTTTGCTGATTATCGTTTTTATCGTTACCGTGATAAATAAGAGAAATTATCCTGATACATTTTTAGTCCATATCGCCCATCCCTAGTCTAAATGTCTACTTTGTCCTTTTTACAGGGGGGAAATCTTGCCTTAGTTTCCTTCCGCCACGTTTTCATAAATTAAACATTGTAAACTGGGACTGCTGCTGCTTTTTCAGGCAATGAGCAGCATCACTGGGAGTTTTTCAAAGTGCAGTTTTAACAAAAATAAAAATTTGAAACAGTATTACTAATCGTTGGGAATTTTATCACAGTTAACCATTTTACCGATAATCGGTGCATCCCTATTTGCAACTAAGCTTTGTAACTTGTAGCATTTATTTCAGCAAGTGAGCTGCATTGAAGAAGCTGTGTGCATTTGAAGTTTTATTTAACACCAGCTGATGCTTTATTTCCCTCTCCTCAACAGGCAGCTGCTCCCATGCAGCGTTAGCAGCTGCCTCTGTCACCACAGTCCAGCAGAGGAAGCTGCACCATGCCGTCGTCCCCAAAGGGAAAGGCGGACGCTCGTCTTCCAGCGGAATAGCAGCCACCGTGTTTGGTGCTACGGGTTTTCTGGGTCGATATGTGGTCGGCAGGCTGGGTGAGAAACGCAGGTTTAACTGGGTGATGCTACCTGACGGTAGCATCAGAGTTGAATGACTGTCGTGTGGCCTTGCAGGTCGGGTTGGTTCGCAGGTTGTAATTCCTCACCGCTGTGATCAGTATGATCTCATGCACTTTAGGCCCATGGGTGATCTTGGGCAAATCCTTTTTATGGTAAGATGTTTGCAAACACATTTAAAGTGTGAAATGATTTTAGAGCCTTAAACCAGCTGATGGTTGACCTCCTTTTATATTTCTGTTTAAAAGGAGTGGGATGCCAGGAACAAAGACTCCATCATGCGCGCTCTGGAGCACTCTAACGTGGTCATCAATCTGGTGGGCAGAGAGTGGGAAACAAGGTATACCAGTTTGGATAAATGCATCCGTTTCCATTATGTGGATATAAGATGGATTTGAGATGTAATTATGTTTTTCTTTTAAATGAAGAAACTATCGCTTTGAAGACGTCTTCGTGACCATCCCGCAGCAGCTTGCCAGAGCAGCGAAAGAAGCTGGCATCACAAAGTTCATCCACATGTCACACCTCAATGCTGACATTCGCAGCCCATCCAAATACCTCAGGAACAAGGTAGGGCTGTTTCTCCATGCAGCACACACACATTTCCCTCTCACAGTCGTCCTCAAAGCTATTCATACCCTCCAACTGAAGACGGACATAAATCAGCTGTCAGGAAAATGAGCTGAAATTGACAAAATTAATAATAAATAAAAATTCTATGAAAATCATGACATTGATTTTGAATTGTGGTTCAACAGAAATATTAAAAACAAACACACACAAAATAAAACAAGTAAACAAGCATGATGGGGCTCTGAAGCTAAAATGTTGAGCAACACTTTGAGACAATCACTGCAGTCAGGTGTTTCTGTAACGTCCAATCAGACGTCTGCACCTGTCTGAGACAGTTTTGTTTGTTTTTTATTATTATTATTTTTAGCTACAATTAAAAAGAAATATTTTATTTCACTAAATTATAATTTTGTAAATTTTTATTTTACAATTTTATTTTATGTTTCTTGTCATTTGAATTATTGTGAATTTAGCATTTTCTTTAATTGGAGGGTAAGAATAGTTTTGAGGACGACTAGTTCACCTGTTGCATGTTAATTTAAAACGTGAATAAATTAAGTTCATGGTGTTAAATAACATGTTCATCTTGTGTTTATATTTCCACACTATAGGACATGTAAAAAAAAAAAAAAGATTTTACATCGGTGCCATCCTTGCCCCACACTTTTTTGTATATTTTTTTGTTTATTTCTGTCTCTTGTTCACATTTTTAATCACGTGGGTGCGTGAATTAGATCCCCTGCAAACCCAGAGTGCTTCTACTCATCTTTTCCCTTTCTAATGTTTTCCGGCCACTAGTTTGATGAGAACCTGCTGGTTTATCTTCCATTGAGCCTTTGATACTTAAGACTTAACCGGTGAGCACTACACCTCCTTCTTCATGGTGTGTTTGATGATCTCTAACCATAGGCTGTGGGGGAGACGGCGGTAAGAGACGAGTTTCCTGATGCTATCATCATGAAGCCCTCTGAGATGTTTGGGAGGGAGGACAGATTCTTCAACTATTACGCAAGTAAGAAAGCTGTGTGTGTGTTGGGCCCCCTTTAAAATTGATTTTTGTTTATTTTCTGCTATTTTGGCTGCTTTAGTGTTTCATAGTGCTGAAAATGTCCCATTTAAAGATGCAACTTTTACCCTTTTTAGACATGCGCTGGTTCGGTAATGCTGTTCCTCTCATGTCGCTGGGGAAGAAGACCGTGAAGCAGCCTGTTTATGTAAGTTTTTAGCTCTTTGTTTTTCTCTTTTGATAAAATTACAGTCCAGAAATCATTGCTTGGATTTTGCGCAGCCTCATTTTTGTCTCTTTGACCTGTGGTTAAAATCTCTGCCACACTTGTAACTGCAGCTAAAAGCGTCCTCACTGGGATGATTCCGCTTTAATTTGACGTTTAATAAAGAAATGTTGAACTACATTTAGCTTTTAGAACCTGTTTTAATGTCATGTTCTGGCCCAGTTAGCAGTTTATGGACAGGAAGTACAGTACTAGGGATGCACCGAAATGAAAATTCTTGATCAAAACCGAGAACAAAAAATGAGCAAACTGAAACACCGAAAGAAATTATGTCAATTATTACCAAAGCATTTTTGGCTACGATGCGTACTAACCTCACTAAAATCAAGACATTATAATAAATCTGTTTCAAAAGTATCAAAATATTTATTTACCACTGACATTACAACAATGCACAATATAAAGTAAAATTTAAAATGAAATATTTAGTTTGACTCCACTAATGTGTCCATTACATAATGCCTTTTAATTTTTTCTCTGTAGTACTACTACAACAAATACTAATATACAGGCTAATAACTGACTGGCTCCTGAAAGACTGAAATGAAACATGTTCTCACATAAAAACACCAAGTGCTGGATGCGCTGTTTGCCGCGTCATCACAACTTTCAGCCGTGTTGTTTTGGTGATTTATGTCTTTTGGCCGAAAACTGAAAATGCACTTTTGGGTCATTTTCGGCCGAAAACTTTCAGCGTCCGAATTTTTGGTGCATCTTTAGGGGAGTACTTATTCAGCAAATGTCTTTAAGGTCTATTCTGAAACAAACCAATTATAACTTTGGTTCAGACAAGGGATGCACGATATAATCGCCCCCCCATCGGTATCGGCCTGTATCGGCCTTTAAACTGAAAATCGGACATCGGCCACCCCACCGAGGTTTAACCGATATTTCACCGATCAGGCCGCTGTTTCTAAAGTCTAAAAAACCCTAAAACGACTTCTTTTTTACAGACTTTAAAATTTCTGAAGAATAGGGGTAGGAAAAAATATCGATACACTGAAATATCACAATATTTTCATATGCTGATATCATATTGACATTTGAAAATGCAGTATTAATCTATTTTACTAACAAAATCTCGCAATATTTCATCGTTATGTTACAAAATCTAGTGAGAATTTCCAAAAATTTCACAATATTTTCATATGCTCATATCATATTGACGTTTAAAATGCAGGATCAATCTTTTTCACTAACAAATCTCGTATTTCATCGTTGGTTACAAAATCTCACGGGAATTCACGAAATATCATGACATTTTGTAGCAGAACGATGAAATCTCATTAGATTTTGTAAGTAAAATAGATCGATACCGCGTTTTTAAATATTTATTTGATATCGGCACATGAAAATATCAGCATTTTTCAGTGAATCAATATTGTTTCCCACCCCTATTTTTCAAAGCATTGGAAACGGGTGATAAAACTGCTTTTTGCAATGACTGCTTATTTTTCAACTTTAATATCGGTATTGATATCGTTTATTGGCCACATGAGTTTTAAAATATCGGCATTTTGGATATCGGCCAAAATTCCAATATGGTGCATCCCTAGTTCAGACTGTCAGAAAAACGCGGAGCTCCATGAATGTAAAGAATTGTTTTTGTCATATGAACCAGCAGCGCTGACTTTTCTCCTGCAGGTGGTGGATGTGGCCAAGGCCATCATCAACGCTGTCAGAGACCCCGACGCCAACGGGAAGACGTACGCACTCGTCGGGTAAGCAGTCGGCTCATTTACTAAAGTCACGCGGGGTCATATACGCCTGATGGTGCAACAAAGACTAAAATGAGATTTGAATTTAACATATGAGCTCCTTCAGAACAGGATCTGCTTGCAGTTTTAGCCACATATCTGTTTTTCATGGTTTGTGGGTAAAAATTGCAGTATTATGTAACAAGCAGCTTCTGTCCACACCACTTCTCATTAATATTCATGCTTAATGTGCTAAAAGATGTAAATGAGACGGTCCTGGAACAGGGGCTTCTGTTCTGGTGAGTCTCTGCAGGAACCTGGAGCGCATCATTTTGTTCCAGGCTGAGATTTTGGTTGATTTATTTTTCTAGAAGGTTTCTTTAAAACTTTACCACACGGCTGAAATGGACCAGTACACTGTCTGTGTTCTGGTACCTCCTAAAGTACACATTCCTGGATTTACCCAGTAGTTCTGAAACCCTCCTCACCCCGTCTTCACACTGGACATGAATAAAATTATCTGTGCGTCCAAATTACATGTGAAGACGTGAATAGACGTGTGTTTGCTTGTGGCGGCGCATTTGGCGTGAATTCACGTCACGAAAAGCCCCAATCGCGTGATTTATTCGCGCGGATGAACCGTCCTACTGGCGCGAATAGAGCGTATTTCACCTGTTTGCTCAAGTTGAAAAAACTGAACTTTGAGCGTTGTATGCGCGTGAACAATACGAGCCCCGTCATTCAAAATGGATACGAATGAATCGTTTTATTCACGGGTTTTTCGCTCCATTCACGTGAAAAAAAACGCCTGAAGCAAGCGAGTAAGCATCCAGCATTCGCACGTTGAAATCTGGGTAAAAGATGAACCGATGATGTTTTCAGGGGAGGTTGTGTCTTACATGGAGTGTAAATTCCTTCATGGCGACGGGATGGTCACGGAGACGACCGTGCGTGGCGTCATATTTTATGCAAATTAACTACAGTAGAATATTTCAAATAGTAAAATGTAAATTTACTTTCTCCGTGTTCACTTTTAGATTTCGGACTATTTTCACCCTCCTGCTTCCTCGGGACACTTTTGTCCGTTTGGTCATTTGTTTTTTGTTTTTACTTTGTGATCATTTCAGCTGCGTTGCAGCGAGGAGCTTTTTGCAGTTTTTGCAGTCACAGTTTTTAGATAAATTATTTAATTCCTGTGTGTTTTAATCCTCGTGGACAAAAGTGTCCACGCACAAAACCTGTTACGAAATCACCACACATTCATATTTTTTTCACCTTTTTTCCCATAAATTATCTAAACAACTTCTGTCCTTGTTTTTAGGATTTTAACCCTTTAAATGCCAGTTTGAATCTTTGAACTGCTGAACTATTCATCACAAAAGAAAACTAAAACTGATCTTTTTTTCCCGTATAATAAATATAACAGGGATGGGTCTTTGTTGGTGATTAGACACTTGCATATGTTAAAGATTAGTAACTAAATTGATTTAATTTCTTTTGTATTTTTTATGTATTGTCAGAAACTCTCTGGTGACCTTCATGGCCAAAAGTGTCCACACACAAAAACTGCTATAAAATGATCATACAACAGATTTTTTTCTGTTTTTTCTTCATAAACCACTTGAACACCTTCAGATCTGCTCAAAACTACCAAACATTTAATCATTTTAAGACTTTTTGAGTCGGACACAAGTTGTTAAAACAATTTATGAAATATAAAGCAGAAAAAATATGAATATACGATGATTTTATATCAGATTTTGTGCATTGACACTTTTAAACATGAGGATCACCAGCATCGTAAAATTTGAGGACGTTAAATAACCGGCTGCTCTGAATGAAAGGAAATGTTCTTGTGTGATGCTTTATCCCGTCTGCTGTTACGTGGGTCAGATCATGATTGTGTGTTTCAGGTTTAAACGATGAAGACTTGATGAAATGTTTTGTGTCTTTTTAAGTCCGAACCGTTACCTCCTTCATGACCTGGTGGAGTACGTTTACGCCGTGGCACACAGACCTTTTGTACCCTACCCCTTGCCTCGTCCTCTCTACCAGTAAGCACATTATACATGTTTAATATTCTCTTTAGTGCATTAATCTGCTTTTGAATGACTTTAAAAACACAAACATGCTGCAAAACAAAAGTTTGACAGATTTCCATACACACTCATGTTCACTCACTGAACGTTTCTATGCAGATTTTACACGTTACACCAACCTGCTTGTGCAGATTCTTTTCCCAGTGAGCCACACGTGTGTCAGATGTCAAACCGCTGCCTCCTCACCGAGTCTTTTTCTTTTCAGCTTGGCTGCGCAGTTTTTTGCATTGAACCCTTTTGAGCCCTGGACAACACCGGACAAAATCGACAGGGTGAGACAATCTCGCTAAACTTTAAAGTAAAAACAGGACCAGGGACTGTTAAAGGTGCAGTGTGCAAGAATTACTGACATCTAGTGGTAAAGATGGGTATTTGAGAGAAAAGATGTTTTCTTTCAAGCGACTTCATATTTCAAGCACTGTTGTGACAGTACGGTGGCTGTTAGTGGCCAAAATTCTCACAGACATAAGATGTTTTCATCTGAGTGGATCAGGGGTCTCAGGTGTAGCTATGACTGGATTATGAGGAACTATTTTTAATATCTTTTTATGCATTACTGATCCCAAACAGTCTCTAACTCCCATTAAACAAAGCTGGTGCAGCAGTTTTAAAGTTCAGAGGTTTCTCACTCACACACATATTTTGTCCATTCAGAGACACCGTAGTAAAAATGGGGGAACAAATATAAGCAGCTCCATGTATGTGTACCTCCCAACAATAGATATAAATGACTTAGTCTAAGAAAATAAACACATAACAGCTGTTCTAGTGCAGCGATTACACATGAATAAAAACACAGTTTTGAATTATATATCACATTTTTCTGCCACTGACGTTTTATTTTTTACACACTGTACCTTTAAAGGCACAGTATCTTTTACACACTGTACCTTTAAAGGCACAGTATGTAAAAAAAAAAATCAAGGGTCAATGGCAGAAAAATGTGATATATAATTCAAAACTGTGTTTCAATTGATGTGTAATTGCTACGCTTGCATAGCTGTTATATGTTTATTTTCTTAGATTGAGTCATTTATATCTACATGCTGGAGGTGCACATACATGGAGGCTGCCATATTTGTTCCCCCATTTTTACTACGGTCTCCCTGAATGGACAAAATGTGTGTGAAGTGAGAAACCTCTGAACTTTCAAACTGCTGCACCAGCTTTGTTTAATGGGAGTTAGACTGTTTAAGAATCTTTTTTTCAAATACCCATTTTTACCACTAGATGTCAGTAATTCTTACATACTGTAACTTTAAAGGAAATGTCTTTATTTAGATAATAAATAAAGAATGAATGAAACTGCGGTTTGCTTGTATTTTCCAGTTTCACTCAACAGACATGAAGTATCCCGGACTCCCTGGTCTGGAGGACCTCGGCATCACGCCGTCCTCCGTAGAGCAAAGGGCAATCGAGATTCTGCGTCGCCACCGCCGGTTCCGTTACCTCGAATCTGAGCTGGATGAGACCAAACCAGCCAAGACCGTCAACTATTAAACCACACGAAAAGAGATCTCTTTCAATGTGTCGTCTTTAACTATTCTGTACATAAATAAAGAATTATCCTGGAAGGGTCGTCTTCTGAGTGTCCTCATTAAATAAACATATCTCCCCATTTATCATTTTATAACTGAAACTAAGTTCTGTAAACATGCTCGGTGCAACACGAAAGAGTAAAAGGCATGATCTGAAGCGCACTTTGACTCTTCCATTAACTCTGGAGTAATAAATTAGTCGTCCTCGTGCCAGAGGGGTTAATGTTTGGCAGCGGTTTGGTTTCCTCCACAGCTGGCTAGTCCTGTTAATTTTGTGAGTGCGTTTGCAAACATGTTCATATGCTCCACAGCATCAAACTGAACGGATCATTAAAGTGCAAAAGGCAGGAAATGTTATCTTGAAGATAAGATGTGCTTTATCGTACGAGCGGAGCTGTAAAGCAGCTCGGGCCGAGGAGTCGCTGCAATGGAGCAGAAACCAGAATGAGCTTGTTTTCACCTGCAATGAAGGCGTATATTCGACTTGGAATAATTGGACTCTTTGTACTATTAATGTACTTCTACATGATAAACTCCAGAAGTGTAAGCTGGAAAGTCGCCGTGACGCCGCTCCCAGATGTTGTGAGTGAGAAGCTGGACAGGATTGAACTCATGCTGGATAAACTGGGTGAGTAATAATCCTCCGAGCAAGTTGGTGAAGACGTAAAAGGTGAGAGTACGCTTGTATTTTACGTGTATGTGGCTGAAATGGAAGCAGTTTAGCTGTGGGTGGAATATCTTAGTGTTAAATGGAAATCACATGCAGTGTGATTCAGATTTTATCTGCTCCGTGCGAGTCTGGGGATTGAATCCCACCTGGGCCCTCCGTCCTGCCACATGCAGTTGTGCTTCAAAGTTTACTTGCCTTTCCATTAAAGACAGGAAAAAAATAAGTTGAAATTGACAAAAGTATTGATAAATAAAAATTTTATGAAAATCAAGACATTGATTTTGAATTGTGGTTTAAAAGAAATATTAAAAACAAAAATAAAACAAGCATGATGGGGAGCAACAGTTTGAGGCAATCAGGTGTTTTCTCTAACGTTCACAAAGACGTCTGCACCTGTTCACAGGTATGTTGGTTCACTGTTCATGGGAAAGATGCTCTAATGTGTCTGGGACAGATTTGTTTGTTTGTACTTAATTATTATGGCCAACCACGATTCAAAAGCAATATTTTATTTAACTAAATGATAATTATGTAAATTTTTATTTGTTATTAGTTTCTTTAGTTTCTTCTTATTTAAATTACTGATGTGAATTTAGCCTTTTCCTTAACTGGAGGATATGAAAAAGTTTGAGGACGACTGTGTATATATATATATATATATATATATATATATATATATATATATATATATATATATACACATATGTGAGTATGTATATAAAAGCAATAATTTCACTAAATTCAAATTTTGCAATTTTTTGTTTATTTTTAAAGTTTGATATATATATATATATATCAAACTTTAAAAAATAAAATAAAATTTACAAAATTAGAATTTAGTGAAATAAATTATTGCTTTTGAATTGAAGGTGAAAATAATAATAATAAAAAAAAAGATCAAATATAACTGCTCCAGACAAATCAGAGAAGCTTGCTTATGAACAGTGAACCAACTATTGCGCAACAAAATTTTAGCTTAGGAGTCCCATCATGCTTGTTTACTTGTTTTATTTTTTGTTTGTTTTAAATATTTTTATTGAACCACAACAGAAATTTTATATACTGTATATTAAATACATATATGTATATGTAAAAATATTTAGAAATGAACTGGATATGTGCCGCTTATCCAGTTCAGGGTTGCTGGAGTCTGTCCCAGCTATGATCAGGTGAGAGGCAGGTACACCTGGACAGGTAACCAGTCTGTCGCAGGACCAACACAGACAGACAGACAACCATGCATGCTCACATTTACTTCTAATCGGCATGGAGGAAGCCGGAGAACCTGGAGAGAACCCACGCATACACGGGGAGAACATGCAAACTCCACACAGGAAGGAACTGTTCGAACCCCCATCCCATTTATGTCCAGGACATGTTTTTTGGGTGAGAAATGAACCCAAGTAACTCTTATTTTCATTTTTCAACTTCCACAAAAGCAAAGCTTGTAGAAGGAAGCAGCCAGAAGAGCTCCAGAAGTGAACTTTATCCAAATGTGAGCCAAAGAAAGCAGAGGACCAAAGTGGTGCCAAAGTTATACCCAGACTCCTTCCTGTTTCAACGGTGGGGGGACGGTCTCACAGAGAAGGAGCAGAAGGAGGCGGAAAACCTCTTCCAGATCTACGGATACAACGCCTTCCTGAGCAACCAGCTTCCACTCGACAGGAAGCTTGAAGACACGAGAGATCACAGGTAAATTTAGTCCAGCAGACCAGAGAGAGACTGTTGAACCCACAGAAACGTGACAGACCGTCTCTTTTAGGTGTGTGGGGAGGATTTACCCGGCAGACCTGCCGAGCATCAGCGTGGTGCTGATCTACATAAACGAGGCTCTCTCCGTCATTAAGAGGGCGATACGAAGCATCATCAGCCACACTCCCCAGCACCTGCTGAAGGAGATCATTCTGGTGGACGATTACAGCTCTCACCGTAAGTTCCCCAGAGGCCTCGGATCACAGAGCGATGATGTCACACCGTTGCAATTAAAACTATTCAACCCCCACAACAAATATGAAAATCAACAAAGTAGCAACTGTTGGCAACAAACAAATCACACAAGATTTTTTTTCTTTTTCTTTTCTTTTAAAAAAAGGAGAATATTAAAGAGGTTTCATCTAATTCAGCACAAATTTAGAGACACTGCAGTCTCAAAATGATTCAACCCCTTCATGACAGTAACTATAATAATTAGCAGAGCTCCCGTCTGCTGTTCTGACCCCCAAACAATGAAGACCTGATACCCTCATGCAAGCTGAAAAGCAGGTGGGAAAAAGCACTCATCCTGTTCCAGCCCCTCATGAAATACGATGCGAGAATACAGGATTTTTGCTTTCTTCACGGTCAAAGGCCTCCAGGTTTCTCATGTTCTTGGGTTTGTGTGTTGCAGACGCCTTTTTTAAATCCCACCACAGATTTTCAGAGGTTCAAGTCTGTGACATCTTCTCGGACTTCTTCTGAAACCGAGCCTGGGTGGAAACGCAGGTCTGCTTGGGATCGAGCTTCATCTTCCTCACCAGTGGCGACATTTTCTCTCCAGATTTCCTGAAACTTGATTAAATCTATCTTGTCATCTACACGCTGCAGAGGAAACTAAGCAGCCCAGAGCATGACTGAGCCGCCACCGTGCTTCACTGTAGGCAGGATGCGTCATTCTTCCTCCTGCAGACATGCCGCTGATCTAAAGTCCACAACAGTTCTAGCTTTGTTTTATCGCTCCACAGAACAAAATCCCCAAACCTCTTTGGCTTATTTATAGAATCGTAGTCGACTCTTCTTGTGCCTTTGGGTCAGTAGTGGTGTCGTCTTGGAGTTCGGTGTATGGAGCCCTTCAGTGTTTAGTGTGAAATCGTCCCTGTCTTCAGATCATTCGATCATAACCACTATCAATCGCCGATAGGCGATCCGATCGCCTGAGAGGCCATGCACAGTTACGCCTTTAGTCTGTGTAAGATAAAAGTGTCAAAATTTAATTTTGATTTGGGTTTTTGTGAGAAGTGTTTCATTTACACTGATGTCTTGATTTACTAAAGTTATTGTTCAAATATATACGTGAATTATTCATTTTGTGACTAAAAAGAAAGATAATATAGCAGCACTTGTGGCACTGGAAAAAAAAGACAACACGGTGTAATTAAGAGTTTAATATTCACTCCTCAGTTGCACAGATCAGAGGGCTCTGAGACATCCCACCCAGCAAAATTTGGCTGAAAAGAAGTTGAAAAGACATCATTTCCATCTGTTTGTTGAAACAACGTTTTGATTTGAAAAGTGAAAGGTGAAAAGCCGTCTTTCAATTAGACATTGAAAAGACGTTTTTCGACGACTTTTCAACGTCTAATTTTGGGCTAAATTTGGAAAAAATCAGACGGTCCAAACTCAGCGCCACTTTCAACTTTAAATATGGCTATGACGGACCGACCAGATTTAGCCCAAAAAACAGTGTTGAAATGACGTCTTGTGTTTGCTGGGGGTGCATCACACAGTAGCGCGCAGTTCTAGAGATTTTTCTTTAACATCTAGTAAATTAATTAAAAATCGCCATTTGACAAAAGATCATGAACATCCCCTTCGATCGCCGACAGACGATCCGATCGAAATTCACTCCATCCCGAGTGTGAACTCAGTCTGGACTGAAACCTCCGTGCTTGATGCCACCAAATCTTGCTGCAGGTCTTTCACAGTCAGTCCGGTTTTTTGACCACTTGCTTGGGACCAGACTTGATTTGAGAATCTGTCCTCTCATGATGATGACTTCTGTTCAGAGGTTGAATCGCTTTGAGACTGCAGTGGTCATTAAAGACCCACAACGTAACTTTTAGACCTTAAAAATCTGCGTTTCTGACTCGTTTTGATGCCACACCAACATTCATTATGCACATTTCCGAGCCGTCACTGCCCAGCGGCGTCCCGATGCTCAGAAACAGCAGCATGCAAGTTTTGCACCGCATCAAGTAGAAAACAGAGAAAAGTTCCGTTGTGGGCCTTTAAAAGTGATATTCTGTGTTGAATTAGGATGATTGTAATATTAGCTGTGTTGAGCTATTTAAAATATTCTTGTTTGATTTGTTTTTACATTTTTCTAATAAACTATATTTGCAGTGGGGGTTAAATAACTTTGGTTGCAACTCTAAATCTGAGTATTACATTTGCAGATGATCTCGGAGAACCTTTACTTCACTACATTGATGAGATTCACAAAGAAACGCCTGGACTCATTAAAAAAGTGCGACATAAGCAGCAAATGGGTTTATCCCAGTCCCGGATCACCGGTTGGGAGCATGCCACGGCGGATGTCGTGGCCATTTTAGATGCTCACATTGAAGCCACGCAGGGATGGTGAGTGATGTAATCCTGCATAATAGGGGATTATCACGCTTCCGTGTTCCGAACTTCCGGTTTTAAACAGTTAGACGGCCCACTTCCGGTCCAGTTCAATGTCCCTGCTTTACTTCGTAGATAACGTGAATAAATGCCAACCCTACTGAAATTTTCACGGATTCCAGACTGAAGTGATACTAAGGAAGAAGTGGATCAAAGCGATTCTCCAGAGTGAAGGGCCGAACTTTATAATAAAACAACGTAGCATGTTTGTTTGCAGCCGATGGGGCACAACACCGGCACTTCACAGCATGCTAGCATTAGCCAGCTAGCGTTTACCGATGTGCTTAACTTTGTGCGTCTTAAAACACACATACATCTGAAAATCGGGTCTGTACCCCCCCGTTTCCAGTGGAACAACTGGGGACTGCCAAGAAAGGAGACGCTTTCAGATGCTTGTGTGTTTTTAGCCGCACAAAGTTAGGCACGTCATCAAGCTGGCTAATGCTAACCTGCTAACAATAGTCCGCCAGCTACTACTCTGTTAAACTTTGTAAATCGGATAAACGCTAATGCCAAGTTTTCATTCCAGACTGAAGTGATGCTAAGGAAGAAGTGGATCAAAACGACCGATTCGCCGCGGTGAAGGACCGAACTTTATAATAAAACGATACACGTTTGTTTGTGGCCGGCAGACTATACAGTCGTGTTAGCCTGTAAGCATTAGCCAGCTCGATGACGTGCCTAACTTTGTGCGGCTGAAAACACACAAGCATCTGAAAGCGTCTCCTTTCTTGGCAGTCCCCAGTTGTTCCACTGGAAACGGGGGGGTACAGACCCGATTTTCAGATGTTTGTGTGTTTTAAGACACACAATGTTAAGCACGTCAGTAAACGCTAGCTGGCTAATGCTAGCATGCTGTGAAGTGCCGGTGTTGTGCCCCACCGGCGACAAACAAACGTGTGTTTTATTATAAAGTTCGGCCCTTCACCGCGGCGAATCGATCGCTTTGATCCAGCTTTTGATCCAGTATCACTTCAGTCTGGAATGAAAACTTAAATATGTTTGGAGTTTATCCGATTTAAACAGTATAACAGAGCAGGAACGGCTGATCGTTAACATGGCCCGGAAGAGGAAGTGTCCAAAACCCGGGAACTTCCGGTAAGCGTGATAATCCCCTATTCTTCCCCTCCGTGACCCAGCGTCCCACCTTCCACGTCTTCCTCAGGGTGGAGCCCTTGCTGGCCAGGATCAAAGCTGACAGGACTGTCGTGGTGTCACCCGTGTTTGACAAAGTCAGCTTTGATGGCCTGCAAGTGAGCCGATACGGAGCATCTGCTCATGGTTTCGACTGGCAGCTGTGGTGCATGTACGAGCCGTTTAACTCTGACTGGATGAAGATGATGGATGAATCACAGCCTGGAAAGTATGAAAATAAACTTCACCTGCTCGTTATGAAAACCTTATTTCCAGAAAAGAAACCTACATTTCTAATTTGTTGACTTGATTGATTTTTTTTTTAACAGACACAAATGCAAAAGAAAAAAGTTGTCTTTGACCAGATTTATTGTATTAAAAAAAATTAAATAATGTAGAATTTGATGCTAGCAAAACACTTAGAAAAAGTTTACAGAGAAGCAAAGAAAGAAACAGAGGTTGAAGAATATGTAGAAGATTTTACTGTCAGTAGTTTAAACTATGACAAGTGAGGGTGTCATGATTGGGTATAAAAGTAGCTCATACCCTGACGGGACTCCAGCTTGTGCAGGATGATGACATTTTCATATTTGTGACTCTCCACGGCTTCGGTAGAGGTAATAACTCGCCTAAACGATGAGATACCAGAGAGCACTGCTTCCTCAGTCGTTTGCATTCAGTTTGCGCGCCACTAGATGGGAGTAATTCTCACACACGGGTTTTAGATTTCAGCAAGAATGCACACTGGTTCCTCCTTTTGAAAGAAATGGTAACCTTGTCTTAATGATTGAGGCTGAATCGCAAAACAAATTACAGATTTTGGCATATGTTTAATTTTCAAATAACTTTTCAGATTTTCTAGAAATTGGCTTTCTTATTTGCAAGAAATTGTACAATTTTTACGTTTATCTCTTTTGTGCTTTCCTCAGTAAAGTAACAGTAAAATATAGCGATGCACGATATAATCGGCCCACTATCAGTATCGGCCTATATCGGCCTTAAAACTGAGTATCGGATATCGGCCACTCCACCGATATTTAACCGATCAGCCCACTGTTTCTAAAATTAAAAAACCTTCTTCTTTTTCTATTTTACAGACTTTAAAACTTCCAAAAACTAGAGGTGTGCCAAAATATTGATACACTGAAATTTTGTGATATTTTCATTTGCTGACATCATATTGACGTTCAAAAATGCGGTATCAATCTATTTTACTAATAAAATCTTGTGATATTTCATCGCTCTGTTACGAAATCTCACGAAAATTCGCAAAAATTTTGCGATATTTTCATATGCTGATATCATATTGACATTCAAAAACCAGTATCGATCTATTTTACTAATGAAATCTTTTTCTAATGAATCTATCGTCCTGTTACAAAAATTCACAGGAATTCACGAAATATGAGATTTTGTAACAGAAGGATGAAATCTCCCGAGATTTTGTAAGTAAAATAGAGTGATGTCGTGTTTTTTTTTAATATCGATTTGATATCAGTATTTGAAAATATCGCAATATTTCAGTGTATCGATATTTTTTCCCACCCCTATTTATTAAAGTGTCTGGAACGGATAACAAAACTACTATTTGCAATGACTGTTTATTTTTTTCAGCTTTAATATTGGTATCGATATCAGTTATCGGCCACGAGTTTTAAAATATCGGCATGTCGGATATCGGCAAAATTCCTATATTGTGCATCCATAGTAAAATACTCAAGTTGTTATGAGACTAGGAGGCTGATAATTAATGTTCTAGTTATAAAAATCAACAAAGATATGATTCATTTGGGCCGATGCAGATTTCCTTGTGAGGAAACGAAGCACGTCAAACACTTTTCTGACCTCTACAGATACTGGCATGGTTATAATGATGTTTTGCGCAGGAGTCCGTCTCTTATGGGAATCTTTGCAGCAGACAGAAGCTTTCTGAGAGAAATTGGAGGCCTTGATGCTGGAATGAAAGTTTATGGAGGAGAAAACGTTGAACTCGGGATTCATGTGAGTTCATTCATTTTATTTCACGTGATTTTAATTTTCTTATTTCTTTCCCTTTCACAATGGTACTTTTTTCTACTTCTATTGTTGAGTTTTATGTCTTTTAATGTTTCATGTATTAATGTTCAGCACTGGCTGTATTTTTTTTTTTAAACTCTTGTTTTACAAATTTTATTTTAAAATTAGAATTAAATTTAAATAAGTATTAAATTAGAATTAAATTTAATATTTAGAATTTACAAAATTTTATTGTATTGTTTTACAATAATTTATTTGTAAATTCTAAATTTGGCTGTATTTTAAAGCGCTGTATAAATAAAGTTGGCTTGGCTCGCTGTAGCTTGTTCTCATGGTGAAAAGCTGTTATTAGAAGTGCTGACCTTTGACCTCTGTGCTCAGGTGTGGCTATGTGGAGGAAGCGTAGAGGTCGTGCCTTGCTCCAGAATCGCTCATATCGAGAGGGCACATAAACCATATGCCCCCGACCTCAGCCCCTTCATGAAGAGAAATGCCTTGAGGGCTGCAGATATTTGGATGGATGAATACAAGAAAAACGTGTACATTGCCTGGAATGTTCCTCTGAAGGTTGGTCTTTAAAGGAATAGTACACCCACAGAATGGTGGTCCTTCATCTTCTCCTCATCCTCATGCTGAGGAAGACTCTGGAGCACTTTTTAAATATCTCAAATTCTGCCGGAGATCTGGGGGGGTTTCGTTATCCGCCGACTTTCATATAATGGAGTTCACTGGTGCTCAAAACAAAAAGTCCACTTTCATGGACCTTTTTGTTTTAAGCACCGGCCTCTTTGTCTCTGCTTCATTGCTGCTTCGTCTTTGCTTCGTCTCCGCTTCGTCTTTATTTCGTCTCAGCTTCGTCATTGCTGAGTCTACTTTGTCTTTGCTTCGTCTCTGCTTTCTTTATTTCGTCTCTGCTTCGTTTCTGCTTTGTTGCTTAGTCTTTGCTTAGTCTTTGCTTCGTCTCTGCTTCGTCTTTATTTCCTCTCTGCTTTGTCTCTGCTTTGTCGCTTCTTTGTCTTTGCTTCGTCTCTGCTTCGTTGTTGCTTTGTCTCTGCTTTGTCGCTGCTTCATCGCTGCTTCGTCATTGCTTCATCGCTGCTTCGTCTCTGCTTCGTGTCTGCTTCATCTCTGCTTCATCGCTGCTTCGTCTCTGCTTCGTGTCTGCTTCATCTCTGCTTCATCGCTGCTTCGTCTCTGCTTCGTGTCTGCTTCATCTCTGCTTCATCGCTGCTTCGTCTCTGCTTCGTCTTTATTTCGTCTCCGCTTCGCCACTGCTTCATCGCTGCTTCGTCTCTGCTTCGTGTCTGCTTCATCTCTGCTTCGTTGCTGCTTCGTCTCTGCTTCGTCTTTATTTCGTCTCCGCTTCGCCACTGCTTCAT
Source organism: Atherinomorus stipes (assembly GCA_023101725.1). Classification (NCBI taxonomy): domain Eukaryota; kingdom Metazoa; phylum Chordata; class Actinopteri; order Atheriniformes; family Atherinidae; genus Atherinomorus; species Atherinomorus stipes. Next base: position 150,306 of record JALJCO010009279.1, on the reverse strand, counting down.
CGCTGCTTCGTCTCTGCTTCGTGTCTGCTTCATCTCTGCTTTGTTGCTGCTTCGTCTCTGCTTCGTCTTTATTTCGTCTCCGCTTCGCCACTGCTTCATCGCTGCTTCATCCCTGCTTCGTTGCTGCTTCGTCTCTGCTTCGTCTTTATTTCGTCTCCGCTTCGCCACTGCTTCATTGCTGCTTCGTCTCTGCTTCGTCTTTACTTCATTTAGCTTCTTCGCTACTTCATTGCTGTCACAAATATAAGCTACAATTGTAGAGGACTTCTCTAAAGCTTGGGGTGGAATTTAAGTTGTGATAACTTGACTCGTACTGTAGCAGCTGGAAAAGTCCTGGATAATAACTTCAAGAAAAGAGTAGGACCCCTGAATATAACTCAGTTCTCGTCGTTTCTGGATGATGATTTGGCCATGTTTGAATTTTGTTAGTGTTTTCAGCCTTAGAAAAAGATCTTGCCCATTTTTTAAATAAGTTTAAAAATATATATATATATATATATATATTTTGCTTGTAATAAGCAAAAAAAAAAAAAAAAAATCTGCCAATAGAACAAGAAAAATGTTCTTGATAAGATTTCTTGAAATCAGGTGCATTGCCTTAAAACAAGTTCCTCTATCTCATTGAAATGTTTCTCTTCAGGTAATTTTGTCTTATTTTGAGTGTGATGAGATATTTTGACTAGAAATTAGAAAATATACTGTGCATGATTTTAGTTTTTTCAGTGTAAATTGCGGCAGGTTTTACTTAACTTCTGCTCTGTTCATGTGAAATGATTGGCAGGACAGTGGGATTGATACCGGTGATGTGTCTGAGAGGAAAAAACTCAAAGAAAAGCTTCAGTGTAAACCTTTCAAGTGGTACCTGGATAATGTCTACACAAATCTGGAAACATGGGATCACATCTTAGCCTACGGCGCGGTAAGACCCACGCTCACTCACTGTTGTATGAACACGGTATATAAAGCTGTGAAAACCTGAATATGCTGCTGAACTTGAATTTTCAGTAGAAGTAACACAACAAAGGATCACATGAATAAAACCAACGCAAATATATGACTCATAACTCCACAGCTGCAGAACACTCTTTTTAGGAGGTACTGTGTGGACCAGGGCGCCATTCCAGGAAACATTCCCATCATGTATGAGTGCCACTTCCAACAACCACAGGTAATACACAAATAAATACACACATAAAACCTGGAACTGGAACACACTAGAATGTGGCATTCCCCAGGGCAGTTGCCTTGGACTCCTACTCCATTTATGTGAATGATATGCCAAATGCATCGGCATTGAACTCAGAGCAGGTTACGGAAATATTTCAAAAAGACATGATGTTGGTTTACAAATGGGTAAATGAAAATAAACTGAAATTGAATCTCTCGAAAACCCAAGTGCCTAATGTTAGGATCAGATCAGAAATGATCTCTCTCTCTAAATGATATTGAGATTGAACAGGTTAAGGAGGCTAGATTACTGGGGGTCATTATTGATGAACCACTTTCATGGACGTCTCATATTGGAAACATTGACATGAAGATGTGCAGGGGTATCTCTATGATAAGGAAAAGTGCTGGTCTTTTAAATGGACCATTATTGAAAATGGCAATTCAGTGTCTGGTCCTCACACATCTGTCCAATGGTATGGTCAGTGCTCCACGAAGGAGAAAGTGTCAGAAATGCAAACCAGACTGTGGTGGCTAATGGTCAGAGATAGGTTGACATGTAATTTAATATTGTTTTTTAAGAATATATATACTTCATGCAAACCTTCTTGTCTTTATGAACAATTAGTTCCAAACAATAGCAGACACAATTACAAGACAAAACAAGCAGTGAATAATAGATTCATCTTATCTTTGCCAACAACCAATGCACTGAGGAGTGCATTGGTGGCGGAGTGGAACAGGCTTCCGCTTCAGCTTTTATCAACAGTTGATCAAAGTAGTTTTAAACTTGAATGAAGGAGGCTGGTTTCAGAAAGATAGTTGCACAAATTTGTCATTCTGATTCCTTTTATTATATTAGCTGGCTTTTTGTCAGAAATGTTTTAGATGTCACTGCTAGATAGCCACTGCTACAGGAATGGAATGGTGGCTAATAGGGATCCTATCAACTAAACAATAAACAACAATAAACTTAAAGAGAAACTTAAAGGGGAAATTTGTTTTGTTTTTTTTCCAATCTGGGCCTGTTTTCCAGCATGAAATATGTTAATTTCCTCACCCAGACAGTTTTGGTGTAACTTGAATTCCTGCAGTAGATATTTAGATCCACTCCAGATCAGCGTATGTCCAATATAATGGAAGTGATGCGGGCAACCGCGTGCAGCCTCTAAATAAGGCATTATCTGCCACAAACTCCTTCATTTCACCAAGGGTTCATTACCAAACATTAGTCGGACCCCCCTGTGAGCTCCAAGCAGCTTGAAGTGGCTTTTTTGTGGTGATCCGGCCTTATTTACACACTGCAAAAACTCAAATCTTAGCAAGTATATTTTTCTAATTTCTAGTCAAAATATCTCATCACACTCAAATTAAGACAAAATTACTTAAAGAGAAAAATTTCAGTGAGATATAAGATCTTATTTTAAGGCAATGCATCTGATTTCAAGAAATCTTATGAAGAAAATTTAGCTTATGCAATTGGCAGAATTTTTTGCCTATTACAAGCAAAAAAATATTTTTTTTTCTCTTATTTTAAGAATTGCCTTAAAACAAGATCTTATATCTCACTGAAATGTTTCTCTTTAATTTTGTCTTATTTTGAGTGTGATGAAATATTTTTGACTAAAAATGAGAAAAATATATTTGGTAAGATTGAGTTTTTGCAGTGCAGACATTTTAACTGCGGCGGCTTTAATGAAGTCACTGTTAATGCAAGTAAATGTCTGTAAATACGGACGAATCACCACAAACAAGCAACTCAAAGCCGCTTTGAGCTCACGGAGGGTCCGACTGTTGTTTGGTAACAATTGGTGAAATGAAGGAGTTTGTGGCAGATAATGCCTTATTTAGAGGCTGCAGGAGGTTACCCGCATCACTTCCATTACAGTTGTGAGAAAAGGTGTTTCTCCTTCCTGATTTCTTTTTTTGCATGTTTGTCACAGTTATATGTTTCAGGTCATTAAACGAATTTAGATATTAGACAATGTATCAAATCAAATGTATTTTTTAAATGAAGATTTTTATCAGTAAAGGGGAAAAATCCAAACCTCCATGGCCGTGTGTGAAAGTGATTGCCCCCTAAAAAAAAAAAAAAGGCAAACTTCCCCTTTAACCCCATGAACGCTCCATAATTAGCCCATTTATCCTTCTTTTTTTTTTTTTTTAGCTCTGCTACTACACCACCAACAATGAAATCATTATCGGGGGGCTCAGATCTCACAAATACAACATTAACCGCTGCCTGGTGGACCCGGGATCTGGAAGCGTTCCCACTCTGCAGGACTGTAAAGTGGCAAAAGAAAACCAGCTTCACGTCCACTGGGACTTCTCACAGGTGAGACACCAGCAGGGTGCAGTTCCGGACACCGCCAGCAGGAGGCGACAGAGTCGCGAATGACTTGATGTAATCTCTCTCTCTCTGTCTGTCAAACCTCTGCAGGGGCACGCGATCAGAAACAAAGCAACGAACCGATGTCTGGAGGTCGCCATGGGAGAGAGATACGACTATCAGCTCATCATGCAGCGGTGCAGCGGGCAAAGCTGGACGATGCAGCATCTCCTCGCCAGCTTCTGAGATCCTCCTCAGTACAGTCATGCGAGGTTATTATGCAAAACTAACCAAAAACACAAACTAAAATTGAGAAATCTGTTTCTTAAGTGAAATAAAAATAAAAACAACAGTTAAAAAAAAAAAAACTGAAACTGGATTGTGTCTTTACAGAACTAACTAAAATCATAGTTTTGGTCCTTGTAAATTTACTTAATACATAAGCCTTTTGGGTTGATATGAAATCAGTTTCTATTTAATGTATTGCTCTACCGGTTTTACTCCGAGCGCACGTGTGTTTGTGCATGACAAACGTGTTATTTTTTTCTTTAAAAAAAAATATTAACAGCGGTATAAAAATAGATGGGAAGTTTAAAAATATAGATAAGTAATACTAGCAGGTTTTAGGGGCATCATTAGTGCAGTTTTATCATCTTTAAACACAGACCAGATAAATCTGAGGAATTATGAGATTAATAATAATGAAAAAACGCAAAGAAGTTGGTCACGTTTTCATATCTGTTTCAATATTTGAGAAAACAATTGATAATGAAAATATTTATAATATAAATGTAACAGCGCGTCCTTCTGCAGCTCGCTCCCTCCCCCCTCGGTCAGGGCTGAGATGAACCCCCCAAGGCCGCTGTCAAGACAACCAGACTGAGATAGGAGGTCTTTTTGGGTCACGCAGGACTTGTTTCTGTCTACAGACTCCTGATCCGAGTCGCCAACTTCTCCATCGCCGCCAGTTTGCCTCGCGGAGCCTCCAGCTTGGCTTCTGTTTGCATAAAGTTTTATTCAAACATGTTTTTCCAGAAAGCCGAAGAAGTCCGTCAGATAAAGTTTGCAGTGCAAACGAAGAAGAAGAAGAAGCTCCTGCCTCCGACTGCTTGCTGAGAGGAAACTCACACCCCCGCGGTGCATCACGCCGGGGCGACACCCTGAAGTCAGCGGTCGGTTGTAATCACGCGCACCTGCAGTGAGGCGCGGTGCCGGTGAGTCCTCGCGCGCGACATTCCTCATCACCAAACACTGAATGTTTGCGCCCGTTTCTGGTCTAACCTGTCCGCTGGTCGGACCGCATCTCCGAGTTTTCGCTCCTCATCTGGGAGTCAAGGTTTTCCAGTCATGAGAGCAGCGGCGGTAAAGCGGTGGGGGCTCGCGCTGGGGGGGTTCGGGCTCCTCTTTTATATGGGCATGTATGTGAGGAATGGATACGAGCCAGTGGCTGACAAGGAGCTGCGGTCATCCCGGAGTGACCTGGAGGAAAGCATCTCCAATCTCCGTGAGTTTAACTTTCTCCTTTCCATGTTTTGTTTAGGGGCTAAAATGGATCAAGAGATTTAAATGTGGTTATTAGTTCGATTCCCGAGATTAAAACCTAAAGATATAAGTTACCAGCTCCATGTTTTAGGTTAAAGAGACAAATCCTGAAAATATGTAGGTAATAATTGAGTGTAGAAAAGTTACTTTGGCATCTTGAATCTTATTTTGCCTTGTAAAAAAAAAAAAAAAAAAAAGTATAATTCCGGTGAAAAACTGGCAGCTGGGGTTGCCATTTTGTCACCGTAAAATTTACAGTGAGAATGTAAAGGATATTACGGTACACCATGTTGACAGCCACAAACTTTGCATTCTAAAACTGTTATTTATTCACAATATTTTCTTGCAATAATAGCAGTTAAAACGTGACAAAAATAGTGTTTTTTTACAGAGAAAACTGTTAAATTTACAGTGAAAATCTGACAGCTAATCACCCTATAAATTACAGTGGCAATGTATAAATTATTATGGTTGTGATATGCTGTTTTGGTAACCTTAACTTTAGCAGTAATTGTTATTTATTCATGGTACTGTTTAGGGCTGAGCGGTATGGCAAATTTTTCATATATATTTTTTACCGTATTTGACTGTAAGCACACGCATATATATATGCACTGTTCACAAAAAGTTAAGGATATCTGGCATTTTGTATGATGTCAGAATAAATCTAAAATCCACTAAAACCTTTCCAGGTGAACTGATTTAAACTTTCTCTAAACTTTTGAGTGCACATGTACATTTTTCAATGGTTAAATATTTATTCTGCATCATTCTGTTCTCTAAAAACCAAAAGTTAAACATCCCTAACTTTTTGTGAGTAGTGTATATATACAAACATATAAAGTATTACTACACTATGGAGCCCCTCAGGTAGCATGGCAAATTTTTTCCTTTTTGGATTACCAGCAAATAGACCTGGGGAAAAAAATCGATACACTGAAATATCGCAGTATTTTCATATGCAGATTTCATATAGAGATTCAAAAATGCAGTATTGATCTATTTTACCAACGAAATCTCGTGAGATTTCATAAGATAACGGTGAAATATCGTGAGATTTCACGAAAACTCGCAAGATTTCTTGACTGAAGAATGAAATCTCACGAGATTTCATTAGTATAATAGATCAATACCACATTTTTACATATCGATATATCAGCATATGAAAATATCGCGACATTTCAGTGTATCGATTTTTTCCCCAGCCCTATCAGCAATACTTTTGCTTCTCCCGTAATAACGTGTGCAGGTCCTGCAGCTCTGGAGTCACAGCTGCTGTCAAAACAGCCGCACTCGCTGCTATCGCTGTACAAACAGTAAATAGCGGATGCTACTGCTGTAAAAACAGTAAATAGCGGATGCTACCGCTGTAAAAACAGTAAATAGCGGATGCTACCGCTGTAAAAACAGTAAATAGCGGATGCTACCGCTGTAAAAACAGTAGATAGCGGATGCTACCGCTGTAAAAACAGTAGATAGCGGATGCTACCGCTGTAAAAACAGTAGATAGCGGATGCTACCGCTGTAAAAACAGTAGATAGCGGATGCTACCGCTGTAAAAACAGTAAAAGCGGATGCTATCGCTGTAAAAACAGTAGATAGCGGATGCTACCGCTGTAAAAACAGTAAATAGCGGATGCTACCGCTGTAAAAACAGTACATAACGGATGCTACCGCTGTAAAAACAGTAACAGCGGATGCTACCGCTGTAAAAACAGTAAATAACGGATGCTACCGCTGTAAAAACAGTAAATAACGGATGCTACCGCTGTAAAAACAGTAAATAGCGGATGCTACCGCTGTAAAAACAGTAAATAGCGGATGCTACCGCTCAGAAAATAATAAATACGCATTGCTGCATCTTTGGAATTGGTTTATAAACCAGCTACCATGTTCCCATACCTGGGATCCAAAGTTTTTACTATCGTCTTGAAGCTGTCTCTCTTTGCAGTATTTATAGGAACCATATCGTTGGTGAGGTAAAATATGATTATCTTGATCGCTTTTTGCTCTTTTTCTCATATCCATTCCCGGATCAAGACGTTCTTGCTACTCTAAAACATGTTGTCTGCTAAGCTAGCTGCTAGTGTTTGCCAGCTACAACTTTTGTTCGACAGCATTCGCAAACGGTTTTGGATCACGTCCGATCTTTTACAGCCGAAAAACTTCCAAACCGTAGACGGGGCTCCTCTTTTGGGAATTAGTTCCTCCGGGTAACAACACATGCTCCACTTTGACGGCTTTTACCGGCTGTACACACGCTGTGGTGTTTGTGTCCGGCAGTTAAATGGGTCCCCGTTGAAACACTTTCCCGCTGCGCACGTTCCAGACGTTGTCTGGTCGATTCACCGGCATAGCGGCACATGAAAAATCCGTATCATAACAAAAATAAACACCAGTTTTTGGTATGAACCGGTGCACCGCACACCCCTAATAGTTTGCTGCAAGAATAACAGTTAAATTCTGAAAAACTGGCAGCTGTAGTTTACATCTTTTTACTGTAATTTCAAAATTTATAGTTACAATCAAGTAGCTGTAATTTTGACCGTGTGGTTTCTTGTGGAGCTTTCTTTTAGCTACAGATTGGGACTATTTCTAGATATTTATCACCTTTACATTGTTTACTGTGTTTTATGTTTTGATATTGTGTAACCTGTCTTCTTCGAAGGCTGTTACTGTTAAATCTACAGCATTTCCTTGTGGCGTTTTTGTCACTGACTCGTGCTGTTCTCTCCTTGTTATCACTGATATCTCTGATTAAAGACAAAGTCATGCGAGCTTTTGAGCAAAAGCAGGATGCCATGCAGAAAATACTTGAGGAGGACCGAATAAGCCAGAGAAAAGTTGCAGACGTCCTGCAGCGAGCAATCCAAGGTCAAGTAGAGCAAAAGGAGCCCCATGTCGCCAAGATCCAGCCCCAAAAGGAAAAGTCGGGCAAACTGTTCCCTAAATCCGCCCTCTTCAAGGAGTGGGGGGAGAATCTGTCTGAGGAGGACCAAAAGGAGGCGCAGGCTCTGTTTGAGCAGTATGGATACAACGTTTTCCTCAGCGATCGGCTGCCTTTAGATCGAGCTCTTCCAGATACCAGAGATCCAAGGTACCTTTCATTTCATCTCATTCACATTTTTACTTTAAAGAAATACAGAAATACTATTTCTTTATTTTTTTAAGGTGCTTAAAAAAAACTTATCCAAAAGACCTGCCAAGTCTTGGAGTGGTGCTGATCTACCTGAATGAAGCCTTGTCGGTCATCAAAAGAGCCCTGCGCAGCATCATTGATCGCACCCTAAAAAGCTGCTGAAGGAGATCATCCTGGTGGATGACAGCAGCTCCAACGGTGAGTTTACGACGGAGGGATGGTGCAAACAGCTGTTTGCAGGCAGATTACTGAGAGGCAGGCAGTTTGGGCGGTTCAGTCTGAAATGGCATCATGTGGTGAAAATTAATGCACTCTGGTTTAGTTTCAACATATCAGTCCATGAAATATATGTCTGTGTTTTAAGAACAAAAATTAAAGGAGTAGTACACCCACAGAATGATGAGCGTTCATCTTCTACTCACCCTCATGCTGAGCAAGACTCTGGAGCCTATTTAGTATCTCAAATGCAGCTGGAGATCAGACAGGTTTTTGTTTTCCCCAACTTTCATATAATGGAGTTCACCAGCGACTGAACCAAAAAGGTCCATAAAAGTCCACAAAAACTTGTTAATATTCCTCCATACTGCTCGTCCAATGTAATCTAAGTGTCCTGAGTGGGTAGCGTCCAGAATTTACTGGCAACTACATCATTTAGTAGATTTTTAGAGCCTAAACAGAACTACATGTTACTGCCGCGAAGCACGCATAAGCGCGTTCATGAAACTATGGAAGCCTCGGCGTTCAGCGCCTACTCTGCCGATAATACAAGCGTAGAAGAAGAAATTTGCTGTTTACATTGTGCTAAGAGCGACAGAGCTGCAGACAAACCGGGACAAACACAAGAGGGTCCAAGAGGGGTTGGATTTGATTTAAAACAAAGAAAGAAAGAAAGAAAGAGAACGCGCGATCTCGTCTGCCGCGCCTTCCGTAGTTTCGTGAACACGCATCAGCGTGCTTGCAGGAGATGCGATGTAGGACCGTTTATGCTCTAAAAATCTACTAAATGACGTTTCCAATAAATTCTGGACGCTACCCACTCAGGACACTTGGATTACATTGGACGAGCAGTATGGAGGAATATTGATGAGTTTTTGTGGACTTTTATGGACCTTTTTGGCTCGGACCCCGGCGAACTCCATTATATGAAAGTTGGGGGAAACGAGAAGCCTTCCTGATCGCCGGCTGCATTTGAGATATTAAAAAAGTGCTGCAGAGTCTTTCTCACCATGAGGGGAAGTGGAACATAAAGTTACATCATTCTGTGGGTGAACTAGTCCTTTAAACAGTTCTACATGTAGCAGCCGGGAAGCGCATCCATCCATCAGAGTTCCCGACATGCTGCGTTCACGTTCACAGCAAATATCTGACAACAGAATATTTTTCATGAAGGGGCTCTTTTAACATTTAACAGGAGTGTTTATCAAAGGGTGGAGGCCTGTTCTGACAGGCATGCGGTTTGTGAAGATGAGGTGTATTTTGGGGATTGGATCAGTTTTTAACATGTTGTTTGCTTTTTTTCTTTGTTAGCTTCATTTGTCTCCCATTTTCCAGTTATTCCATGTTTTTATTTCATTTCAGAGAACCTGAAGGGAGATCTTGATGCTTACGTGAAGTCTCTTGAGCAGCAGAATCCAAGCGTGAGTTTTAAAAGAGTTCGGCACACTGAGCAGCTGGGTCTCGCTCATGCCAGAGCGTCTGGGTGGAGGGTGGCCACCGCAGACGTGGTGGCCATCCTGGATGCTCACATCGAAGTCCATCAGATGTGGTAAGAAATGTTTTCCCACTTAAATATATAACTTCTCTTCCTAAATACGATTCTTTCTTTTTAAGAAGATGACAGATCATGAAAAGGTGTCTTTCAGACACCATCAGAACTTCATGGGAAGGTTCCTTTTTAATCTCCCCTCGCAGGTGATTACGTAATCTAACCCATCCCAGTTTAATGGGATAATTTTGCTAAACGTAAGCTCTCCTTAAGAAACGCCCTTACAAACACAGCAAAGTCTGCCACATGCGACTGACCAGTAAACCCGTCTGATCCCAGAACAGCCACACACTCATACACAAGCCGCACAGCAGCTTGTGTAACTTCACCGTGTTGCTGCAGGTAATGAGGGAGCTGCTCAGACTGACAACACTCACTCTGGAAGAAGCACATATGTATGTGTGTGTATGTACTCACTTTAGTAATATATATATATATATATATATATATATATATATATATATATATATATATATATATATGTGTGTGTGTGTGTGTAGAGAGCAGAATGATGCAGAATAAATATTTAACCATTGAATAATGTACATGTGCATTAAAAAGTTTAGATAAAGTTTAATTCAGTTCACCTGCAAAGGTTGTCGTGGATTTTAGATTTATTCTGACATCATAAAAAAAGCCAAATATCCTTAACTTTTTGTGGGTAGTGTATATGTACATATGTATGTGTATATATCTACAGTCGTCCTCAAAATTATTCAATATCCTCCAATTAAAGAAGGAAAAAAAATCAGCTGTCAGTGAAATAAGTTGAAATTGACAAAATTAATAATAAATAAAAAATCCATGAAAATATTGACAATGATTTTGAATTGTGGTTCAAAAGAAATTTAAAAAAAAAACACACAAAAAATAAAACAAGTGAACAAGCATGATGGGGCTCCGAAGCTTTTTTTGAGCAACATTTATCACTGCAGTCAGGTTTTTATTTTTGTATTTAACCTTTATTTATCCAGGAAAAGTCCCATTGAGATTAAAAACCTCTTTTATAAGGGAGTCCTGGCCAAAAGTACAAACAGCGACTTCTCTAATGTTCAGTCAGACGTCTGCACCTGTTGACAGGTATGTTGGTCCACTGTTCACAGGAAAGGTGCTCTTATATGTCTGAGACCGCTTTTTTGTTTGTTTGTTTTTTTATTATTATTATTTCAAACCACAATTCAAACGCAATATTTTATTTCACTAAATCATAATTTTGTGAATTTTTATTCATTATTTATTTATTTTCCTTAGGTCACAGAAAAATGAATGACTAGTTTTTTTTAGTTTCTTGTTATTTGAATTACTGTTGTTAATTTAGCTTTTTCTTCAATTGGAGGAAAGAATAACCGTCAGGACGGCAGTATTTGTGTTACAGGCACTGATTTGCATCTACGGTCATTCAGTTTGCCTGAGAGATGTAACAATATTCATTCTGCCATCTTGGTGGCTTTGTAAGGCATCACCACACTGGAAATGACACCAAACAAAAGTCAAACTTTGTGACATTGAAATAGGGCTGGACGATATAGAAAAAAAGATTATCGCTAAAAAAAAAAAAACTGTATCGATCGATATTAATAAAAAAAAAGAAAGGAAAAAAAGCCATTATCAAATTAAAAGGCATTTTAGGTGCAGCCCTGGCCATTTAAGCTTTTGCTGAATGACCTACTTCTACAGCAATAAATAGGGCTGGGGAAAAAAATCGATACACTGAAATATCGCAATATTTTCATATGCAGATTTTATATAGAGATTCAAAAATGCAGTATTGATCTATTTTACCAACGAAATCTCGTGAGATTTCATAAGATAACTGTGAAATATCGCAAGATTTCACGAAAACCCGCAAGATTTTTTTTGACTGAAGAATGAACCCGAGATTTCATTAGTAAAATAGATCGATACCACATTTTTACATATCGACATATCAGCATATGAAAATATCACGATATTTCAGTGTATCGATTTTTTCTCCAGCCCTATCAGCAATACTTTTGCGTTCTCTCGTAATAACGTGTGCAGGTCCTGCAGCTCTGGGGTCACAGCTGCCATCATAACAGCCGCAGTGGCTGCTACCGCTGTAAAAACAGTAAATAACGGATGCTACTGCTGTAAAAAACAGTAAATAGCAGCTGCTATCGCTGTAAAAACAGTAAATAGCGGCTGCTACTGCTGTAAAAACAGTAAATAGCAGCTGCTATCGCTGTAAAAACAGTAAATAGCGGATGCTATCGCTGTAAAAACAGTAAATAGCGGATGCTACTGCTGTAAAAACAGTAAATAGCAGCTGCGCTATCGCTGTAAAAACAGTAAATAGCGGATGCTACTGCCGTAAAAACAGTAAATAACGGATGCTACTGCTGTAAAAACAGTAGATAGCGGATGCTACCGCTGTAAAAACAGTAAACAGCGGATGCTACTGCTGTAAAAACAGTAAATAGCGGATGCTACCGCTGTAAAAACAGTAAATAACGGATGCTACTGCTGTAAAAACAGTAAATAACGGATGCTACCGCTGTAAAAACAGTAAATAGCGGATGCTACCGCTCAGAAAATAATAAATACACATTGCTGCATCTTTGGAATTGGTTTATAAAGCAGCTACCATGTTCCCATACCTGGGATCCAAAGTTTTTACCATCGTCTTGAAGCTGTCTCTGTTTGCGGTACTTATAGAAACCATATCGTTGGCGAGGTGAAATATGATTATCTTGATTGCTGCTTGTTCTTTTTCTCATATCCAGTCCCGGATCAAGACGTTCTTGCTACTCTAAAACATGTTGTCTGCTAAGCTAGCTGCTAGTGTTTGCCAGCTACAACTTTTGTTTTTTTTCTATTTTTTTCTATTGAAAAAACCTCTATCGATCGATATATATCGATATTGAATTATCGTCCAGCCCTACATTGTAATCTAAAGCCTCCTTTTTCCCGTCACGCAGGGCTGAACCCCTGCTGACGCAGATCAAAGCCGACCGGACGGTGGTGGTGTCCCCCGTGTTTGACCGGGTCAACTTTGATGATCTGAAGGTCATCCAGTACCTTCCAGCCGCTCATGCCTTTGACTGGGCGCTGTGGTGCATGTACGAGAGCTTTTCCCCCGACTATTACAAACTGAACGACAGCTCCTTGCCCGGAAAGTAAGTTGGTGGGAAGTCGGTCCGGCTCGGTCCGCTTCAGTTTTCAGAAACTCCTCACGTTTTCTTTCAGACTCATCTTAAGATAGTCAGAGGATTTTTCTGGATCGTTCTAAAGCAGAACGACACATTAGTGAAGCAAAACAGAGAATGTTTGTGGTTCAGGTGGTGTTTTCTGCTTCAGTGGATCCAGTCTGTCTTGGTTGGTAACCGACGTGTCTGTTCTTGATTCTGTGCCAGTTTCCTTTAACAGTGACGATGTCGTCCTGTCAGACAGGTATGAGAGCAGTTTCAGGAAGCTGTCATTGTGAAATATTGTTGGGTGTGAAAATTTTTGTTTCTTCTTCTAAACACTTACATGTGAATTCTGTGAGGGAGCTTACTGTTTTTTTTATATATTAAATTACTGAACAAAACATCCCCAAAACCTCTCTTCTTTTTCATATTGGTGAATTCCCTTTAAGCTTGATGGAGGAAGGATTGAATCCATCATAAGATGATCTGAAACAAAGTAAACTGTCAAGAAACTGAGAGAATAAAATCTTGAAATGAGGTCTAGCTTGCTAGCTGTTAGCATTTAGCCTTTTCCATGACACAACATCACGGGTAGAAGCAGCTGCAGTCGGCTCATTGATTTACATGTAGAATCAAAGTGGTGGACAAGGTTATTATAGTTAACTAAAACTAACAAAACAAACTAAAATTGAAGGAACATTTTTGTTAACTGAAATAAAAATAAAAATGACAGGTTTTTAAAAAAAACGATAACTAACTGAAACTGTAATGTGTCTTTACAAAACTAACTAAAATTATTGCAAAAACATCCTTAGTTTTAGTCTTTGTAAATTTATTTAATACATGAGTCTTTTGGGTTGATCTTTTTACTTTCCTCTACCAGTTTTACTCTTGAGTTACTTTCTGATGATTTTGAATGTCACACCAGGAAAATAACTAACACTGAAACTACTAAAAACTAAACTTAAACCGAGGATTTTCCAAAAAATAAAAACTAGCAAACCTGCTCAAAAAACTGAACTGAAAAACAAAAAGTCAAAACTAAATAAAAAGTGAAACTAATTAAAAATCTAAAACTACGATAACCTTGGTGGTGGAACACATGAAAGATGTTCCAGAACAGCTGGACTGGAACTGGTGAGTGTGATGATGCTGAGCAATATGGAGACATCAGACCTTACAGGTTAGAACTGGACTAGAACTGTCATCAGCTCCAAGACCGTCTGTCTGAGCCCGGTCCTCTCGGTTCAGCTCCAGCCTGCCAGACCCACACCGAGCGGACTCGGACCAGCACCAAGCGGACCCACAACTGTTAAAGAGCCGCTTAGACCTGCTCCGAGCGAGCCAAGACCAGCTCGGAGTCAGGAGTGACCGTGGCAGCCACGGCACAATTTCCGTGGCCTCAGCAAACAGCACCACAGAAACCCGGAAAAACAGCCAAAAACGAAAGAACACAGCATTTTAAATAGTTCCAGTTTATTAAAGGCTTCATCAGAGATGTTTCTTTCAACAACTTTTGTAATATTCGGTAACACTGGGTTCACTACTCCATACGCTATGATTCATTAAAAGCTTTAAAGTGCTGATGACACGTTTTTGCCATTTTTTGCCAAGAAGAATAATCCAGCAGATGTGACTGCAGCTCCATGTGTTTAAAGTTGTACTTCCATGGTGATTTCATTAATATTTCTGTGTTCTCCATTATTATTGAATGCATTCTGCATCGTTTCTGTTTAAAAAAACCTTCTGGTATCTTTGTATCCAGCTGTATTTGTATACTAGAAGAGAGGCTTGTGGTCCAACGGCAGCTTTTCCGGGTCCTTCTCATGAATTTCCATCTGATTGGCTGCCTCCCATCAGTGTATGAAGGAAGCTCCGCCCTCTGCTCTTATTTCGTTACAGACAGGAAATAGAGCCGACAAACAAGTTTGTTCCGCCATGCTAACAAACAGTTAGCTAATTAGCTTCTCAACTCCGAAGTTACAGTCGTGCCGTCTTTACTTCTAGTGTGTAGTGGAGGGTTACCTGCCTTCCAATGGACAGATAGAAACCCCACATGGGATACGCTATTTGAAATGTGACGTAGAAGTGCGAGGCTGTTCCCGATTCGCTCTTTTCTTTGTATTGTTTCTCTGATGAGGAAGCACAGCCGACAGGGAGGGAACGCAACGCTAGCAAGTCAGCATGTGTAAGTAAACAAGGGGAAACCCTCCGTATTTCAGAAGGAGCAAGTTAAACGGGTTTTCAGTGGAAGGAGGCCTTTAAAGTCTCATCAGGTCCAGTAAACGGCATCTGCAGACAGAACTCAGGCTCTTACTGCTAAACCAGTGAGAGCACCTTATTTTATCCTCTTCTAACCTATTTATGATCTGTAGGAAACATAAATTAACGCCGTCCTGATGAGCTTTTAAACATTAACTGGCAATCCAACAGAAGGCTGAGCCGTTACTGTCTGCCTGGAAAAGTGGAAAAATAACTTAAAAACTGCAATAAACCCATTAAAATCCATATTTACAGAGGTGTAGAGCTTCACATCACGTCCGGTTTCTGCGAACGGCGCCATCGTCTGGTCAGATACTGAAATGCAGCCATGTTTTCTAATAACTCATTCATGCACGCGCGCCTGTTTGTTACATAGATCATCATGAAGAACGTTATTGTCTAAAAAACATGGCTAAAAATGTCTTCAGCACTTTACAGTCTAATTATATTTTGAATATTTATGATTATACTGGTGTACTTTTAAATTAATTTGTGGTAACGGATGATCTTTTTTAACTCAGGAGTCCATCTGTCATGGGGATCCTTGTAGCTGATCGGAAATTTCTTGGGGAAATTGGAGTCCTTGATGAAGGAATGAAAGTCTATGGTGGAGAAAATGTGGAGCTGGGGATTCGTGTGAGTAAATATTAAATAGAGGGATACAAGAATGGCAGTACAGAAACCCAGTTACCAGCTTTTTAGTTGCCACAGTGTAATAGCATCAAGGATACCCCAACCTTCAGAGGGGGTTTTTCCCGCCATGTAAAAACCTTGACGTTTACATAGTAATAATGATGATAATGTGAATTTTGTTCATGCAGGTGTGGACGTGTGGAGGCAGCATCGAAGTCGTCCCGTGCTCCAAGATCGCCCACATCGAGCGAGCCCATAAGCCTTACATGCCCGACCTGAGCCCGGCCATGAAGAGAAATGCTCTCAGGGTTGCAGAGGTCTGGATGGACGAATACAAACACAACATCAACTTGGCCTGGAATTTGCCATTTGAGGTACAAAAACCGCGATTAAAGCTTCCACGCAAAGCAAGCGAGATGATCACGGCTGAAATGGATTCACAAGACGTTCGCTCTTGTTTTTTTATCGTTTCTTGACGTCTGTTTAGAATCACGGAATTGACTTTGGAGACGTTTCAGAGAGGAAGAAACTCAGAGAGAAGTTGAACTGTAAACCTTTCAAATGGTACCTGGAAAATGTGTATCCCAAGCTGGACCCCTGGGACAACCTGCTCGCTTATGGGGGGGTAAGTTTCTTCAGCATTTTTGCTGTAATCAAATCAGATTTTATTAATGAAGCAATTTTTATGCAAAAAGCAACAAAATGTTTTACATTTATAATTCGTGCATTTTTAAAATAAAACAAGTCTTCACAGCAAAGTGTATAACAGCAATTTAACCCTTATTAATGATTTTAAGGTTCTTTTTAAGGTTCTTTTAATAGTTTATAAATGTCTTAATGGTCTTGGGCCTTCTTATTTATCCAACCTGCTTTTAAACTATGAACCCTCGCGGACCCTGAGGTCCTCTGGCACCGGCCTTTTAGTTGTTCCCAAAGTGAGAACTAAAACTCACGGCGAGGCCTCATTCAACCATTATGGGCCTCGTCTGTGGAACAGCCTGCCAGAGAACCTCAGGGCTGCAGAGACTGTTGAAATTTTTAAGAAGGGGCTCAAGACCTACCTTTTTAACTTAGCTTTCAATTAATTTGTTATTTGTATTTTTGACTGTTTTATTAATTGATTTTTATTTATTTATTAATTATCTATTATCTATCTTATATTTGTAGTTTTTATTTGCTCTTATTGACTTTTACTTGGTTTAGTATCTTAAAATCAGCTCCAGTGTTTCCTCGTGGGGGTCCTCCACGCTGAGAGCTCGGCTTTTTGGTCTGTGGGGTTTTCTCCATTGTGGGGGCTCTCTCGGTTGGGGTGGCTAGGGGGTCCTGCTCTGCAATTGTATGGTTGTGGTGTGGGGGCCCCTGGTGGCCGGGACCTGGAGGGTCCCCCTGGTGGTGGCCTCGGAGACCATGGTGGCTCTCAGTGTGGATGGATCCCCAAGATATCGTTTCCTCACAGCAGTGCCAAGCCAGGAGTGTGTGTGTGTGTGTGGGGGGGGGGGGGGGGGGGGGGGGGGGGGGGGGGGGCGGGTGTGTGTAATTGTTCGTCATTTTGTCTTTTTACTGAAATGTTGTTTTTAATATGTAAAGCACTTTGTGCTACATTTGTATGAAAAGTGCGTTATAAATAAATTTCATTCATTCATTCATATTCTTCAGGACACTTACGTCTATTTTGGTCACATTTTTTTCACTAGGTGATTATTAAATTAGAAGAGGTTTTTTACCCAGAGTCTTTCCCTTCAAAAATGTCTTTCAGAAGGCAATAACAGACATAATGGAGTGGATAAATGGTCATTTTAATTAAAAATTTGATGAACTACAAAATCAACAATGAAATGTTGACCATTATATTGCTGAAACACGTGCACTGCACTAATGCATAACAGTTCATACAGTATTCACCTTTTGTCTTCTGTTTGACTCATCACTGACCCTCCTCATCATCACACTCCTCTCACCTGCTCTTTTTATTTCATTATTTGCTCTTCTTTCTCTTCCTAATTTGTTCTCCTCTCTCCTATTTGTTCTCATCTCCTCATCATTTGTTTTCTTCTCCTCATTTGTTCTCTTTTTCGCCTCATTTATTCGTTTATAAGTTTCACAAATCAGAAACGGTGCTTTAATTAAACTACAGCCTCTAAGGAACATTTCAGACCAGGTTTGCAGATTGTAAGTACTGAGGTTTTTGACTGGGACCTGGTCTAAGGTGGTCTACATGATAATTAAGCTATAAATATTTTTAATTTTCCTAAATAGAATACAGGTTTAACATATCAGAAACTGTGCTTGAATTAATTTACAGTCCCTAAAAAACAAGTTTGAAAAGTCAGGACCTGGTTAAATGTTTGTATAGCACATTTCATGTACAGGACAATTCAAAGTGCTTTACATAAAACATTATAAGCAAAAAGGGGGAAAAAGAAGAAATTAAGAATAAAAAATTAGAAGCATGATTCAAAATTAAAAACATTTAAGATTAAAAAGAGAGAATATAGAGAGGTTAACTTTTGAAAAAAATCTACGTAGTTGCAGCTGAGAACAGGTGGGTCTTCAGCCTGGATTTAAATAAACTAAGTGTTTCAGCTGATCTGAGACTTTCTGGGAGTTTGTTCCAGACATGTGGAGCATAGAAGCTGAACGCAGCTGATCCAGGTCTGGTTCTGACTCTGGAACTGATAAAAGACCGGATCCAGATGACCTGAGGGGTCTAGTAGGTTCATACTGGGTCAAGAAGTATTTTGGCCTGAACCATTCAGAGCTTTATAGACCAGCAGCAGAACTTTAAAGTCTATTCTCTGATGGACCGGCAGCCAGTGTAAAGACCTGAGAACTGGACTGATGTGGTTCAGGTTTCTGGTCTTTGTGAGAACTCGGGCAGCAGAGTTCTGAATGAGCTGCAGCTGTTTAACTGATTTTTTAGGTAGACCAGTAAAGACGCTGTTACAGTAGTCAAGCCGACTGAAGATGAATGCATGGACTAGTTTTTCCAGATTTTCCTGAGACATCAGATCTTTTATCCTTGAGATGTTCTTCAGGTGGTAGTAGGCTGATTTAGTGATCGCTTTGATGTGTTTTTCAAAGTTTAGGTCTGAGTTCATCACTACACCCAGATTTCTGGCCTGATTGGTGGTTTTTAGGTGTATGGACTGAAGTTCTGTGACAACCTGCTGTCGTTTCTCTTTGGCTCCAAAAACAATCACCTCAGTTTTGTTTTTGTTCAACTGAAGAAAGTTGAGGCACATCCAGTCATTAATCTCATCAGTACATTTACCAAGAGCCTGTACAGGGCCCCGGTCTCCTGGTGATACTGTAATATATAGCTGTGTGTCATCTGCGTAGCTATGGTAACTAATATTGTTGTTCTTTATAACCTGGGCCAGTGGGAGCATGTAGATGTTAAACAGAAGAGGCCCCAGGATAGAGCCTTGGGGAACTCCACAGGTCATTTTTGTCCGCTCAGATGTAAAATTACCTACTGATACAAAGTACTTCCTGTTCTCCAAGTACATTTTGAACCAGTTTAGTACAGAACTAGAGACCCGCCCACTTCTCCAGTCGTTGGAGTAATATAATGTGGTCAACTGTATCAAATGCAGCACTGAGATCCAGTAAAACCAACACTGATAGAGCCCTATTTAAATAAGATGTATTATTAAATCGGATTTTAACCCTTTAAATGTCAGTTTGAATGTTTGTATGCTGACTCATTCATTACAAAAAAAATGCAAAAACTGCATTATTTTCCATAAAACAAAGGTGGGTCTCGGTGGTGATCAGACATTTGCAAAAGATTATCAACAATATTGATTTGATTCCATTTTTTATGTGTCAGAAACTCCCTCTGGTGACCGTCGTGGCCAAAAGTGTCCACGCACAAAAACTGCTATAAAATTATTATACATGCATATTTTTTCTGATTTTTTTTTCATAAATCGCTTGAACACCTTCAGACCTTCACTGGAGTTTTGTCCTAATGCATGCAGTGGCAGTGCATTCATATCCATTATCCCTGTTTTAAATAAACTTAAACTCAAATACAGGAACACACACACACACACACAAAGCAGATGTACACTTTCCTTCCCTGGGGAGTTTTGCAGGATGTGCAGGTGCATTGTCAAATGAAATGAAATGACACGCCCATGTCTGTCTCGATGTTTGTTCAGCTGAAGAATCTTGATGCTGATATGTGCCTAGACCAGGGTCCGGTACCGGGTCACACGCCTATCGCCTACCACTGCTACTACTACGGACCTCAGGTACGTAAATCAGCTGGTATTTATAAAAAAAGATGAATTAAAAATATATTATTTATATTCTGCGAGCCATTTAGTCTGTCGGTGGTTTATCTAACAGCGCAGCTTTCTTCTGTTTCTTTCTTTATCCAAGTTCACGTATTACCGTAAGAGTGGAGAGCTCTACGTCGGCGGCATCAAGTCCCACAAGTACAACGACAACCGGTGTGTAGCGGACACGGGAGAGAAGCAAAGCGAGCCCGGCTTGTACAACTGCAAAGAGGCGATGCAGAAAAGGATGGGGATATTCTGGGATTTCACTCAGGTGCTGCAAGACCAGATAAAGGGAAAAAATGCTCTTTAATGGTAGAATCTTATAATTTGGGATGTTGACGACGTTCTTAACGCTCTTTTAATTTTCTCCTCCAGGGTAAAGAATTGAGGAACAGACAGACGAAGAGATGCCTGGAAATTCAAAACAAGATACTTCTCATCCGAGAATGCAGCGGCCAAAGATGGGAGATCCAAAACATAATCAAAGCTTTTTAAAATGTGAGTTTAAACCGACAAGAAGTGCATTTCTCTGCTTATAGTTTAGTGGATAATATAAACATGATGTGTAAAATGTAAAAAGAAATATCATGATTCCTTTTTTTAATTAATTTTCCCTCCGAATGAGTGTGGGAAATAAAAATTACAGCTGATTTTGTAAATCTAATGAGCGGATGTTAAGGTTGCATGAGATTCTGATTGAGTTTGTTATAAACTGGATTGTCAAAATTCATTTAAAGAAAAGATAAATGATTTCTGGAAGTCACTGATTTTTTTTCTTTTTGTTCTTAGAAAAGTCCGTTTGGATGTGGCTGCATGTTTGTAAAATTGCTGCCGAGTGACGAATGTAATCGCTCTTAATTTGCTGTAAGAAAACTTTCATTTGATCTTTAAATGGAGAAATTGTACCAACTCTCAAACTGAGAAGTACTCCACAAAAACCCCAAAATAATCATTAATCCCTGTCCTCCTTCAGGCTTTCCATTCCGTGATCCGTAACTTGTGTTTCAGATTTGGTTTATTTAAAAACGGACCATGTACAGCAGCACTGATCACAATGGAAAATATGTTGAAGCTCTCTGAACTAATTTCCATCTGCAGTCACAAAATATGTTACACATTCAAAATATAAAGCACATATGCAGATAATAGTAACAGATAAAAGCTTTAAGAGAATAAAAATGAATGTGATTACAGAAACAAACACGAGTTTACCCTACAAAAATAAAATCACAGGCAGGTTCATGTATTTACTGTAGTCCTCAAAATTATTCATCCCCTCCCAATAAATAGGAAAAAAATCATCCGTCAGTGAAATAAGTTGAAATAGAAAAAAGTAATAATATATAAAACTCTTGATTTTTCGATATCAGCAGATACCGATATATGCAGACAACTGTGAGGTCGTATCTCTCATATTTTTAGATATACAACTGTATTCTGCTCTGAAAGCAAAGATCCCAAAATCTCCTGAACTCAGCCAGATATCAGATACTAGCAGGTATCAGATACTACCATATATCAGATACTAGCAGGTATTAGATACTACCAGATATCAGATACTAGCAGGTATCAGATACTACCATATATCAGATACTAGCAGGTATTAGATACTACCATATATCAGATACTAGCAGGTATTAGATACTACCATATATCAGATACTAGCAGGTATTAGATACTACCAGATATCAGATACTAGCAGGTATCAGATACTACCATATATCAGATACTAGCAGGTATTAGATACTACCATATATCAGATACTAGCAGGTATCAGATACTACCAGATATCAGATACTAGCAGGTATTAGATACTACCATATATCAGATACTAGCAGGTATTAGATACTACCATATATCAGATACTAGCAGGTATTAGATACTACCATATATCAGATACTAGCAGGTATTAGATACTACCAGATATCAGATACTAGCAGGTATCAGATACTACCATATATCAGATACTAGCAGGTATTAGATACTACCATATATCAGATACTAGCAGGTATCAGATACTACCAGATATCAGATACTAGCAGGTATTAGATACTACCATATATCAGATACTAGCAGGTATCAGATACTACCAGATATCAGATACTAGCAGGTATCAGATACTACCAGATATCAGATACTAGCAGGTATCAGATACTACCAGATATCAGATACTAGCAGGTATTAGATACTACCATATATCAGATACTAGCAGGTATTAGATACTACCATATATCAGATACTAGCAGGTATTAGCCATGTGGCTGATTATAATGTTTCAACTTGGTAACTTAACCAACAACTTAAAGGAATACTTCACCCACAGAATGATTTAACTTTATCTTCCACTCACCCTCATGCTGAGCAAGACTATGGAGCACTTTTTTTAATATCTCAAATGCAGCCGGAGCTCCAGGGGGGTTTTCATTTCCCCCAACTTTCATATAATGAAGTTCACCGGCCCTTGAAGCAAAAAGGTTCATAAAAGTCCACAAAAACTTGTCAGTATTCCTCCATACTGATCGTCCAATGTAATCCAAGTGTCCTGAGTGGGTAGCGTCCAGAATTTACTGGAAACCACGTCATTTAGTAGATTTTTAGAGCCAAAACAGTACTACATCAGTACTACATTGCAGTTTCTGTTTGCACGTTACACTACAAACCCGCGGTGTTCAGCGCCTACTCTGCTGATAATGCAAGCAAAGAAGAAGAAATTCACCGTTTACCAAGGTTATTATAGTTTTGAAATATTCATTAGTTTTTATTTTTATTTAGTTTTTCAGTTTCCTTTTTTTTTAGTTAGTTCAACAAACGATTTAGTAGTTTGTTTAGTTTTTATTTAGTTTTAGTCTTAGTTTTTCAGTTATTAAGAAAAAGCCTTGAAATGTAGATGTTGAAAAAGGATGGAAGAATGTGAGACACAAAAATATGGATGATTAAATCGTTTTATTTTAATTCCTGAACCAAAATTATTTAAATTATTTAAATGTAAATCCAACTTTTGTTTCAACGTTTAACAGGCCCTTATCCAAACAGGCAACTCTGAAATCAGCTCTCACCTCATCTTCAGTGTAACCGTGAACTTTTCACGAGGCAGGGTATGAATCATTTTGATGACCGTATAGTACCACCAATGATCACGTTAAAGCTGGTATAGAAGTTCTTGTAGAAGTTTTTTGTTTCTGTGCAGAATATTTAAATCTGTCTGCATTTTTTAATCCTGTTGGAAGTTTGTTGTATTCTGTTACTGTTTTAGGTGATTACGCTGATTATCCTCATGCTGTTTTTCATCTGGATACGGCACATTGCCCGCTAACGGTTGATCGTGTTGTTCTGCTCATCTGTTCAGATGTTAATTTAATAAACTTTTTAGGTGGGGGAGGAAAAGTAAACATAAATATGTGTATTCAATGTAACTTTTAACATTCAGTATTTAGAAAGTGTTTGACAGAGATGATTTTGTTTAAACTTGCAAAGCAAATGCAAATTAGAATTTGTTGTTCGTGCAGGGAGAAAGCATGACGCTGAAGGCGACCTGTGATGCAAAAGAAGCTACAAAATTTGCTTAAACTGCTGCTGAAGTTTTGTCAGAGGTGGCGCATTAGTTGACTGGCAAATTGGGGGGAAAATACTCAGGTTTAAATAAGTTTTGCATAAATGGCCAGCAAAGTACATAAATAGTTTGGGACGTTTAGTTACAGTTTTTATTTAGTTTTGACTTTTTGTTTTTCAATTCAGTTAGTTTGAGTTTTGTTTTTGAGCAGGTTGCTAGTTTTTGTTAGTTTTTATTTTTTTTGGAAAATGCTCAGTTTGTTTTTAAAATATTTTTAACTAGTTTCAGTGTTAGTGATAGTTTTTTTTGTTTGTTTTGTTTTTGTAAATTATAGGTATTTGTCAGTGACAATTCAAAATCATCAAAAAAGTCACTCAGAGTAAAACAGGTAGTGAATTAAATAGATTAAATAGAAATAAATCTCATATCAACCCAAAAGGCTGATTTACAAATTTACAAAGACTAAAACTAGGGATGTTTTTGCAACAATTTTAGGTTGTTTCAGTCAGTTATGGATTTTTAAAAAGTTATTTTTATTGCAGTTAATGAAAATGATTTCTTAATTTTAGTTTTTGTTTTTTCTTTAGTTTTAGTTAACTATAATAATCTTGATGACCCGCTTAAACTGTGATGAGGGAAATTCTTTTCATGTGCATTCCACGCAGAAGTATGGTAGATTAAATATAGAATAATAGTCGAACAACTTATTATGCTGCACAAAAATAGACCACTAGAAAAATCGCCACATTATAAAGCTGGCGGCCCATCATACCCAGCTCACAGCTGCTGAAGGTTTACACTGGTCAGAGTGTGACATCTTAATCTGAACTCATGAGGACACAGATTTGTGTTCGTTTCACTTGCAGAACTGGGCAAAGATTTTAGTTTTCAAAAATGTAAATGACTGTTTATCAATTCACAAAATGAGCAAACAAAAGAAAATCTTAATCACATCAACATGTGTTACTGTCCTTCGCCTTCAAACCAGAGTCAAATCTTTTAGATGCACATAGATGCAGAAATACTGAGGATCATACTGTAGATGCGGAGGTCTTAATACAGCAGATTTCCAGTTGTACCATCGTCTCAGAACTGGTAGAAACCAGTGAGATTCAGGTCCACTCGTCTACAGTCCGGATCAGTCTGGATAGAAGGAGCTTTTTGGCTCCAACTTTTCCATGAAAACCACAACAAACTACAGATTATGCAGAACAGGGCAGCAAGATTAATCCTGCACTGTTCCAGTAGATCTAGTGTAGAATGGATGCATGGAACGCTGTCTTGGTTTACTGTTGATCAAAGATTGGTCTATAGTTTGGTGATATTTTTCTTTAATATTATTCAGGTTCAAAAACCAAGTAAATTGTTGTTACTCTTAAAACCGACTAGTGCTCGGCATGACTATGCAACCAGACTCGCCTTGGGTAATTATTTTACTCTACCATTACCAAGAACAGAAGCACTTAAGAAAACTGTAATGTACAGGGCTGTGACATTTTGGAATATGCTCACACCGCATATTATTGAGACAGAAAATAAATTAAGGTTCAAGAAAGAATTAAAAAAGGTTATCAGTCATGTAAAAATAAGTTCTTTGGGTTATACTGGGAACTGAGATCGGTATTAATCGGTTTTAAGTTCAGGAGTTTTGCCCCTATTATTCTATTCTTAATTTAATTGTAAATCTAGATGCTTTGATATTGTATACTTATTTAGTTTTTGCCTTTTCTTTTAAATGTTTGCTTAGTATTGTATTTTAATTTAGTTAATCTGCGTTTTTGTTGATTGTATGTTCAGATTTTATGTTGATCTGGACCCCAGGAAGAATAGTCTTCACTGGTGAAGACTAATGGGGATCCATAATAAACTAAACTAAACGTGGAAACCAGGCAACTGACCCAACTATGGCACAACACAGCAGTCAGACCCCCATTCTGCTGCTATGACGCTGGACAGGACGTGTAAAAGGAAAAAAAAAACTGACCCAACTACGCATGAAAACGATAATTTAGTTTACTTTTCCATGACGACCACTTCATGTCCTCTCTTTCATGGTGAAACATGGACCCCTTTTCTGCTCCACCCAGTTATTCTCCAGTCATTTTTATCGTCTTTAACTTTATATTGTAAGAACTATAAAATGACAAAATGCAAAATGTCATAGCAAGCAAGTTTCAGGAGGCTTGAATGAAGTCAAGTCAGTCTTGTTTGTATGAGTTACTGTGTAGGTTACTGAGCATGCACACTGATGCAACAAACTGCCCAATTTTCATTTTAAGGCTTCAAAGTTTAGAAGAAATAAAGTTTACAGATGACAGAAAAGCCTCTCTGAAGGCATTCGCTCAGTAAAGAGAAGCAACAATAACTTGAAGCCATTATGATGGGATTTTTCCACATTACACAGCTTTAAAATCCGTTTAAATCTAGTTTAAACTGGATTTTAGCCATGCTAGTAGTGACCATTAAAAATCTATTAGTCTTTGCCGGCAGAATCTGCGATACTGTAGAGGAAGAAAAGGCCAGTAAGTTTTAAACTGGACTGAGAAGAAGAAAAAAGAATCTGCTGTAGTTTAAATATCAGTGTTTATTTCTGAAGTTAAATTCATGCTCCTGTTTTACATGAGGGTGGATTATCTATCCAACAATCCTGTTTTCTCCTGATCCACTGAAATTCTAAATTTCTAATATTTTTTAAACATTCGATCAAAAATGAATAAAGACAGCAAATGACTAAAACAACTATAAAGTTGATTTAATGTGAATGAATCATTTTCTGGGTCAGAAAGGTCTTGTTTTACTCCAAGGTGGTCCTTTAAATTTTGATATTATGAATATAAAAGCACCACGTCCAAATATGTCAGAGGCTAAACTGATTTTTTATTTCTGTATTTTCTTATAGGAATGTTCAGTGTTTGACACGTTTTCACATACTGAATAACCTACTTGTTGAGAATAATTTTGTTAATAAAAATCCATTTTAAAAAGTGTCTTTTTTTCTTCTTTTTTTTAAAATTAAAGTTCGAGGTGATTAAACTCTTCTGTAGTTTGTAAAATATTAACATTTAAAAGCTGTGGCAGGTGTAAAGTCGTTGCCAAGGTTACTGTCAGCCTTCCCTTCAGCTAGGCGACAATAGAAAGATTAACTTCAGATTAAACTTGTTCATCAGATTGCACGCAGAAAAGCTGCTGATAAATATTTGCTGCAGAACAGACTGTTTATTTTCAAATGCATGACTGGTTTTACAGCTACGCTCATTAAAATGCAGTGGCGGGAAACCCTGGTCCCCGAGGGCCGAAGCTTTCTGTGCTTCCCTGCTCCGACACTCCTGATCCTGTAACTGGGACTCATTCGCTTGGATCAGGCGTGTCGGAGCAGGGAAACATCACAAACCTGCAGGACGAGGTGGAGGGCATGTGTTTAACTTTGTCTGAGTGGCAGCAAGCCGCCAACACCGTGTTTTCCGACAGCCGAAGGGATCAGGTGATGAGATGAGGTACAATGTGCTGCTGTGCTGCCCTGCGCTTACAGAGGTAAGTAATCTCTGCAAACAGACCATGATGATACAACCACCTTTGAAAAACAATAGCATGTCTTTTGTGGACATTGTTAATGTGGTTTCTCCCGAGAGTGGATTTAAACAAAGATAACAGCTGGAAACAAAGAGGCTACCGAACTGAGGGAGCATTGTAAATTCACAATAGTTATAATTTAATAAACTATTATTTTTAATATCTTAAATTAGTGAAATATTGTTTTCAAAGACAAATTAGAGCAGCTTTCCCCTGAACATTGGACCAACGTGCCTGTCAACAGGTGCAGACATCTGATTGGACGTTACAGAAAACACTTGATTGTAATAATTGCCTGTAATGATTTTGGTGAATTTTTTATTATTATTATTATTTAGGAGCCCCTCATGCTTGTTTGCTCATTTTGTTTTTTCTTTTTAATATTTCTGTTGAACCAAAATTCAAAAGCAATGTCACGGTTTTATTTATAAAAACTAACTTATTATTTTGTTAGTTTCAACACATTTCCGTGACTTTTTTTCCCTTCCCCTTTAAATCGGAGTGTAAAAATAGAAATTTGAGGACAACTGGCTGCTTTTAGCTTCTTTAGAAGAAGCAGGTGTTTTTTCATTGGATGGTTTTCCACCTTGTTGCCAATCAGATTGCTCATTCCGGAAAAAGCCAACAATATAAATTCACAGTAGTTATTCAAAATAAAAATTTATTAAATCATGAAATAAAATATTGCTTTCGAAGACAAATTAGAGCACATTGCTAATAAACAGTGGACCGACATACCTGTCAGCAGGTGCAGATGTCTGATTGGCTGTCAAACATCTGATAACAGTAATTGTCTCAACGAGTTGCTCCACAAAATTTTGATTTAGGAGCCCAATCATGATTGATTGCTTATTCAATTTTTTATATTTCTGTTGAACCAAAATTCAAAAGTATGGAAGAGGATTAGGGTCACTGAAAAAAAAAATCAGAGAAAAAAGTCAGAATTGTGACTTTTTTTTTCCAGAATATATATATATATAAATAAAATCAGGATTTTTTTTTCAATTTCCAAGAAAGTCAGAATTCTGACTTTTTTTCCAGAACTTTAATAAAAATTTCCCAGGAGATTTTTTTTGTCTTTCAGTATCTGAAAAAGTAAAAATTCTGACAATTTTCCAGAACATTTGCAAAAAAAAAAAAAAAAAAGTTTTCCTGGAGATTTTTTTTTTCAGTTTCGGAAAAAAGTTTTTTTGTTTTTTTTTTTTCAGAAATTTTAAAAAAGTATTCCCGAAAAAAAAATTTTTTTTTAGATGTTTTGGTAAAAAGGCGACTGGCTTTTTTTTCAAAATTTTATTTTTTTCTTCAGTGGCCCAAATCTTCTTCCACAATGTCACGATTTTATTTTATTTTTTAAAAATATCTATCATATTTGTCAATTTCAGCGTGTTTCCCTGACAGATTTTTTTCCTCTCCTTTAATAAAAATGTATAAATAAATTTGAGGACGACTGTATGGCTCCTTTTAGCTTCTTTAGAAGAAGCAGGTGGTTTTTCATTGGCTACAAGGCGGGAAACCAGCCAATCCGAAATTGCTCATACCGGAAAAAGCCGACATGTCCCGAGGGCTGACGGAGACTTCGGTCTCCAGGCAACCAGTCTGTTTGATGCAGAAGTTTGCGCCGCTTTCTCCCACATAAGTCTGTTTTTAGACGCTACAAGAGTCAAAATGGCGAACGTGGAGTTAATCTCTGACCGCATCGCTCGGATGAATCTGGAAAAACGTCAGAACAGAGAGACTGAAAGAAAAGGAAGGATTTTCAACGAGAAATTCAGGACAATCGGGGTAAATACAAGTGGAGGTTGTCGGCCTACTACGAGGGTTTGTGCAGCTACATGACGAATTTAACAAAGATTTATAGATTTGTCTTTTTGTCCTCCAAAGGTCGACAAAGAGGCCCTGGACGCGCAGGTGACAGAAAAAGAGAAACGAAAAGAACTTGAAAAAAGGGAGCAAAACGCGTATGGTGAGTAATGACGTCACCGGACTCAGGTCAGTTGTATGGAGCTAAATCGGGGCCATAACGTTTGTTTAATTGAAATATTTGAAATTGGAAAAATGTAAACTAAAAATGAAAGTCGTGTTTCATTTACAGTCTATTGTTTTCACTCTGAAATAAAAAATATAAAAAAAAAAGATTTAAAATAAAATGTTCAAAATGTTTCTATCAAATCTGAATTTCAATCGGCTTATGTTTCTATTTTTCTAAGTAAACTTTAGTTATGATTTTTCAGAACTATATATTTTTTCCAAGTTTGAGATTTTTTTTTAAAACAAAAAAATCAGTTTCAGATTTCTTTTTTCTGATTTAGAACTTTCCAATTTTTATTTATTTATTTATTTACTGTTTTCAGATTTTTCTTTCACCTTCAAACTATTATTTTATACTTTCATATTCCTGTTTTTCAGTTTCAAACTTTTGACCCTGATTTGGCGTGGTGGGCAGAAAGCAGTTCATAGAAAAATAAGTAAACTAAAGAGGTCCCATTAAGTCATATCAAATCATAAAAAAACGTGTCTATCGTTAAACATCCACCATATTCTGTAGATTATTGATCACTTGATCCATTTTCTCTCTGCAGAGGCTGATGTGATCCATCGTAGCAAAGCAGCTCGTATCCTCCAGAACAGAGAAGTAAAGGAGAAGCGTGCGATTGAAGAGGCCATAGTGAGCTTTCGGCATCAGCACCAGCAGCCTTGCAACCAGCGGGATTTTGACCTGAACGACCCAGACGGCTGCAGAAAAGATGCTGCGCAGATGATGCTGCCGGGCCTGGTGGGCGAGGACCCGGAGAGTCAGAGCAGACAGCGGAGACAGAGGGAGCAGTTCAGAGAATGGCTCATCCAGCAGCAGACGGAGCAGGCGGCACAGCGACGTCAGCACAAGCTGGAAGGTAAGGCGTCTTCTCAGACTGTAGGACGAATGCTCAGTCACAGAGCACGTGCTCACCTCTCCATCTGCTGCACTTCAGAGCAGCATTATGACCAAGGCAGCAGAGAAGTGGTCAACAAAGCTGCAGAACTTCACACCCTCGAGATGGAGAAGAGAAAGGAAGAAGCTATTGCAACCAAAAACTACAATCTAGCCAAGGTAAGTCATTCCAAACACCTGGTCAGTGCACACGTGTGCAGTTTTACCTGAAATTAAAGTCCTGAACATAGCAGCTTTTAAAGTACCGATTAAAAGTTAAATATTTTTATATTGGGGGGGGGGGGGGGGGATGTCAACATTTTTCTCAGAAAATATGTTTCTAGTAGAGTTATTGACATGAAACTTTCACCAGATGTTGGCAACAACCCAAATAATGCACACATACAAAGAAATCCTAACATTTATGTCCATAAATGAAGTTATGTGTGATATAGTGAAATGACACAGGGAATAAGTATTGAATACGCTTACGGAAATTTATTTATTTCACCTTTGTTGGTGGTTCCAGCCTCCAGACGCCTCCTGTACGGAGAAACCAGTGGAAAATGTTGCTCAGGTGTGATTTTGGTCCATTCTTCCACACAAACTGCCTTCAAATCTTCTGTGAACTTGGATCTTCAGTTCTTTCCAAAGATTTTAAATTGGATTCTAGTGCGGTGATTGACAGGTCCAGTGAGTGTTTCTGGTCCGTTCTATCAGCTTCATCTTCTCCTTCTTAAAGCAGGTGAGTGTTTCTTGGCTGTGTGGTGGGACGGACGTCTTGCTGAAACATCCAGCCTCTTTTCATCTTCAGCAGATTCTGGTCCAGAATGTCTCTCTACTTTCCTCCATTCATTCTTCCTTCAATCATATGAAGTCTGCCAGTACCACATGCTGAAAAACAGCCCCCACCATGATGCTCCCACCTCCAAACTTCACTGTTGCTATGGTGTTTTTGGTGCCATTTCTCCCCCAAACATGTTGTGTCTTATGACATCTGCAGAGTTCAGTTCTGGTCTCATCTGACCAGACTATGTTCTCCAGAACATCATGGGTTTGTCCAGATGTTGTGTTGCAAACTTCAAACCAGCATCAACCTGCTTCTTCTTCAGAAATGGAGTCTTGCGTGGTGTGCGTGCATGAAGGCCATGGCGGTTGAGTGCGTTCCTTCTTGTTTTCTCTGAAACAACTGTAGCTGCTGGTTCCAGGTCTTTCTGAAGCTCTCCACGAGTGGTCCTGGGCTGTTGGAGAACCTTTCTGATGATTGTTCTGACTCCTCTGTCTGAAATCTTGTGAGGAGCACCTGGCCGTGGCCGCTTTATGACCATGCCGTGTTCTTTCCACTTCCGGATGATGGTCCCAATGGTGCTCACTGGAACTTTCACAAGTTTACAAATGCACCTGGAACCAATGCCTTCAGTGTGTTTGCAATAAGAAGGTTGCTCTTTGCTTTTACCCATCATGCAATGCTTCTTGTCTGACACCTTGGTGATGAGAAACCTTTTTAAAGGCATCAATCAGGACTAAAGCAGCTGATATTACTTTGCAGTGATATCGGACAGGATTACTTTCTAAATACTGACAGACTCCAGCTGCTTTCTTGGCTTTCACATCTTTTTGTCTCCATTTGTTCATGTGCTCAATACTTATTCCCTGTTTCACTATATTACACATAACTTCATTTATGGACATAAATGTTAGCATTTCTTTGTATGTGTGCATTACTTGGGTTGTTGCCGACATCTGGTGAAAATTTCATGTCAGTAGCTCCTCTAGAAATATGTTTTCTGAGAAAAATGTTGACGTTTTCAGTACTTTTTCCCCACCGTATGCTGCGATCTCTGTTTTTGTCAGATTGAAGAGAAGCGACTTCAGGAGGAGGTATCTAAGAAGGATGGTGTGGACACTGGATGTGTTCGGGACTTGGTGGGAGTGCCAGGCCTGAGTCCCAGCAGTGATCTCAGAGCCCCCCTGAGAGTCTGCAGCAAGTCATTCAGTTTCAGAAGAAGCAAGTTGAGGAGAAGCAGGTAAAATAGATCCCATTAAAAACATTGTGTAAATGATCTTATAAACCAGCTTTACTTTGTTCCTCTTTGTCCACAAACCACTCTCTCAGGGTTCCCACTCTTTTCTAGAAGTTCTTTTCCAGCTGCTACAGTACAAGTCAAGTTATCACAACATAGACTAATAACTTCCACCAGAAGCTTTTGGAGAAATGTTCTACAACTGTAGCTTATATTCTTTTACAGCAATGAAGTAAAAGCGAAGAAAAGATGAAGCGGTGATGAAGCAGAGACAGAGGTGAAGCGGAGATCAAGCTAAGATGAAACAAAATGGTGACGAAACGACGATGCACTGTAGCGGCAACAACATGGCAATGTAGCAGCGACAAAGCTGCGATGAAATAGCGACGTAGTTTTATTGAAACTGCAACGAAGTGGAGATGAAATGGTGACAAAACAGCAACGTAGTGACAATGAAGCTGCGACGAACAGTGATGGGAATAACGGCGTTAGAAACAAACGGTGTTACTAACGGCACTACTTTTTCTGTATCGGGTTAATCTAACTAATTACTAAGTCTATCATCACAACGCCGTTACCGTTACTGGCCTTCACTGACAGCGCGTTACTATTGTTATGTGAGATTCATTTTTGTTCCTGGTGAACGGAAGTTTCACTTTTTGGGACTATATTGTGCTGGTGCTCTCGTGGAGAGGAGGCGGAGTGATACCAAATACCTGGACCTGCGGTCTCCAGGGCTGCAGGCACGCGCCTCTCCACTCTCCACACACTCATGTTTGAGTAAAAAGGCTGCTGTGAGACCTGCGGACCTATACAGGACGTACAGCGTCACCAACCCGACAGAGCACGATTACATCCAGTTTAAGAAGAAAACAGCATCATAGTTCCAGTAACAAGTTTCCCTGAATAATTTCTTTCACCCATGACCCAAATTCAGTTCACAGATAATACTAAAGATATATTAGACGAGTTCTACTCATTAGATCTGTCTTCATCTGACCGGAGCGGTACAGAAACAGTGATGATGATGAAGGACTGTCATTGCAAACCCGTCAATCTGCGCAGCCGAACATACATGCGCACAACGGGGAGAATTATAAACTGGAATCGGAACAAACATCAGTTTCCCAGATAAAAAAACACGAACATGATGAGAAACGTTGATTATTTCGTGTTTCTTCGTGTGTTTGGCCGTTTTAACCACATGAAGCTCCTGAGGAGGAGACAAAGCCTCAACATCCATCAGTCTGAGTGTCCATGATTTTCCTGTTAGTAATTTATTCTGTATAGTTTCCACTGATTTCATTCATTAGTCAGATCTTATATTCACTTTTATATTAATTCAACATAAAGATTAATTTAATAGATTAATTAAGATTTAAAATTACATCTAAAGGAACATTAAAAAGTAACGGAAAAATTACTTTTCCAAGTAATTAGTTATTTTTATAAAGCTGTAACTCAGTTACTAACACCATTACTTTTTTGGAGAAGTAATTAGTAACTATAATTAATTACTTTTTTTAAAGTAATGTTCCCAACACTGGCGATGAAACAGCGACGCAGTGGAGATGAAATGGTGACAAAACGGCGACGAAGCTGCTATGATGCGACAAAACAGCGACGTAGCAGCAAAGAAACTGCGTCGAAACGGTGACGTATCAGCAACGAGGCGGCGACGAGAGAGGAAAAAATAATTTTCCAGGACAAGTCAAGCTTTTCCAGGACATTTTACTCTTATTTCTCATGACTGGAAAAATGTTCAATCATTTTCCAGGTTTTTCAGGATGCATGGGAACCCTGCTCTCTATATACTGATAACTTAGTTCCTCTTTGTTTTGTTTTCTTCAGTGTTACTTTCACGTGTACATCTGTATTTGGTTTGCAAATAGCTTTACGGCTTGTATGTACTAGCAGGTACATGTGTGTGTCTGTATACGCAAAAACCAAAAAGTTGTCTGTTGCATCTTCCGCTGAAGGAGTCTCATTTGTTCTGTAAAGCATTCCAGATGGTTTTGCATTTGTAGAGGATGGCTTCGGAGAGAAAGCGGGAGGAGGAGCGCTACGACCGCATGCGCTTGGACACGGCTCGCAGGGCTCTGCTGATGGAGCGGAGGCAGGCCAGACTGGATGAGCAGCTGAGGCGAGACCTGGACAGCATCAACGTTCAGCTGGCACAAACACACAAGCAACAGTCAGAAGCTTCTAGAAGATACAAAGTCTTCAGCTAAAATCCTTTTCACAGTTTAACGTTTTAATCCGACTTGTTTTCTTTCAGGAAACCGGACATTGAACGAGGACGGATCGATGACAGCTTCTTCTCTCAGTTCAGCACCTGCAGCAGATGAAGGATGGCGCTCACACAGGAACAGGCAATAAAAACAAACCACATTTTAATGAATCCTTGCTTTTAATTTCGTCTGATTCGGTTTCTAAGTTTACATTTGCATGTTTGCATGATGCTGACAGTTGTTCAGAAAGTCGAAGGCGATCCTGAAACACCTTATTCGTGTTTATTTTCAGAGCTTGCACACTCATTTGCCTGCATGACCAGCAGCCGGTTCAACTGCTGAATGTGGAAAAGTCGCATCAGCATAAACATTGTGATTCCTGAAAAAAACCCACAGGATTTAACTCGTTTTAAAAGCTATCTGCAAGGCATATCACATTAGCATTTAAAGCATTTAACAATGCTGCATGACACGGCTGCCTCCCCAAAAACAAAGTATCCTGAGTCATAAAGTGCAAATACTCCATATCCTTGTAAAAACCAGAAATGGGACGCCTTTGTGGAGTTCACGTAACGGTTGCCGTGTTGTGGAACGTGAATTATTCACATTTAATAAATGCATCTCATGTGTGAAGTAACGACTCCACCGTTGGACAGTGTGTAACATCCGACTCTGCTCAGTAGCTGCGCACATTTCTGTTTATAACAAAACAAAAATACTAAGGATGCACGATAAACATGTTTTAAAACCGATAAATTTCAGTTCCTAAAGGCCGATACCAACAACCGATACGGATGACACACACACACCTAATTATACCAAATCAAAATTTCCAACTATGTGGGACATAAGTTATCGGGGTAACTTGTCATGATATCGGACGTCATAATTTCCTGTTATCGGCCTGATAATTATCGTGTATCCCTTAAAAAAATACCTGTGCTGTTTCTGTGTTATCAAACCAAAGTACAAAGGGCCACAATTAGTGATGCACCATATGAAAAATTTCAGCCGATACCAATAATGTTCTGCTTCTCATGGCTGATACTGATATTAAAGTTGAAAATGATGTAATACTTCTGCTGCAGGTCCAGTAGTTGCCAGACACATCATAATGTTTTATGGTGGGCGTGGCCTAATCTTGTTCCCATGCCCCACAGATTAAAAACAAAAAAACAAACAAAAAACCAGCATTCTGCAGGTTCCCCAACCAAACCGCTTCTATTACAGTCGTCCTCACAATTATTCACACCCTCCAATTAAAGAAAAGGCTAAATTCACAACAGCAATTCAAATAACAAGAAACTAATAATAAATAAAAATTTACAAAATTATAATTTAGTAAAATTTTATATTGCTTTTGAATTGTGGTTAAAAATAATTATATAAATAAAAAAAACTGTCCCAGACACATTAGAGCATCTTTCTGATGAACCGTGAACCAACATACCTGTCGACAGGTGCAGACGTCTGATTGGACGTTACAGAAACACCTGATTGCAGTGATTGTTTCAAAGAGTTGCTCAACAAAATTTTAGCTGGAGCTCCATCATGCTTGTTTACTTGTTTATTTTTTTCTTTGTTTTTTATTTTTTTATTGAACCACAATTCAAAATCAATCACATGATTTTCATAGAATTTTTATTTATCATTACTTTTGTCAATTTCCTCTTATTTCACTGACAGATGATTTTTTCCTTCTTTACTTGGAGGGTATGAATCATTTTGAGGACGACTGTATATATTGATTAATTATATTGATAACTGTTTCACTAACAATTTGATATTTCTGCATTTCAGGGAGCCTTTTCAGACCAGTCCAGGAACAACAGATGAAAACCAGCCTTTTGGCCAAATCTGACATATTTTAAAGGGTTTTTTTGTCTTTTGCTGTCCCTATCAAATGAACAAATACAATTTTTTAAAATATCAGCCAATATTGGAAAGCCAATATCATCCAATACTGATATTGGGCTGATAACATCGTGCACCACTAGCCATAATAAAGATTATCCCACATTTTTAGCCCTGAAAACCCCATTTACTCATCAATAAGTGATTGAAAGGTACAGTGTGTAAGAATTACTGACATCTAGTGGTAAAGATGGGTTTTTGAACGAAAGATGTTTTCTTTGAAATGACTTCATATTCCAGCACTGTTGTGAATGTACGGTGGCCTTTAGTGGCCAAAATTCTTTGATGTTTTCATGTGTGAGTGGATCCAGGGGTCTCAGGTGTAGCTATGACTGGACTATGAGGAACTATTTTAACGTCTTTTAAGACATTACTGATCCCAAACAGTCTCTAACTCCCATTAAACAAAGCTGCATAGTTCAGATAAATAAAAATGTACAAAATTATAATTTAGTGAAGCTTAATATTGCTTTTGAATTGTGGTAGAAAATGATGAAAAAAACAAACAAAAGTGTCTGTCAATAGGTGTAGAATAATTTTTGAACATTAGAGAAAACACCTGGTTACAGTGATTCTCAACAAACATTTTCGCTTTAGAGACCCATCATGCTTGTTTAATTGTTTATTATTAATTATTAATAATTTGTTTTGAACCACAAGCCAAATCAATGTCATGATTTTCATAGAATTTTTATTTATTATTACTTTGGTCAATTTCAACTTATTTCTTTTTAATTGGAGGGTACGAATAATTCTGAGCACGACTGTATGTGGACCCCCAGCAAGTAGACGTAAATGACTCATTTTAAGAAAATAAACACATAACGGTTATTCTAGTGCAGCGATTACACATCAGTAGAAATGCAGTTTTGAATTATATATCACATTTTCCTGCCATTGACCTTTGATTTTTCTACACACTGTACCTTTAAATTTAGGTGAATGTAACTTTTTAGCTCCATGAAGTTTGCAGGAATATTTGAATAAACCAGCCTTGCATCACTTCCCTGCAGCCTGGCCACGTTTTCTCAGCTTATGTGGATAAGCAGAAGAAAACCCAGAGCCTGACGTGACAGACGGGACATCCCAGAACGTTCCTGTCCACCAGCTGACAGAAATATGACGACCGCTGAAAACCAACGGTTACTTTCTGTTGAAGTCATTTTCAGAGACGAACTCATTCCATCGTCTCTCCCACAAAGCCGAGGCCTTTTCCTGCTGCGCTGCTGACAAAGCGCTGTACCTGAGAGACAGATGGACGGATCAGGGAAGCATGGTCACATGCATGTGTGCGCCAAGGTTATTATAGTTAACTAAAACTACGAAGAAACAAAATGAAATAAAAATAAAAATGACATTTTTTCAAAAAACGATAACTGAAACTGTATTGTGTCTTTAAAAAACTAACTAAAATTATTGTAAAAACATCCTTAGTTTTAGTTTTTGTTAATTTATTTAATACATAAGCTTTTTGGATTAATATGAAATCTATTTCTATTAAATCTATTTACTTTGCTTTTATTTGAAGAGACTTTCTGATGATTTTGAATGTCACACCAGACAATAACCTATAATTTACGGAAAAAAAATCCCCAAAACTAAAACTGAAACTAGTAAAAACTAAACTAAAACTAACCTTTTTTCAAAAAATAAAAACTAGTAAATCTCCTCAAAAAACGAACTAAAACTAACTGAATTGAAAAACAAAAAGTCAAAACTAAATAAAAACTGAAACGAATTAAAAATCCAAAACTACGATAACCTTGTGCACGGTTCAGTCGCTCAGTCTCACCTGATGGAGTTTATAGCCAGCTGTTTCAGCGAGCCTAGATGAGATTTAATGCCTCCAAATCCCACAAAAGCTTCGTAGAAGTCGTAAGAGAGACCAGAAGCACCGAACATGGCGGGGTCGTCCGAACTGACGACCACGGGGTGATTTTCTGACATCAGCACCGCTGCCGGATGGTTCCTCAGATCTTTCACCAGCATCAACACCTGAATGAGGACACCGTGTCTGTGAGGTCGTCTGGTTGCAAGACGAGCTTCAGGTGAATGAAACCAGCATGTGGGAGGTGGGAGGTGGTTTTCAGGAGGTCTGTACCTGGTTGGAGATGGGACACACTTCCACAGCGACCCCTTTCTTCCTGGACAGGTCTTTGGCCACCGGATGGCGAAGCAGTGCAAATCCATGTCCGATACGCGATGTGTTCAATAGCAAAGAGTCCAGCAAGTTCTGATCCACCTCGGTGCCCTCCAGGTCTGAACACGGGGGAGGGAAACAACGTTTAACTGCTTGTATTTACTCCCCCCGGATTACAGACTGAAAAAAGACAGTTTAGTTTTGCATTTGACTGAATTGCAGAACATACTGTAGCCCTGTTCTGACGGGATTAGGATTACCAGGGACCACATGTCATGTAACAAATAAATTACCCCCCCCAACATCTGTTTTTTCCGTTGCGCATTCGAACGGGATAACTGAAGTCTGAGATTTAACTCAAGTTCCCAGACATCTAGCAGAGATGATGTCAGTGTGCTGCATATTGCGTAACATCTGTTACAAGCAGCACGTGATCATTCAGGGACAAATGTGTTAATAACTCACGGACAGTCGTCACCAACGCTTTAAGAAGTTGCACCATGTCTGCATGTTGTCCAAACGTTTCTCACTGCGGGAACGGGACCGGGGAAACTTCCCCCGATCACTCCCCATTCCAAAGATAATCATAAACATAATTATTTAGAAGGAAAACCTTCTTTCAGCCTCCGTTTTTCCCCAAAAAGGAAATGAAACAAATACCGCCACATCAGAGATGTCCATTCGCATTGGATTGGTATCATCAGAGGAACCTCTGAGTTTAGCAAATTAAAGCAGGTATTTTACGGGGGAGATAATTACATCGCAAATCACAGACATGGCCGAGTCACACAGGATTTAAATCACAGACAATTATTACAAATTCCATGTGGTCCCTGGATAATACTGATCCCTGATGAAGAAAAACAGAATATGCAGGAGGCAAACGCCTTTTCTGAAAACAGCGTTGTAGAAGGTTTGACAGCAGAACAGGGCCCCCTCGGAAACGAGATGTTTCATCTCAACAAATAAATTTCAAACTAAATGATCTGCAGGACCCTCAAGGACACAACCTGAGTGGTCACCCAGTCCAGTAGCTGCTGGACACTTTCAGGGGGGCAGAAACCCTTTTTAGGGACATTTTCTCGGCAAAATGTGAAAACTATGTTGCAGCAGCAGTTAAAGGAATAGTACACCCAAAACATGATTAGCCTTCATTTTCTACTCACCCCCATGCTGAACAACACTCCGGAGTACTTTTTTGATATCTCAAATGCATCTGGAGATCTGGGAGGCTTCTTGCTGTCTGCTGACATTCAAATAATGGAGATCCCCAGCGCCCGAGGCAAAAAGGTCCATAAAAGTCCACAAAAAACGTGTCAATATTCCTCCATACTGCTCGTCCAATGTAATCCAAGTGTCCTGAGTGGGTAGCGTCCAGAATTTACTCGAAACGAAGTCATTTAGAATGTTTCTAGAGCCTGAACAGTAGTGTATAGGGTTTCCTAAAAGCGTGCGCCTACGAGTTCACGACTCTACGGAAACCGCGGCAGATCAAACCAGATGAAAGTGCGCATTCAGCGTCTGCTCTGCCGATAATGCAAGCGTAGAAGAAGAAGTTCCGCTTTTCACCTGTTTATTTTCTGCCGTGAGCCAGGTGAGCTCTTTGCACAGGTAAACAGCAAATTTCTTCTTCTACGCTTGCATTATCGGCAGAGCAGACGCTGAATGCGCACTTTCATCTGGATTACACTTGGATTACATTGGACAATACATTATTAGAATGTCAGCAGACAGCAAGAAGCCTCCCAGATCTCCAGATGCATTTGAGATATCAAAAAAGTACTCCAGAGTGAGTAGAAAATGAAGGCTAATCATGTTTTGGGTGTACTATTCCTTTAATGTTTGTTCCTGGATGACAAGAGCAAAATACAGTTTTCATTAAAGTGTGTGAGAAACATTTAAACAGTTTTTTCCTAGGGATGTCCTGATACTTTTTTGCCGACCGAGTAGAAGTACGAGTACTTGCATTTGAGTACTTGCCGATGCCAAGTACCGATCTGAGTACCTAATTTATGGGGATAAGTGAAATAAGTGAAAGGCGTTTCTTTTTTTTTCTTTTTGGGTATTTGTTTTAAATAAAGAGAAGCGTCTCTGCAGCTCAGGTGTGATGCGGGCGTGTTTGTTTGTTGCAGGTGTCGCAGCCTCCGGAGCTCGTGTGTGGGTGGAGACCAGATCACGTCTGTGACGGCGCATCTCTCCGTCAGTGCCTCTGAGAGAAAACTGTATCAGGTCATATAACGTTAAACAATCACCTGACTTCCTCTGATCAGGTCTGATTAGCAGCTGCAGACCGACCGAGCTGCAGGTGCTGCGTTCACAGCTGCAGCATCACAACCAGAGACGGGAAACAGTCCGCTCAGCCGCTCCCTGAGACAAACGTACGATTTTAACTGTTAAAACAAGAAACAACAGCATTGATTTGTTTTTTTCTTTCGTAAATGGCCATGGTATAAGCGGGATACTACCCGTAAGAGATAAAATAAATAAAAGCTACAATAAGCTTTGCTGTATTTCAGCATCGTCATAAGTTTACATATTTAAAGGTACAGTCCGAAGTTCCCCCCGTAAAAAATAAACGTTAGACTTCAGCAAGTGAAATCCGTCTCAAAACCCGCCTTTGGGCCTCTACTCGCGTGCCGTGGTGCGTTTGAATGCAACTCTCTCCCCCCCTGCCTGTAATTCGCTCTTTTGTTTCGTTCTGGTCTGGTCGGGACGTTTCTAGGGGGAGATTTCTGTTTATATCGGCAGCCAATAACAGAGCTAAGAGCATGACGCTGTGTGGAAATAAGCTCATGATTGGAGCAGACGCCCGTCACTCAAACTCTCGAAGGAAAAAGAAAGAAAGGATGGAAACACCGTGGATGCGCCGAAGAAAAGGTAAGAGCTTCAGATAATTTAGTTTGGAAAACCAGGTTAATATTAGTTTGGCTTGTAGCTGCTTCTGAGCTCTGAAGGAGAAGCTTGAAGTTGAATAGGCTAGAACGAGGCGGCCATTAGCCTGAGAGGGAGGAGCGCTAAGTTTGAATGCTGTTTGCAAACAGAAACGCTGGAGGATCTTCGGACTCTACCTTTAAACTCGTACCAGCTTAAAAAACATAAACTTGGAAAGTGTAGGAAACAGAATTAGCAGGAGACTGACCACCGACAAACTGAATCCTGAATGAAACATCTGAAACTGTATGTCTGTATGTGGGGGAACCGCAGGTCCGGTGGGAGGGAGGGGGGGGGGTATCCCAGGAACATGATCCGGGTCAGATATATTTTCTGTCCTCGTGTAATGGAGAGCCTCTTCTAATTTAAAAAAGACGTGAACTCAAAGCCGCCGCTCATATTGAAGAGTATTTATCTGTCAGCATGGCGGCGTAAACACAGCGAGTCACGTGACGTCCAGTATCGGGAGCAAGTATCTCACGAGTACGAGTACAGCATCGGTATCGGGACATCCCATGTTTTTTCTGTAAACGGTGATGACTTCCAGATCGGTTCTGGACCGGCGGCGTCAGATTCTGCATCAAGCACCGATGAGCTCACCGGTCTCTCCAGCGTGGAAGAAGTAAGGAAGTGGGATCCCTTTCTCAGCAGGCAGCGACAAGGCTTCTCTGAAATACCACAGGGGTCTTCCTCTGTCCTCCCGACCCACCTTTTCATGCACATGGAAAATTACAACCTTTCCTGCAGAAGCCTCCTCACTTTTACATCTTTAAAGGAGTAGTACACCCACAGAATGATGGTCCTTCATCTTCTCCTCATCCTCATGCTGAGCAAGACTCTGGAGCACTTTTTTAATATCTCAAATGCAGCCGGAGCTCCGGGGGGGGGGGTTTCATTTCCCCCTGACTTTCATATAATGAAGTTCACCGGCCCTTGAAGCAAAAAGGTTCATAAAAGTCCACAAAAACTTGTCAATATTCCTCCATACTGCTCGTCCAATGTAATCCAAGTGTCCTGAGTGGGTAGCGTCCAGAATTTACTGGAAACAACGACATTTAGTAGATTTTTATAGCATAATCAGTAGAACATCACACTTCAGTGATGCGTTAATGGCACTACCGAAGCCTACAGGCTATAAAAATCTCCTACTGTATTTTCCAGACTATAAGTCGCATCAGTCAAAAAATGCATCATGAACAAGAAAAACCATATATAAGTCGCACTATTTGAGTCATACT
Organism: Atherinomorus stipes; assembly: GCA_023101725.1. Classification (NCBI taxonomy): domain Eukaryota; kingdom Metazoa; phylum Chordata; class Actinopteri; order Atheriniformes; family Atherinidae; genus Atherinomorus; species Atherinomorus stipes. Next base: position 107,525 of record JALJCO010009279.1, on the reverse strand, counting down.
TATTAAAAATATGGTGATATTCTCATTTTTCATATCCTTCTTATTCGTGCTAAAAATGAGCGAATCAGTCCAGTTCCAAAGTTAATGCCTGTAAATGATCATAAACATCATAACTAAGAAGGATAAACATGTTATTTGAGGATTTGTTCCACCGTACAGGCAGATGTCCAAAATGAACTCCTCTCACTGAGATGAGGCTCATTTGGATTTTTTTCCCTTGGAGCAGAATATAGTTGTCACAAGTTTAGAGCGCCCTCTTCTGACATAAGACCAGAGGTTGCGCTAGACTTTTTCGTTGTCCGTCATTTTGACTGACAGGGTCATAAAAATCCAGTCATAATCTATTTCTTACCCGTCACTTTAATTAAAATATATACATATAATCACAACATATTCGGTAGCATTTTTCCATTAAATGCTTGGTTGCTCAGTTGGTGCCGAAGACTGATTACTTTTTTGTCCCTCATCTTCCACTGCATCACTCTTCCTTTTTTTCGCCTCTTTTGTCAACACTATCGTCATTATTGGGCTTTTTGAAGAAGCTTCAGACACTAAGCTGCTGTGACATTTTTCCGAGTGAACCCAACAGGCCATGCATCAAGAGAGACAATATGCTAACTCGCCATCTAGTGGTCAGGAGTGTAAATTGCAATCTGTCAAAATGACTGACGGCCTTCAGATTTTTCTGTCACCGTTTAAAAAAAACGGTCAATTACGGAAAATATTCGGTTAACGCGACCCCTGCATAAGACGGTAATTTACTCCTTCATGTCAGTCAGTATGAACTGAGACTTAAAAATATGCTAAATTGTTTGATATATAAGTCGCACTGGACTATAAGTCGCACAAGCCGCCAAACTATGAAAAAAGTGTGACTTATAATCCAGAAAATACGGTAAATGACGTCGTTTCCAGTAAATCCTGGACGCTACCCACTCAGGACACTTGGATTACATTGGACGAGCAGTATGGAGGAATATTGACAAGTTTTTGTGGACTTTTATGGACCTTTTTTGGTTCGAGCGCTGGTGAACTCCATTATATGAAAGTTGGGGGGGGGAACAAAAACCTCCCCGGATCTCCGGCTGCATTTGAGATATTAAAAAAGTGCTCCAGAGTCTTGCTCAGCATGAGGATGAGGAGAAGATGAAGGACCATCATTCTCTGGGTGTACTATTCCTTTAACAGCAACCTCCAGAAACATTTTCATAGAATAACTGAAGCAGCTTCTCACCAGGTCGAAACCAGCCAGAATATCGGGGAAATCTCTCTGCAGTTTCATGGCTTCCTCCACGACCGCAGTCATCACCGATGCGTTCACGCCTCTGAAGTTACACAAACACCCTCTCAAAGTTTTACTCCACCGTCACGTGACTCAACGATAAGCGCTCACATCTGTTTTTCAGACATTCAGGGTCACCTGTGGACCGTAAAAATGATCTTCGTTCCAAAGAAGTCCGGGTGCTTTTCTGTGAACTGCCTGGTGATGTCCTGGTAGGTCCTCAGCGTCCAGGCTCTGCCGTGGGTGCTGCCGTCCAGCTCGTAGATCTGTGCAACCAGGAAGGCCGAGTCAATGCACACTGCAAAAACTCACATCTTACCAAGTAGATTTTTCTCATTTCTAGTCAAAATATCTCATCACACTCAGAATAAGACAAAATTAACTAAAGAGAAACATTTCAGTGAGATATAGGAACTTGATTTAAGGCAATGCATCTTATTAAAGAAATCTTATCAAGAACATTTTCTATTTTCTGTTTTATTGGTAGAATTTATTTATTTTTTGCTTATAACAAGCAAAAAAATCTTGTCCACTCTTAAAGGGGAAGTTCAGGATTTTTGACATAGGGCCTCATTTTCAAGTGAGCCATAATACTACTTATCACTGAAGACAGTTTCAACATATTTCATTCATTATTCTAGTTCCAGGAGGTTGCTAATGCTAATGCTAGTGGAAGTCAATAGGAATCTGCTAGCCTGTCATTAAAACCAATCTTATCCACTCCACAGAAGATCAGAGGCAAATCAGAAAGCCTATCTGTGTAAATGCCGTGTTAAACTAGTAAACTCGTGTGTTAAAAAAGTAAAAATAGCCCTGTATGACAAATGTTGTATTACATATTGAGGAACTAGTTTCTTACCAGCTTACTACCTTTATCAGTATATTTCGGTTCATAGAGACATGGTGACAGTTAGTTTGACGAAAAAAGTTCAAAATCATCTTCAAAATCCGACATATCCTCGTGCCTTTCAGACGTGGTCGTTTTTTAGACTATATTTGTGTAATCAGATTCCTTCATGCACGTAGCAGCAGATGACATCACTCTGCTGCCAAATACAGGAAGTAAAACTTTGTAAAGTTTCTCAGCAGCAACAATCAAAATACAACAAAACGCAGGTTAGTTTGATTTGTAAAATTATTCTGTTAACACGGCATTTACACAGATAGTCTGAAGTTAGAAATGATTTGTCTCGGATCTTCTGTGGAGTGGATAAGATTGTTATTAATGACAGGCTAGCAGATTCCTATTGACTTGCACTAGCATTAGCATCGGCGACCCACTGGAACTAGAATAATGAATGAAATATGTTGAAACCGTCTTCAGTGATGAGTAGCATTCTGGCTCACTTGAAAATGAGGCCCTATGTCAAAAATCATGAACTTCCCCTTTAAAATAAGTTAAAAAAAAAAAAAAAACGATTTTTTTGCTTGTAATAAGCAAAAAAAAAAATAAAAATTGTCTTGATAAGATTTCTTAAAAAAGGATTCATTGCCTTAAAACAAGTTCCTATATCTCACTGAAATGTTTCTCTTTAAGTAATTTTATCTTATTTTGAAAAACTTAATGAGAAAAACAAACTTGGTAAGATTTGAGTTTTTGCAGTGTGCTGGACATCACATGGACATGAAGCGCACCTCTGGAAGGAGAGCCCGCAGCTCCAGATACATGACGTTGTCCTCGTAGAACTGCGTGAGGCCTTGGTAGTAATAATCCCTGAACACCGGAGCATACGTGACCAAACCCCACACAGCGAGGAAGGTCTGTTCAAAGCTGTCCCATACCACGTCCTGACTGGAGTACGCCGCCTCCGGGTCCTCGTCCGTGAACAGCGTCAGGTTGCGCATGATGCTGGGAAGAAGAAGAAAACCATGTTGGAGAGCTCGTTCACTTCCCATTATTGGCCTGTTAACTAGTGATGCACGACACTGGAATTTTGGCCAATATCGGATACACCAATATTTTAAAACTCATGTGGCCGATAACCGATATCGATACCGATATTAAAGCTGGGGAAAAAAAAGCAGTAATGGCAAATAGCAGTTGTGTTATCCATTTCCGACTCTTTGAAAAATAGGGGTGGGAAAAAATATCGAAACACTAAAATATCACGATATTTTCATATGCCGATATCAAAGCGATATTTTAAAACGTGGTATCGATCTATTTTACTTTCAAAATCTTGCGAGATTTCATCATTCTGTTACAAAATCTCACGATATTTCATGAATTCTCTCGAGATTTCATAACAGAGTGATGAAATATTGCGAGATTTTTTTAGTGAAATAGATTGACACCGCGTTTTTTAATTTTATTATATCAGCAAATGAAAATGTTGCAAAATTTTTGTGAATTCTCGTGAGATTTTGTTACATAACAATGAAATATTGCGAGATTTTGTTAGTGAAATAGATTGATACCGCGTTTTTGAATGTTATTATATCGGCATATGAAAATATCGCGATATTTCAGTGTATCAATATTTTTTCATACCTCTAGTCTTTAGAAGTTTTAAAGTCTGTAAAAAAGAACTTTTTTAAGAAGTTTTTTTTTTTTCCTTTTTAGACTTCAGAAACAGCAGGCTGATTGGTTAAATATCGGTAGGGTGGCTGATATCTGATACTCAGTTTTAAGGCCGATATAGGCCGATACCGATAGGAGGCCGATTATATCGTGCTCCCCTACTGTTAACATATCAGGCAGCATATAAAAAACCAAAAAGTATCAGGACCAAAGTTATTATAGTTAACTAAAACTAATGAAAAAACAAAAACTAAAATTAAAAGAACATTTTTGTTAAGTGAAATAAAAATAAAAATGACAGTTTTTTAAAAAAAACAATAATTAACTGAAACTGTATTGTGTCTTTACAAAACTAAAATTATTGCAAAAACATCCTTAGTTTAAGTCTGTAAATTTATTTAATACATAAATCTTTTGGGTTGATATAAAATCTGTTTGTATTTAATCTTTTTACTTTCCTCTACCGTTTTTACTCTGAGTGACTTTTAAGATGATTTTGAATGTCACACTAGAAAAAAAGAAGAAGAAAACTAACACTGAAACTAATTAAAAATCCAAAACTATTATAAACTTGATCAGGACGACCAGTAATGGTCAATACTGCCTCAAGTCTACATACTCCTCTATTCATAATTAAAGGTCACAGCTACACCTTTTTCATCAGAACAATTAATTTCTCAAAAAGTAATACATCCACAGAACATCTAGAGAGTTACAGAATAAAAGTATTAATTTTACTACAAGAGAAGATTATTGCATATAGATGATTGTTTCATCATCGATTTTGACGGGTCCAAAATATATAAATATTTACAGTCGTCCTCAAAATTATTCATACCCTTCTGTTGAAGAAAAGGCTAAACTCACAATAGTTATTCAAATAAGAAGAAACTAATAATAAATAAAAATTTACAAAAAATATAATTTAGTGAAATAAAATATTGCTTTTGAAGTGGAGTTTAAAATAATAAGAATAAAAAATTAAACAAACGAAACTGTCCAAGACCATATAGAGCGTCCTGCTCACGGACACTGGGAGCAAAATACCTGCCAAACGGTGCAGAAATATCAGTTATCAATACAGAAAACACCTGATTACAGTGATTCCTTCGTGTGTGCTCAACAAAGTTTTAGTTTAGGAGCCACATCGTGCTTGTTTACTTGAGTTTTGTGTGTGTGTTTGTTTTTTATAAATACTGAAAAATTATAATTTTTTTAAATCAATTTTATTTACTTTATATTTTATACATCATTACTTTTGTCAATTTTAACGTATTTCATTGACAGCTGATTTTTCCCCGTCTTTAATGGGAGGAGATGAATAATTTTGAGGACTATGTCTGATTACCATGTCAACTTGTAGACTAACAGATTCAGCACGTGTTAGTGCGCCACCTGCTGGTGGGGAGGAATTAAACTATCACCTTTAATGACCCAACTGTTTATCCCACATATGTTTTTATTTAATTCTTCTCCAATAACACGTTTTTGAAATCAGAGCAAAAGAAAATCTACAAAACTACTTTTAAAAAATATTGTTGAATTTAATCTTCCATCTGGGCAAACAAAAGTTTAAACAGACATCAACACAAAGGCGCATTATCCTGACATGAAGAAAAGGAAAGTCACCTGTCGTCTAGCTCTGTGGTGTTGACCATCTTGGCCCGGAGGCTTTCCAGCAGCATCCAGGGGGAGCAATGCGCCAGAGGTTTGGGCCACTGGGACGAGAAGATGAACCTGACGGACTTGTTATCAGTGCAGCACATATAGCAGTGCGGCCGATACGTGGCGTTCCTCACCAGCCACTCCACGTCCACCATGGAAAAGTCGTGGACATGCAGAGCTGCGCCTGAAAGACAGTTAGAGAGAAACTCACAGTAGGAAGCTTTTAAATGATTTACTATGTGAGGAAATACCAATCCTGATGTGTTTACGCATCTTTGGTGTTTATACCACAGTTAGTGTGCATTATTTCTGTATATACGCACACCTGGGGAGATCACAACAGTTCCTATACTCAAACATGTTTAGTGAGTTTAATAAAGTGAATAAACATTTGTCATTAAATGTTTACTCTGTGGGACTGTGGTATAAACGGATTACACAACTCGGATCCGTGCGTTATACAGTTTTAATGCACGAGGCGTAGTCTGAAAACTATAATGCACGGCTCCTCGTTTTTAATCCTTACATAAACTATTCCTTCCTCATCGTGAGGAAGATACACAACTGTCTTCAATAAAGTAAAAACAATGGGGGAACAATACTGTGGATTAATGTTCCAATTAATCCATCAACTGGATGATTGCAATGATAACAAAACTAATAACACTCAAAATAAAATAAAAATGTAAAACATCTGGAAACCTTTGATCTATTTGTTGAAATTCTACATGATTTTATTTACTTACAGTTGTCCTCAAAATTATTCATACCCTCCAATTAAAGAAGGAAAAAAATCATCTGTCAGTGAAATAAGTTGAAATTGACAAAAGTAATAATAAATAAAAATTCTACGGAGATCATGACACTGATTTTTCACAAGAGGGTTAGGACCACTGAAAAAGAAATTAAACTTCTGAGAAAAAAGTCAAAATTCTGATTTTTTCCAGAACATTAAAAAAAAAAAAAAAATTCACGAAATTATTTTCCAAGTCAGAATTCTGACTTTGATCTCAGAATTCTGACTTTTTGAAAAAAAGTCAGAATTCTGACTTTGATCTCAGAATTCTGACTTTTTTCCAGAATATATATATATAAAAAAAAAAAAAAAAAAAAATCAGGAAAAAGTATTTTTTTCCAATTTCTGAAAAAAAAGTCAGAATTCTGACTTTTTTCCAGAATATAAAAAAAAAAAAATCTGGAAATTTTTCTTGTCAATTTCCGAAAAAGTCAGAATTCTGACTTTGATCTCATAATTCCGAGAAAAAAAAAGTCAGAATTCTGTCTTTTCTCAAAATTTTAATTGTTTTTTTTCAGTGGCCCTAATCCTCTTCCGTAGATTTATATTGTGGCTCACAAGAAATATTAAAAACAAACAAGCAAACAAGCATGATGCGGCTCTGAAGCTAAAATTTTGTTGAGCAACACATTGGCCCTGTCCCAGTACCCACACTAAACCCTACGGTCCTGTATGAGTGTGCACGTGGCAGAAGTGCACATTAAGGGCTGGATGTGCAGGTTAGTGCGGGAAAAAGGCAGAAGTGGGACAGAGATGTTCCTCCATCATCTTTCACCACAACGTCATTTCATATCATCACTTCCAAACTCAGCTTCATCTCTGTTCCCGGTGAAAAGACGTCATTTTCAGACCTAAACTGAATAAAGTTCATTTTATCTGTTCTGGTAAAATATTCTTATATAATCCACACGTGTTTAATTAATAAACAAATGAATTACTGAACTAATTTCTATTATTGTTAGCATAGAATGTCCATGTCAGGTAAACAAGTCTCCCTTGTTAAAGACGCTGCATCTCAATGGGACGTACCTGTGTAAATAAAGTTTTAATAAAATAATTGTAGCTACTTTTATCAGTTAACTGATAAATGTCATTATTCAAATGCTGTGAATTTTAATATTAAAGCATATTTTGAAGTAACTGGACAAACCTCAGTCATTATTTCATCTACAGCAGTAAAAGATGACATATTTCATCACCAAACATGGCCACGTTCCACCTTCATGGTTCAAACGTCACATGCAGCAATGAATTATGGGCAATATATCACTGCAATCAGGTGTTTTCTGTAACGTCCAATCAGACGTCTGCACCTGTTGACAGGTATGTTGGTCCATGTTCATGAGAAAGGTGCTCATGTGTCTGGGACAGGTTTTTTTTTTTTTTTAATAATTATTTTCAACCACAAGTCAAAATCAAATTTTTATTTCACTAAATTTTAATTTAGTAAATTTTTATTTATTATTAGTTTCTTTAGTTTCTTGTAACCTGAATTACTGTTGTGAATTTTCTTTAATTAGAGGGTGTGAATAATTTTGAGGACGACTGTAGATGTATCTCATATTCTGGTCTATCCATCACATTCACACATTCTGAAGTTCTTCGGAGTAACAGGGACTTTTCTACGTGCTGGACCGCCGCTGATGCAACAAGATTCACCAAAATCACCAAATCTTGCAGGATCTCGGTGCTCTATTATGAAATCTTGCAAGATTTAGTTAGTAGAAATATTGGTATGAAAAAACCTGCTACTGATATTTTCCGTAATTTATTTCAGATTTGCATAAAAAAGAAAAAAGGCTGGTGTCTAAATAAATAAATAAAAAAGCCCACTATAATTATTTTCCATCCTTGTACTTAAAAAAAGCTGAAATGGGGGATGGAAAAAGGACCTGCTCATCCAGTTCCAGCCCCTCATGCAATACAACAATACAAGATTCTTACATAATAATCAAAACGCAAAACAAAATCACATTTTAATGCCGATATCAGCCGATAATATCAAACATTTTTAGTTAATTTCATATAAAATCCACTCTTGGCCTACTTCCACCTAATCTATTTACACATGATAATAAATAAACGACCAAAACTTCCTCATTTTCAGTTTTCCTGCAGCCAGAACTGAGCTGAGGCAAACATGCATTTGTATGCTGCTCCTCCTGCAGCTGCAGAAGCAGTTGAATCTGAGGAAGTTGCTTCTATTTAACTAATTTAACTAATTCAATTAAGCTGTTAACTAATCGAGACAGGAACATCAGACTGCAAATGTTATTGCTGCGCATAATTGCCCCGTTTGAACTGCATTGACTGACTCTTCTAAGATGTTTGTCCTTTAGATGTGAGTCTTAAGAATTGCATTTCCCTGCTTAAACAAAGGTTAAATTTAAAAAAGAAGAAAGAAAAACATACATTCACAACTTTAAATAATATTTTTACAATATGCAGGCATTATTAAATCAGAAACTTTATTCAGTTGGTGTTTTTGTACCTTTCGGCATCTTCTGCATCAGACTGAAGATGGAGCTGGTCCTGATCAGGTTTCTGGCCCTGAAAAAGTGCATGGCGGGGGGGAATTGTGCCCTCGCGACCTCCTCCTGCTTCATTTTAAACAGGTGAGCGTCGAGCAGCCGCTCGGCATCCGTCAGCACCATCTGGCCTCCGGTCTGCATGGACGCCTCCAGCTGGATGAGAGCCTCCCTCTGCCTGGGGTCCGGGATGGACAGTCCGCAGGTCACGGAGCACAGCAGCAAGCCCACCACGGCCACGTGGGGGCGCTGTCGCCGGGCCTCCATCCTTCTGGGAAGGCAGGTCATAAAGCTGATGAGGAAAGAGTAGGGGTGCACGATAATTATCGGTCCGATAACATAAAATTATTAATTATTTAATCATTATTTTATCATTTATTATTATTTAAGTTTTTTTTTTTTTTTTACATATATCAGGATAAATAAAGTATTTTTAATTTAATTTGTTTTCATTCAATCATTCCGATAAGTCCGATATCATGACATCTTGCCCCGATAACATATGTATTATTTTTGTCAGCACGGCGCATTATGAGACTGGAATTATTACCATTTAAAAATGCTTATTAACTACGGCTGGGAAAAATATCAATATACTGAAATATCGCGATATTTTCATATGCACATTTCATATTGATATTTAAAAACTGGATATTGATCTATTTTATAATGAAATCTCACAAGATTTCATTGTTCTCTTACAAAATCTTGCGAGATTTCACAAAAACCCGCAATATTTCATAACAGAACGACAAAATCTCGCAAGATTTAGTAAGTAGAATAGATCGATACCGCGTTTTTAAATATTAATATGAGATCAGCATATGAAAATATCATATTTCAGTATATTTTTTCCTAGCCCTATTATTGACAGAGATAAGTCTGACCTATCAGTCATTATAATTGTTAACAAATAAACTTTTTCAGACTGTGTTAACAGAGTAAATGTTTGAATTTAACTTCTCAGTACATCATTTTCTGTTTTTTATCTTCTCAGTTGTACTTCTTCAGTTTGTCACCCCGATATACGTATTTGCATCAGTTCAACGAGCATTTATTTTTGTATCAGTAAGCAATGCACCTTATTTAAGTTGCTGTGCATTCAAGATATAGAATAGTTTTGTTTGATATCTTTAAGAAAATGTCAAGAGGCTTGCTGATGGTTTTTAACCGGAACAAAATAAGTATTTCTTCATTTAAAGAGTAAAATTATTTTTTGTTTTGGTAATAGTATTGATGTCATGATTAGGTACGTGAATGTTATTATCAGTTATCGGTATCGGCCTTTAGGAGCTGAAATTTATCGGTTTTGAATAAAAGGTGTGAGGTCAGGTTTACTTGCAGATGGAAACTGTTTGCAGAACTGAAATTTGTTGTTCTGCACGAGGTCAGACTAAAGTGACACTTCACCTTACAGCTTTTTATAGAAAAGAAGAAGCAGAACTGCGTGTTTCTTCATATTTAACCACGTTTAACCACAGTAAACTGCACAGAGTACAAATAAAACGTCAAATAAGATCAATTCAGATGTTTTTTGTGCGCAAAATGAAGAAGAAAAACAAAGGAAGACTGCGGTTGTGGTTTAAGGAGGGAAATTTTGGTTTTAAAGAACTGAAAATAGACTGAATTTACGTTACCTTGCAGTAACTGCTGCTGTGGAGCCTGAAGTCTGTAAAAATGCTGTATCGTAACGGCAGTGTTAACAATAATGTCCCCACAGCTCGCGACAGTTCTGTAAACAGCCCACTCGTGAGTCGCTTCAAAAACAAGCGGTCGCGAGAGTTTCCTCGACGGTGTCAGCTAGAAATACCTTCATGGTTTAAAACAGCAGCGTGTTTTATCGCGACAGCTTCCAAAATAAAGTACGAAACAAAAGAAAAACGCTGAGGATAAAACAGCGAAAACTGCGGTACAGTCGGGCTGACAGATATGACTCAGGGGTTTGTTTCCCCCAGAGCGTAGTCTTCCAGGCAGCGTAGCCCCGCCCCCTCTGCGCTGATTGGCTGACGTGTCATGAGGCAGCCAGAGCCTTCGATAATTCGGCTGCTTGGGTTGGTGATGTCAACCGTTGTGTACAAGACAAAATCCAGGGCAAAATATTCAATGTTTCTCTTTGGGGAAAACAAACACGAAATTTTGACGACTTACGGGAGTAAATAATAGATTTAAACATGTAGAAATACGCGTAAAGAAACTAATGTGATCTTTGTAAGACATGCTATGTTTAGCAAGACATGAAAATGTACTTTTTAAGGTTTTAAGTTGGCCAAACAAACCAGACTATGGTGGTCTGATGAACGGAGTCCCGAGAAACAAACAGTCGTCCTCAAAATGATCCAATCCAACCCCTCCAATTAAAGACAAGGCTACATTCACAATAGAAATCAAAATAACAAGAAACTAATAATAAATTAAAAATTTGCAAGATTATAATTTAGTGGAAAAAAAACATTGCTTTTGAATTTTGCTTGGAAAAAATATTTTTTAAACAAAGAAAACTGTCCCAGTCACAGTGGACCAAAATACCTGTCAACAGGTATTTGGAGCCCCATCATGCTTTATTACTCGTTTAATTATTATTTTTTAAAAATCTTTGTTTTCAATTTCTTTTAAAACCACAGTTCAAAATCATTGTCATGATTTTCAAAGAATTTTTATTCATTATTACTTTTGACAATTTCATCTCATTTCACTGACAGCTGATTTTTTTCCTTCTTTAATTTGAGGGTATGAATAATTTTGAGGGCTGTACATTTAGAATAGATAAAAAGTCTGAGCAGACAAAACTTTCACCCTCGTTCTTCCATTTAATTATTTAAGATGGTTGCAAAGTTATTGATAAAAATGGGTTTTAAAGAAATAAACATTTTATTGTCATGTTTTTCATTTTTCAGAGCTTAGTTGTGAAACAAACAGCTTAATCAGGCTCAGTTTAAGTATCTTAATTACATGCCTCATTTGCATATTTTATGCTGCCAAGTTTGCCCTCCCTAAGCCTGAACAAAAGAATATATTACTTGTAAGCTTACAAAGAGCCTCTTGGAAATAAAGGGGGGAAACGGGCCTGCAGAGAGAACAGCACCGACTCCTGCAGACGTAAAAACTAACAGCATTCACTCTGGAAGCGTCCATCAGGAAGATGAGCACTAATTGAAAGCGATGGTGTTGCGCTCTAATACTGCATAATCTTTCACTGGCCCTTTTATTTTAGCATATTTGGCCTCTCAGTTTCTTAAAGTCATTATATATTAAGTTCTAAACTAAATGGCATAACTTTTTCTTTATTTTCAGCACTGTTAACAGCAGCAACAAAGATGCACTGTTATAATTCACAGCTAGTTAAACAGACAAACTCTTGTTTAAGAAAAGTTTTTTATTTCTAAGACAGTATAGAAAATACTCCATTCCATTTCCAAAATAATCTATGTCAGTCAGATAAGAACATGTAAACGTCACTTAAAAATAAAAGATACAGGGTTGTTTTTTTTGTTTTTTCCTTTTCCTATGCCACCGTGCTACTGAGGTAAAGGACAACTGCTCAAAAACACTTAAAACATCAAGAGAAAAGAGAAAGATGTCATATTTATATTAAAACAAGTCCAAAAATGTACAAAAATTATTAAAAGAGCAAATAAATATGATTCACATTTAATCACGTCTAAATGGTCACTAGTGCAGAGAAATGACAGCAGAGTAAAAGTGAGAGTTGAATGCACACTTCCAGTCGTCTGGTGCTGAATCTACACACCAGAAACACACACACGCACACACCTGTACACAATAAGACAATATCACTATATTATATATCTCCCACGACATATTTCAGCACCTGTGTAAAACTGAGAGCTGGATAATCACATTTAAAGTAAGGTGGTCAGTCAGCACCTGAACTGGGTACAGAAATCCAACACGACGCTAAAATCATCTAAGGCCATTTCACTACAGTTCTACGATGTAAAAGTGGCGCTGAACTACTCAGCTGGTCATAAACCTGCTGTCGTCTGGCAGAAGAGGGAAGTGGAGGGCCTCTGTAGATGCCGTGGAGCGGCCAGGTGAGGTAGATGCATTTCTTATCATTACTAAACTGCACTAGTTAAGCTGCGACGACAGAAAAATCCTCCCAGTCCCACCAGTTTGTAAAAAGATGACGAGAACCAGAATTACAACTAACTGTCAGAAAATGGTGCAGAATAAGAGATGAGATCACTGCAAAAACTCAAATCTTAAAGTATATTTTCCTCATTTCTAGTCAAAACATCTCATTATACTCAAAACAAGACAAAATCACATAAAGAGAAACATTTCAGCAAGTTAGAAAAACTTGTTTTGAGGCATCTTATTCAAGAAATCAAATGTATTTTTTCCACTGGCAGAATTTTTTGCCAGTGGAACAAATACATTTTGTATCTGCCAATGGAACAAGTGAGGTTTTCTGATAAGATTTCTTGAAATAAAATGCATTTTGTCTTAAAACAAGTTCCTAAATCTCACTGAATTGTTTCTCTTTAGTTGATTTTGTCTTTTTTTTTAAGTATAAAGAGATGTTTTGACTAGAAATCAGACAAATATACTTGGTAAGATTTGAGTTTTTGCAGTGCAGATCATTAAATCCAGCATCTTCATGATCCACAGCTACAGTCCCATTTTCCTTATGTTGCTCCTCCTTCAAATAGCTCATAATAATACCCGTATATAGAAACTGTACACCCTGAGGATAACCTTAGTATAGGCGTTAGGAAGAGGAAGCACTCAAAGGAGCATGAAAATGGCGGGGCTGTAGAGGAACAAAGACCTAAAGCTAGAAACCGGTGGGGGTGCAACAAGTGTCACACTTTAAAAGTAAAAGGGAGAAAAACTAGAGGACGATGTCGCGCGTTTGTTCTGTGTATCAGGGGGTGGGAGGTCTCAGCAGTGTGGGGGCTCAGCTCCATACTTTCCAAGCAGGGACGAATATAAGACACTAAAAGGCCACTCAGATGTCGGATATCCAGACTGACAAAATCCATAGTGCATCACAGAGAATCGGGTACATGTAGATACAAATAGCACCGTTCCGCCGGCCCCTCTCCGCTAAGACATTCTGAAAAAGGAAGGCAGCTTTGAAAGATGCAGAACTGCAAAAACTCCAGTCTTACCAAGTAGATTTTCCTCATTTCTAATCAAAATATCTCATCACACTCAAAATGAGACAGAATTACCTAAAGAGAAACATTTCAGTGAGATAAAGGAGCTTGTTTAAAGGCATATGCCCCCCCAGTCCCCTGAGTTGGACAAGTGGGCAGAAGTGTTTTCTACCTGACCCAGTCATTCTCTGAATCTGGCAGCACTGACTTTAGCTTAGCTTAGCTTAGCATAGTTGCTGTAATCGGGTGGTTCCAACTAGCACCACTTGTTGAAAGTGAACTTATTAACCTTTTTTTCCCCAGTTACGTTTCGTGATCCGCACATTCTGACCGAGTACAAACGAGAAGCCGATTTCACATCAAAGGACTGACTAGACGGCATTTGATAGGGGAACTATATGCCGCGGAAGTACAGGCCAATCACAGGGAAGCACCGCGGTTAGCAGCAAAGGCAGCACGCATGTGCAGCACCCCAAACTTCCGTAAACATGGTTGCCACCGGATGCTGCGCATGCGTGCTGCCTTTGCTGCTATCCGCGGTTGATTAGTTCACTTTCGCCAAGTGATGCTAGTTGGAAACACCAGATTCCAGCAGCTACGCTAAGCTAAGCTAAGCTAAGCTAAGCTAAAGTCAGTGCTGCCAGATTCAGAGAATGACTGGGTCGGTTAGAAAACGCTTCTGTCCATTTGTTCAACTCAGGGGACTGCGGGGGGGTAAGTTTCACCCAAAACTAAGTTTTTGCATATTACAAGCAAAAAAAACAAACACTTTTTACTTATTTTAAGAGTGGCCAAGATTTTTTTTGCTCGTAATAAGTAAAAAATTCTGCCAACAGAAGCAAAGTTTTCTTGATATTCGATGCATTCCCTTAAAACAAGATCTTAAATCTCACTGAAATGTTTCTCTTTACATGATTTCGTCTAATTTTGAGTGTGATGAGATATTTGGACTAGAAATTAGAAAAATATACTTGTAAAATTTGAGTTTTTGCAGTGTGTTTTGCTCCAGTTTGTGGGGGGTTTGGGGGGGTTTGGGACGGCCGACGCTTCAGACAAGTCATCAGTGTTGTTTGTCCGTTCATGTGCAACTACTGTGCTGCGTTTATTCTACACATTCACGCATACATTCACAAAGGAAACAAAGGCAACTGCAAGGGGGCCCGTGAGCCGACCGGGTCGGGGTGACCGTCTCGGAGTACCTCCTTTTCTACACCTGAGTTTAAAAGATACGGTTGGAATAGAAACCAGTGGTAACAACAGCAGTTCCTCTCCACGGCAGCCCGGTCAGTAGCTCCTGCTCGCCCCGCAGTCGGGGGACAAGGTCAAAGAAGACGGCTGTCCAGTGTTGCTGAAGGCGACGATGTCCCCTGTGATGGCAGGTGGATCTAGTGGTTAAAGGGTTCCCTTCAGTGGGACGGTAAAAGTTTAAAAGCGAGAGCGAGCTGCTCCATAGCGACCCTGAAACTGGCCGTCATGATCTCCGAGTAGATCAGGGATACGAGAAGAGGCTTGTTCTGAAGGGCTCGATAATATTTCACAGTTTCATCATCTGCCTGGTTGGGTCTTCAAGTCCAGTGGTGGACAAACTTCAGTGTATAAATATCAGCGAGACGTGTGTGGGGTCCCGTAGCCACCTCGTCCACGTGTCACTGCTTTGCCCAGATGTTGATTTAAACGTCTGAAAAGAGAAGAATAATTGAATAAAGATAAATGCATCCTGGCAGTATGATGCGTAGGAACAGAAACCTTCGGCAGAATCTAAGCGAGGTTGCTAGAAGAAGACTGCTCGAGGCGGAGCAGCAACGTTTTACCATGTAATGCAACATGTTAATAGATGCTTCCACTCACTTTGATCTTCCGGCGCGTCACAGACCCGGTTTACTTCCTGGGCCGCCCGGAGCTGCCATCATCTGCTGTCTGTGAATGCAAACAGATTTATTCGCGCTGCTGCTGCAGCTCGGTTTGCTACTGCTGGGCTTCTAAGAATCTCCGAACATGGAGGCTTTTCATCTTTCCTCTGTCACTCAACTCAGATAAATAAATGGTTCATAGAAGAAAGTTGCTGTTATAAACGTAGGCTGCGTTCACACTCCAGCTGTTTGGACCGCTTTAAACGGACCATGGTCCAATTCCACGGATAGTCCGCTTCGTTTGGCACAGTCCGAACTTCTAGGATTACCACAAATGGTTATTTTGATAAATCAAATAGTCACCAATTATTTGGGGGATTAAACTAATCGGATCATAAGAAAATTCTAACATTTTACATTGAATCTAAGAGAAAAATGTGTCTAAACTTTTAACTGTTAAAGCCAGAGTTGGTAATCCTGTTCAGAAACATTTTTGTTCTACTTTGCAATGTGTAGAAAGAACGAATCGCTACCTCCCCTCTCACTGACCCCCACATGACCCCCCTGTGTGCCGCTCACTGTAAACAAATATAGCTAACGGACCTCTAACTGCTGGTGCACCAAAAACCCAAAACAACACATAAGGATTAAAGGAATAGTACACCTACAGAATGATGTAACTTTATTTTCCACTTACCCTCATGGTGAGCAAGTTTGCCGGGGTCCGAGCCAAAAAGGTCCATAAAAGTCCACAAAAACTTGTCAATATTCCTCCATACTGCTCGTCCAATGTAATCCAAGTGTCCTGAGTGGGTAGCGTCCAGAATTTACTCGAAACAACGTCATTCAGTACATTTTTAGAGCCTAAACAGTACTACATCTTACTTTCACGAAGCGCGCATATGCGCGTTCACGAAACTACGGAAGCCTCGGTGTTCAGAGCCTACTCTGCCGATAATGCAAGCGTAGAAGAAGAAATTCGCTGTTTACATTGTGCTAAGAGCGACAGAGCTGCAGACAAACCGGGACAAACACAAGAGGGTCCAAGAGGGGTTGATATTGATTTAAGACAAAGAAAGAAAGAAAAAGAGAACGCGCGATCTCGTCCTCTGCGGCTTCCGTAGTTTTGTGAACACGCATCGGTGTGCTCGCAGGAGATGCGATGTAGTACTGATGTAGTACTGATGTAGTACTGTTTAGGCTCTAAAAATCTACTAAATGACGTGGTTTCCAGTAAATTCTGGACGCTACCCACTCAGGACACTTGGATTACATTGGACGAGCAGTATGGAGGAATATTGACAAGTTTTTGTGGACTTTTATGGACCTTTTTGGCTCGGACCCCGGTGAACTCCATTATATGAAAATTGGGGGGGAAACTAGAAGCCTTCCTGATCACCGGCTGCATTTGAGATATTAAAAAAGTGCTCCAGAGTCTTTCTCACCATGAGGGTAAGTGGAAGATAAAGTTACATCATTCTGTGGGTGAACTGTTCCTTTAAGTCCTGGAGGCGTTGACGTTTGCAGTGTGGACTTTTTACACCACAAAGAGTTGGAGGTGAGTGGATAAAAGCTTTTAGAAACGTGGTTTGTCAGCCGTTTATGTTCACGCTAACGAGCTATCCACTTGGCTGTCAACGTTAACCTGCTCGTAAAACAACGGCGCACACGTCCCTGCGCTCTGAAGTCATCTTTACTGCGCAGGCTTTGATGACGTCACTATTATGCAACACCATATCAAGTAAAGGTCTGTAAATCAGGACAAATCACCACAAAAAAGCCACTTCGAGCTCACGGGGGGGTCTGACTAATGTTTGGTAACAGAACATTGGTTAAATGAAGGAGTTTGTAGCAGATAATGCCTTATTTAGAGGCTGCGCGAGGTTGCACGCATCACTTCCATTATATTGGACATACGCTGATCTGGAGTGGATCTAATTATCTCCCAAAGGAATTTAAAGGGGAAGTTCAGGGTTTTTGACATAGGGCCTCATTTTCAAGTGAGCCAGAATGCTACTTATCACTGAAAACGGTTTCAACATATTTCATCTCTATATTCTAGTTCCAGGAGGTCGCTGATGCTAATGCTAGTGCAAGTCAATAGGAATCTGCTAGCCTGTCATTAATAACAATCTTATCCACTCCACAGAACATCCGAGGCAAATCATTTCTAACTTCAGACTATCTGTGTAAATGTTGTGTTAACAGAATAATGTTACAAATCAAACTAACCTGCATTTTGTTGCATTTTGATTGGTGCTGCTGAGAAACTTTACAAAGTTTTACTTCCTGTATTTAGCAGCAGAGTGATGTTATCTGCTGCTACGTGCATAAAGGAATTTGAATACACAAATATACAGTCTGAAATACGGCCACGTCTGAAAGGCATGAGGATATGACGGATTTTGAAGATGATTTCAAACTTTTTTTCATCAAACTAACTGTCACCATGTCTCTATGAACCGGAATACACTGACAAAGGTAGTAAGCTGGTAAGAAACTAGTTCCTCAATATGTAATGCAAAAATTTTTCATACAAGGCCAGTTTTACTTGTTTAACACATGAGTTTACTAGTTTAACACGACATTTACACAGACCGGCTTGCTGATTTGCCTCGGATGTTCTGTGGAGTGGATAGGATTGTTTTTAATGGCAGGCTAGCAGATTCCTATTGACTTCCACTAGCATTAGCATTAGCAACCTCCTGGAACTAGAATAATGAATGAAATATGTTGAAACCATCTTCAGTGATCAGTAGTATTCTGGCTCACTTGTAAATGAGACCCTATGTCAAAAATCCTGAACTTCCCCTTTAAGTTACACAAAAACTGTCTGAGTGAATAAATGAACGTATTTCATGCTAGAAAATAGATCCAGGTTGGAAAAAGCAAAAACAAAAAAACTTCCCCTTTAAGGCCGATACCGATAGGGGGCTGATTATATCGTGCATCCCTAATCCCCACTAATCCTTGTGGAGATATAATATAGCCCAAGTAGCCTATATTATACTTCTATCATAAAATATATTATGATTTAATTTTAATTTTATGATATCATAATTTGTGTTATTATATTAACATGTTAAATCATTATAAAATTAATACAAGTTGAATGACAAAAAACTGGCCTGTAAACTAATTATCATAATTATTATGTCTTCTTGTCTGCCATCCAGGTGGATACCAAAAGTCTTCTTTCAATAAGCTTTCAAAATCAAATGAGTAATCCACGGCACGGTATAACACTTAAAGCAAAAACAACATTTAATCCAATGCAACGCAATTGAAAACTCATAATGCCTGCTGGCGTCTACAAGGTGCACTCATCCATGCCTTCAAAGTGTAAGTTCTGATATATCACTGATAACTGTGACATTTAATTGTCGTTCACTGTCGCTTGTCGTCTCTGTAGCTACTAATTTGTAACCGGGATATTTCCAGAATAAGTCTGTTTCAGTCCACAATGGTGGACACCATGTTTCCAAAAACACAGCAGGGTGTCGCCTCTTGTTGTTCGATACTCTTTGGCGCCCCCTAGTGAGCAGTTGTTGTAACTACGGTGGTTTAACCAGGC
This sequence comes from Atherinomorus stipes, assembly GCA_023101725.1. NCBI lineage: Eukaryota > Metazoa > Chordata > Actinopteri > Atheriniformes > Atherinidae > Atherinomorus > Atherinomorus stipes. Next base: position 88,186 of record JALJCO010009279.1, on the reverse strand, counting down.
GGTTTGGTCCGCTTCAGTTACCGCAGTATGAACACAAAACAAAGCAAAGAAATATAGAAAATTTTTTAAAAATCTCCGCCCAGTCAGGCCGAGGTCCCGGACCTTCCTGGAGTAAATGCACCCTAAGAAATCATGAGCTCACTCACCCTGGATGGATGAAGCGTTCTGGTCCCACACCCCTCTGCTGAATCATCATGCCCTGAAAGTGACCCCCAGGTCTGGCGTGTCTGTACATGGCCATGCGCGTCTGGCCTGAGAAGGGTAGCTGCTGGGGCCGCTGCAGAGCTTCCATGAGGTGAGGGTGGGGTCTCTGGGCAGCATAGCGTCCTGGATCCGGGTACGGTTGGCCAGGGTACGGACTTCCATTTCTATAGCCGTGACCCTGAGACATCATGTGTGGTGGAGGGACACCGCCCTGCTGCATGCCTGGATGCAAGGCCCTCGGGTCGTACATGAAGCCGGGGGGCATGTGTGCAGAAGAGGCAGGCGGATGCTGAGGGGGCAGCAGGGTCCGATGGCGAGCGGCCGCGTTGTGGCTGTCCAGGTCCAGGATCTCTTTGGGACTGTCGGGTTGCTCCGAGCTCTCGTTATGAGCTTGCTTTGCTGGACTGCCGCTGCTGCCTTCTCCAGCCGGGTCCCTGCTTTCACACTTCCCTTCCTCTAAGCCCCCCGGGTGTGGTCCTACTTCAGCCACAGGGCCGGGGGACACCAGCCCGGCACCACTGGAGCCCTCAGAACCCATCGGTGACACGGTACTCTCCCTCGACTGCCCGTTGGCTCTGGTGCTGGCTGCAGGAAGGTAGGGATTGGGCGGAATGGGCTGCTGATAAGGAGATCTATGCCACTCCTTGGGGGGGTAACTCCCTCGACCATTGGCCTGGTTCTGGGGGTGGGGGTGGGGGTAGTAGGAAGGCTGCTGGTACTGATGAGAGTACATGTTGCTTTGGTTCTGTGGGTGCTGATGTCCAGGCATGTGGTAGGAGTAAGCAGCCCCTCCCTGCTGGTGGTAGGTGGTGTGGGGGGCAGCGCTGTGGAGGGTGCTCATGGACTGGTTGTGGTACGGTAGGTGGGCAGGTGGGGGCCGGCTCATGTTTGTGTGATTGTAGTGTGGATGAGGAGGATTCCCGATGCCGTACTGACCCAATGCTCCGTTGATCTGAGCTTGGGAGTGGGAAGGCACAGCTGGACTGTGACTGGGGGGCGGTCCTCTTTGAGCCTGGACTCCCACTTCAACACCCCCCACCTGGGTTTGACTGGGATTTGGGCTGAAAGTCTGGTGATTATAAATACTAGCTGCTGGTCCGGTTGTCATCGCAGTATGCTGTGGAGAAATGGCAGCGCTCACCGAGTCGGGTCTACTCGTGGGCTCGCTGGGTCTCTGATCATCGCGGTCTGCTGGGCTAGGCTGGGAGGGTAGCAGGGGGGTGGGGTGACTGGGTGGCAAAGAGGTGAGGGGGGCCGGCTGGGCTCCTTGAGTGATACTCCCTTGCATGGGACTGCGCTGCGGGGGGCAGTGAGGAGAGAGTCTGTGGGGAATATGGTGGGAAGGTTCTGTGTGCCGTATCATTGTCTGGGGAGAGTTTAATGGCAGACTCTTGGGTCCCTGCTGTTTGTGGACATCCTGCCGGTGTTCATTCTGCTGGTTCTCTGTGATATGCTGAGAGGAGCTCTGGTATTCAGAAGCCTGCGATGGCAGCGGGTTCTCTGGAAGACGTGCAGGGCTCGTTGGCTTGTTCTGCGTCAGCTCAGGGGAGCTGGTTGGAACCGGATCCGTGGAGCTGGTGTTATTTGTACTGATGTGGGATGAAGCAGCAGCGTTGGTGGTGTTTTGTGCAGGACGATGGCTGGAAGACTGTCCCTGACCACCCACCTCCAGCTTGGGATTCTCCTGCGCTCTCCTCATGGTTGGAGCGGGGGGGCTCTGAACTCTATCTGCTGATGGACTGAAACATTCTTTGGGTTTGGAGGGGTGTTCTTGATTGATTGAAAACATGTTTTTGTGTGACGAAGCTTCAGAGTTGCTGTTTGCAGCCATGTTCTCTGCTGTTAGGCCTGCTGACACAAGAAATTAAAAAGATTTTCACGTTAAATCATTTTCAAAGAGAAGTTAACAAAGAAGGCTAAATCACTACGACTTAGGCCCAATCTCACTTCTTCCCCTTAGCCCCCACTTGTAGGAGTAGGGGTATATACCCCTTCAAACGAAGGGTTTTCCAATGCACACTTACAACGAAGGAGTATGACAATCACCGGCAAGATGGCTGCTACTGAGTCCCCCAAAAATCCACAAATGTAAATATTTTCTCTGTAGATAAAGTTTAGAAAGTTTGCTAACTGTTGTATTGTCTAGTTTAACCTTGTTTTAATGTTTTATAGTAATTTCCTTTGTAAAAATCACTAGTACTACATTGATGCTTCAGTTACATAAACGCTACCAGGCTGAAAACCAGCGGTGCTCTGTAGGCAGCCCTGATAATCTACAGTGATAGATGATCAATAAAAACTTCAGCATCATCACTGCTGGTCTGCAGTTACATGGAGGTCCTTGGTGGGATATAACACAAGCAGGAATGTCATGCACAAATTGAACTTGCTCAGTTAATGGCTTGATTTCTTGATATTTGCACCGACAGCTCAGTGTCCATCTGCTTACATACAAGCCAACAGGATCACTGATGACGTATGTGATTGTTAAAGGGGGGTCCCAATTTGTAGAGGTTGACTTTCAGCCCAACCCCTCATAGCTTCATTTTAAGTGGTAAGGACCAAGGAGAAGGGGAAAAAAGAGAAATGAGATTGGGCCTCATCATGCTCTTTTCTCCCCATCTGAAACCAATTCTTTGATCTCTTCATGTAATGTAGGCGCCATGGTTCGATCAAACTGGACTTCAGTCCGAGTGCTTCAGCTGCTGCGTACACCCTTATTTTCCCTCACCTCTTAAATGCTCCTCTGAATGGGCGGCACTGTTGAGCAAGCTGAGCAGCTGCAGGTATGGAAGTGTGTGGAGTGACCAGCCAGTGACGTATGAAAAAATGTGCATGCATGACCAATTGTAAAAATATTTCATTTAGAAATGATTTTGAATTATGATTTAGAAATGCTCTACTGGTTTTACTTGAGTGCCTTTCTGATTATTTTGAATGTCATACCACATAAATACCTATAATTTATGAAAACAACCCAAAAAACTAAAACCAACACTGAAACGAATAACATATTCTGTTTTTTTTTTTTTACATACTGTACATTTAAATACTCTCAACAATTACATTGTTTGTATGGATGTTTTTGGTCTTGTAACTTTTATAGTTGGGATGTAACGATATGAAAATTTTCATATCACTGTTATTGTTGCCAAAAAAGATCACGATTATCATTGTTATCGCGGTATTATTGAAATCCCCCCTAGCATTTTTTTTTAATTATCCAAAATGGGTCTAGACATCTAAATTGTCCTTTATAAATGGGGGAAAATCTCCAGAGCTGTCCACGTGGGCACCTTTGTTGCCTTCCACCATGTTTTTATAAGCTTAAAGCATTGCAAACTGGGACTGCTGCTGCTTTTCCAGCCAATGAGCAGCATCATTGGGAGTTTTTCAAAGTGCAGTAAATCAGTCACAGTTTTAACGATAATTAAAATTTCAAATGGTGTTACAAACGCTGGGAATTTCGTCACAATTTATCATTTTATCGGTAATCGTTTAATCTCTAACTTATAGTTCGACTTTTTAAAAAATGAGAACACAAACACATTTTCACGCTCGCTACTCAAGCTGAACTGATGACAAGCATCATTTTTACACCCTCAAAGAAATAAGCAGGAAATTTAACTGAGCTGATGAATATTCAGTTTGCCTCTTACTGTGAGAAATAATTAAATCAAATTTTGAAAAGCACTTGACAGAAACAGGAAAAAGCTGAGGGCTGTGCTGATTAACATATAGAGACATTAAACTGTGGGAAGAGCAGTTGAGTTGGAAAAGGTTAGACCGAATGTGGGTTCTGTCATACATAAGCATAACACAGTACAGCAGGAGAAGGTCAGGTCTACCTTTGGGGTCCAAGTTTGTCTGTTGGGATGGCTGGTTGTCTGGCCCTTTGTCTCGAGCAGGACGCAGCAGCTGAACCTCAGGGGTGGGGGGTGGGGGTTTAGAGGGGTGAGCTGGGTTGCTGCCAAGTCCTGATGGGGGCCCTGGCTGCTGAAAGTTGGTGATGTGCTGAGGAGGGGCACCAGCGGGGGGTCCAGAGGAGGCCGACAGCTGCTGCAGGGCCAGCATCTCTGGGCTTTCCAACATGGAAGACAAAAGTGTCCTGCCAGAGGAATCTGGTTGGGACACGGGAGGCCGCGAGGACGGGGGCCCGAGGGAGCTGGCGGCCGAAGACATTTGATATTGGTTATTGGAAGGATGCTGGGGGTACCCGGCGGCCTCCGGCCAAGGTTTATGTCCCACTGGAGGGGGGATTCCCCCGTAACTGTAGTTACGTTGGTTAACCATGTTGGGATCCTGCATGCGCATGCCGTTTAGTCTGTCCTGGCCCTGGTGGTTCATACCAGGCCACATGTTTGAGACGCCCATGACAGGAGGCCTCAGGCCTGGGTGGTTGTGCTGTGGTGGACCTTCGGGTCCTGAGAATCTGTTGCCCATAGGATGCATAGTGTGGCCCTCTGGGCGGTGGTGGGATGGATACATGCTGGCTTCAGGAGGAGGTCCAGGCTGGAGGGCAATGGGGCGTGGGCCCAAGGACGGGCCATGAGTTGGACCCATGTACGGGTGCTGCTGTGGAGGCTGCTGCTCATTAGGGTCTGGCCGCAGTGGGTACCTGGGGCCCATGTGATGTCCCTCAGCCAAGCGATGCTGGGAAAACAAGTATGAGGAAGATATCAGAATACTTCTGCGTTACGAGCATCAAAGTAAAACCGATTCGGTTGGACATGCAAACACAAAACTAGCAGCATCGCATGCAGAGTCTTTGTCTTGCATACCTGCATGTTGAAGCTGTGGGGCAGGCGGTTCAGGTTTGGGTCTCCATGTCTGGGAATGTGAACCGGGTAGGAAAAGCGAGGATCCATGGCCATTCTCTGGGCATACATGTGTGGTCCGTGATGACCAGAGGGACCGGTGGGATGATGAAGCTGGTAAGATAACAGAGAGAAATGCATTCACTATTGTTTTTCTCATATATCTTAGACAGAAATGGGGGTTGAGACACACGTTTGCCTGTAATGTGATGAATAAGTCACGAGAGTTGGGCATCGTTTGAATTTTAATGATTCCGGTTCCTAATGATTCTCGATTTAGATTCTTTAAAGGGGCAGGGTAAAAAATGAACTAGCTAACCAGAGGCTTTTCTAGATGAAATAGTCTGAACTTCACTATATAAAGATATTTAATTAATTAGAGACCTTGTAATTAATCAATCTTGACTAATTGTATTACAAAAATTGTCCCAAAAAGTAAAATTTTCTTTATTTAAATGGATTTTAGTGGACAACAAAATCAAACAATAGACACAGATATTAATGTAATAAACTCCAGCTCTATTATTGGACCAAATGCATTATATTGCATTTCAACTAATAAAAAGAAGAAATAGAAATTACAACTGGCCAAAACTGGATATACTTAGAGTTAAAATTAATCATTTTAAGTACTTCAACTAACTGTTAAACCAGCTGTTTTCTACTTAAGAGTCTACTACATGTTATAGCACTTTTAAATGTTTCAGTCCACACTTTATCTACACGCATTAATATCTGATGATCAGTGGCAGCTTTAAGTTTTATTTTCAGTGTGTTTCACTGTAGTTTCATCTGTGTTGTATGTCTAACGTGGGGCACATTTGACAATAAAGTTGACTTTGACTATTTCATAAATAAAAACTAGCAAACCTGCTCAAAAAACTAACTAAAACTAACTGAATTAAAAAAACAAATAGTCAAAACTAAAAAAAACTGAAACTAAGTAAAAATCCAAAACTGTTATAACCTTGGTGGGGAGGGGGAGAAGGTAAAAGCGGCTGCTGCGTTCAAGTGTTGCCAACGCTGCACACGTTTCTGTAATAAGTGGGTTTAATTACCCATCAGCCCGAGCTCGGCCGGGGCCGTTGGGGCTCCAGTGCAGGGCTCTGCCCTATAAGTGACCGATCAGAAATCTACAGTATGTTTTTAGAAAACGGAGAAAACTGAGAAAACTGAGAAAACTGAGAAAACTGAAGAAAACGAAGAAAACGAAGAAAACGAAAAACTGAGAAAACTGAGAAAACGAAGAAAACGGAGAAAACGGAGAAAACTGAGAAAACTGAGAAAACGAAGAAAACGGAGAAAACGGAGAAAACGGAGAAAACTGAGAAAATGAAGAAAACTGAGAAAACAGAGAAAACGAGAGAAAACAGAGAAAACTGAGAAAAAGAAAACTGAGAAAAAAAACTGAGAAAACCGAAAACGAGAAAACACAGAGAAAACGGAGAAAACGAAGAGAAAACGGAGAAAACTGAGAAAACTGAGAAAACTGAGAAAACTGAGAAAACTGAGAAAACTGAGAAAACGAAGAAAACGAAGAAAACTGAGAAAACTGAGAAAACTGAGAAAACGAAGAAAACGAAGAAAACTGAGAAAACTGAGAAAACTGAGAAAACGAAGAAAACGAGAGAAAACAGAGAAAACGAAGAAAACAGAGAAAACGGAGAAAACGGAGAAAACTGAGAAAACGGAGAAAACGGAGAAAACGGAGAAAACGAAAACGAAAACAGAGAAAACGAAGAAAACTGAGAAAACTGAGAAAACGAGAGAAAAACTGAGAAAACTGAGAAAAAACGAAGAAAACTGAGAAAACAAGAAAACGAGAAAACGGAGAAAACGAAGAAAACGGAGAAAACGGAGAAAACGGAGAAAACGAGAGAAAACGAAGAAAAACGGAGAAAACGGAGAAAACGGAGAAAACGAGAAAAACGAGAAAACGGAGAAAACGGAGAAAACAGGGAGAAAACGGAGAAAACAAAGAAAACTGAGAAAACAGAAGAAAAGAAGAAAACTGAGAAAACGAAGAAAAAACTGAGAAAACGAAGAAAAAGAAGAAAACTGAGAAAACAGAGAAAACTGAGAAAACAGAAAAAAGAAAACGAAGAAAACTGAGAAAACGAAGAAAACTGAGAAAACTGAGAAAACGGAGAAAACTGAGAAAAGAAAACTGAGAAAAGAAACGGAGAAAACGAAGAAAACTGAGAAAACTGAGAAAACTGAGAAAACTGAAAAACGAAGAAAACGGAGAAAACGGAGAAAACGAAGAAAACGAAGAAAAAAAGAAAACTGAGAAAACTGAGAAAACTGAGAAAACGGAGAAAACGAAGAAAACGGAGAAAACTGAGAAAACTGAGAAAACGAAGAAAACTGAGAAAACTGAGAAAACGAGAAAACGGAGAAAACGGAGAAAACGGAGAAAACGGAGAAAGGGAGAAAACAGAGAAAACAGAGAAAACGAAGAAAACGAGAAAAAACGGAGAAAACGGAGAAAACGGAGAAAACGAAGAAAACTGAGAAAACTGAGAAAACGAAGAAAACGGAGAAAACTGAGAAAACGGAGAAAAAAAAAGGAAAACGGAGAAAACGGAGAAAACAGAGAAAACAGAGAAAACGAAGAAAACTGAGAAAACTGAGAAAACGAAGAAAAAACTGAGAAAACTGAGAAAACTAAGAAAACTGAGAAAACGAAGAAAACTGAGAAAACTGAGAAAACGGAGAAAACGGAGAAAACGAAGAAAACGAGAAAACGAAGAAAACTGAGAAAACTGAGAAAACTGAGAAAACGAAGAAAACTGAGAAAACGAAGAAAACTGAGAAAACGAAGAAAATGAAGAAAACTGAGAAAACGAAGAAAACTGAGAGAAAACTGAGAAAACTGAGAAAAAGAAGAAAATGAAGAAAACCGAGAAAACGAAGAAAACGAAGAAAACTGAGAAAACGAAGAAAACTGAGAAAACTGAGAAAACGAAGAAAACGAAGAAAACTGAGAAAACTGAGAAAACTGAGAAAACGAAGAAAACGGAGAAAACGGAGAAAACTGAGAAAACGGAGAAAACGGAGAAAACGAAGAAAACGAAGAAAACTGAGAAAACTGAGAAAACGAAGAAAACGAAGAAAACGAAGAAAACTGAGAAAACGAAGAAAACGGAGAAAACGGAGAAAACTGAGAAAACGAAGAAAACGAAGAAAACGAAGAAAACTGAGAAAACGAAGAAAACGAAGAAAACGGAGAAAACGATGAAAACGGAGAAAACGAAGAAAACGGAGAAAACGGAGAAAACGGAGAAAACGAAGAAAAAGAAGAAAACGCGGTGTTGTGTGAATACCTGTTGCCCTGGGAAGTACACGCTCCGCATGCCGCCTTCACGCGGGTGCTGCTGGCTTGGAGGCAGACTGTGGTGAGCAGGGCCATTCGTCCAGTGGCGAGGGGGGGCCGGGCGTGAGGGTCTCCCGTCCTCTTCCTCTGAGGGGGTGCTGCCCTTGCCCCCCTGGGAATTTCTCTTACGATGGGCTTGCTCAGTGGCCCTGATCAAACTTTCAGGGCCCAAATGTTTAGTGCCGCGGTTCCGCTTCTTGTCCTTGCGCTCTTTGTCTTCTCGGCTGACGTGGAACTCCTCGTCTGTGTCGCCATCCTCTGATGGGAAGTGTTTAGCCAAAGCCCGGCTGAAACACCGCTCCAGAGACTCCGCCATGATGGTGTATTCTGTAGACGGAGAGCATTTGCTATGAATGCACGACGAAAGCTGCTGCAACATCTCTGTTTTCTACACCACATGAACGGTCACATCTGTGTCTAAAACAACTTCTATGGTAATAGGAACAGGCCATACTTAAAGGGCAACTTCGGTTTTTTTCAATCTGGACCTATTTTCTTGCATGAAATACATTCATTTCCTCACCCAGACAGTTTTGGTGCAACTTGAATTCCTTCAGGAGATATTTAGATCCACTCACACTATTTAGATCAGCGTCTGTTCAATATAATGGCAGAGATTGTAAAACCACATCCAGCCTCTAAATAAGGCATTATCTGCACAAACTCCTTCATTTCACCAATGTTTTGTTACGAAACATTAGTCGGACCCCCTGCGGGTCGAAGCGGCTTTTTCATGGTGATTTGTCCTTATTTACAGACGTTTTCTTGTTATGGTGTCGCAGAATAGTGACGTCATCAAAGCCGGCGCTGTAAAAAGTTTGTAAACAAAGGAAAAATCACCACAAAAACGCTGCCTCGAGCTCACAGGGGGGTCCGAAAAGTTTCGTACAAAACATTGGGATATGAAGGAGTTTGAAGATAATCTTATCTAGAAGCTGGGTTTTCATCAAGCTGCCACTATGTCGCTGATCTGAGTGAACCGAAATACACTGCCAAAGAATTCAAGTTGCACCAAAACTGTCTGGGTGAGTAAATGAGCATATTTTCACATGCTAGAAAATAGGTCATGAAAAAAAAACAAGTTTTACCTGTTTAACACACGAAGCTTGATCTCAGTATTAACACGGCAAATTAAGCAGGTCGAGGAAGCTTGCTGGGATCCATCATGGGATAAACTGTGCAGGGATAAGGGATTATTTCCTTAATGGCAGGCTTCCAGATTCCTATTGACTTCCACTACCGGGCCATGTTAACGATAGCCGTTCCTGCCTGTTATACTGAATAAACGGGATGAAATATTTTGAAACTGTCTTCAGTGATAAGTGGTACTGGAGGTCAAAAGTGAGCCAAAGCGAGACGATTTCCGGTGAACTTCCCCTTTAAGGTTCAAAACCAAAGCTCGATCTCAGTATAAATAACATGGAAATTAAGCAGGTAGAGGAGAGCTAAACTCCTGGGATCCATCATGGGACAAACATTGTGCCTGGGAATAGACAAACATCTGAAAATGGGATGTACACCCCACCTGTAATTAAAAGGGGGACTGCTCAAGAAAGGAGACGCTGACACAGCTTTCAATCAAGCAAGCAATTCAAGTTAGGTATTGTCACACCTGGATTACTGCTCAATAGTTTGGAGCTAGTACTCTGTTAAACTTAGGTAAACGGAAAAACGCAATGCCAAGTTTGCGTTTCAGACTGAGTGATGCTGAGGAACAAGTTGATCAAAATGCATGGATGTCTTTGTGAAGGACCGAACTTGATAATAAAAAGATACACGTTTGTTTGGGTCGGCAGAATGGTTAACCGTGTTAGAACTCCCAACGATTAGTGATACCGTTTCAAATTTTAGCTATCATGAATACCATGACTGATTACTGCACTGTGAAAAACTCTTAGTGATGCTGTTCAACGGCAGGAAAAGCAGAAGCAGTCGCAGTTTGCAATGTTTAATTTCTGAAAACATGGCGGAAGGCAACGAAAGCGCCCATGTGGGCAGTTCTCTTGAGATTTTTCCCCCTTTAAAAAGGACAAAGTAGACATTTAGACCCATTTTGGACATTATTAAAGTCGCTGGGGGTTTTTTCTGTGATACCGTGATAAAAATGATAAACCTGATCATTTTGGTCACAATAACCGTGATATTAAATTTTCATATCGTTAAATCTCTAGTTTGAAGTGGAATATAGATTGCTGTACTCATGATGGTTTCATAAGAAATACTATAACAAATACTCCATTTATTTTCTACAAAAAAAAACGTCATTTAGTACCAACGTTCATAATTATTCAACTATGCTGTTGGAGGTTGTTTTACGTTGTCAAAATCTGAGACTGTATTTTGTAAAAGTACTGTAATATACAGAGCAATGCAAGTATGTAATTCTCTCCCAAAACATAATCCGACAAAATAAACATATAGTTTTAAAGTCATTGAGAGAACATTATTTGCAAATATATTTAGGTAATTAGTATGCGTTGGTGTGCAAAGATTTATGGGCATTTTATTCATGGATATTTTCTATTCTATCTAATATGAAATGTTTCTTTGTTATACTATTATAGATTTAATTGGAGCTTGTCAAACAATTTCATTTCTTTATTTTCATTTCATTCTTGTGTCTGTTTATTTCATATTTGAACTGTTTGTTTGATTTTGATGTGTAATGTGTTGTGAAGTGTGGATGAGTGTCTTCGAACTGTCACCATGTAATTTGTATGGACTCCAGGAAGAATAGCTGCTGCTTTGCAAAAGATAACGGGGATCTTAAAAGGTACAGTAGTAAAAAATTAAAGGTTAATGGCAGCAAAATGTGATATATAATTCAAAACGGTTTTTTATTAATGTGTAAAAGCTGCACTAGAATAACTGTTACAGGTTTATTTTCTTAGAATGAGTCATTTATATCTACTTGCTGGGCGGGTGCACATATGGAGGCTGCCATATTTGATCCACCATTTTTACTACGGTGTCCCTGAATGGACAAAACGTGTGTGAAGTGAGAAACCTCTGAACTTTAAAGCTGCTGCACCAGCTTTGTTTAATGGGAGTTAGAGACCGTTTGGGATCAGTAATGACTTAAAAGATATTAAAAGTAGTTCCTCATCGTACAGTCATAGCTACACCTCAGATACTAGATCCACTCACACATGAAAGCATCTTCATGTCTGTGAGAATTTTGGCCACTAACGGCCACCGTACATTCACAGCAGTGCTGGAATATGAGGTCATTTGAAAGAAAACATATTTTCTTTCAATTACCCATCTTTACCACTAGATGTCAGTAATTCTCACACACTGTACCTTTAAATAAACAAACAAACATGCTTCAGTCACATACCTGTAGCACATCCCCCACATGTACACTCTTGTCTTCCGTGTGTGCCGTTAATCCCTCCCCACACCCAAATACCGATGCTAAAAACCTCCAAACCGGTGAGCATGCTCCATCTTTGTGGAACAAAATTCGCTCCACAGTTTTTGGCCTGGTCGGAGCCAAATGACCAGGTCAGAGGGCGCGGGCTCACCCCTGTTCCTCCAACCCCTCCCTCTGCTCTCTCTGCTCCCCTCCCAGCCTCCTTACACCCCTCCTCCCCCCAATCCCTGGGGAGAGTATTCAGTTGGATGGATGGCTCCAGACAGGGGGTTTAGGGGCTGGAATGCTTCTCTGGCACTGCAGGGCTCAGGTCCCCCTGAGCACTGGAGCACAACTCAATCACTCCCCATTAATCACTGTCAAGGCTGCCCTGGCCCCGGCCCCAGCACGGCACCGAGGCCGGCCCCCTTCCTTTCGCGCTGGCTCCGACTCTCGTCCCCTGCGTCTTTCCCCACAAATGCATTCGTGCACTTCTTCCTCCGAACAAAAACACACTGAAATGGATTTTTGTCTCGTCCTCACCGGCCCCGGTTACATGATGCTCTTTAATTCAGAATTAATTACAGTTGTGCTTGAAAGTTTACATACTCAAATTAAAGAAAGGGTAAATTCACCATAGTAATTCAAATAATACAAAACTGAAAAAAGTCATAATAAATAAAAATTTACTAAATTTTAATTTAGTAAAATAAAATGTTGATTTCAATTTTTTGTTTAAAAAAATCATTTAAAAAAACAAAACTGTCCCAGACAAATTAAAGCACCTTGCTCATGAACAGTGTGCCAAAATACCTGTCGGCAAGCCCCCTCATGCTTCTGTACATGTTATATTTTTCATTTGTTTGCTTTCAATATTTCTGTTGAACCGCAACGCAAAATCAATGTCATGATTTTCATAATATTCTTATTTATTACTACTTTTGTTGATTTCAACTTATTTAGCTGGCAGACGATTGTCTTCAGTCTTTAATGGAAGGGTATGCAAACTATCAACCTATTCTCCTTCGTGTTTACATGGAAAACATGTTTATCCAATCTGAGATCCGGGGGTGTGGAAGGTTTCTGATTGGACAGAGGACAGGCGAGACATATTTTTGTCCGTTTAAATCTACCTGGAAGTACACAAAAGCCGGTTCCTGCTCCTTTTTGTTTAGACTACAACATGAAAACCACAACAGGTTTTCACAGTATTTTGATCATAGTTTTGTAGCAGCAGATCGATGCTAACATGCTTCTTCATTTCCGCCAGCTGGAACGAGTCCAGCACTTATTTCACGTGCGCTTCGACAAGCGACATTACAACAGGACAAGGGAGGGAGCATGCTCAGAACGACAGGAATTAACTGTGAGCGGAAGAAAGGTTTACATTACAGGGGGATTGTTCTATTCGGAATTAAAAGAGTTCGTAAGTAAAGGAACAGTACACCCACAGAATGATGGTCCTTCATCTTCTCCTCATCCTCATGCTGAGCAAGACTTTGGAGCACTTTTTTAATATCTCAGATGCAGCTGGAGATCGGACAGGTTTTCATTTTCCCCCAACTTTGATATAATGGAGTTCAACAGTACCTGAACCAAAAAAGGTCCATAAAAGTCCACAAAAACTTGTCAGTATTCCTCCATACTGCTCGTCCAATGTAATCCAAGTGTCCTGAGTGGGTAGCGTCCAGAATTTACTGGAAACCACATCATTTAGTAGATTTTTAGAGCCTAAACAGCACTACATCTAGCTGCCGCGAAGCGCAACCATGCGAGTTCACGACACTATAGTAGCCGCAGCAGACCAGAATGCACGTTCTCTTTTTCTTTCTTTCTTTAAAGGTACAATAGGTAAAAAAATCAAAGGTCAATGACAGAAAAATGTAATATATAATTCAAAACTGTGTTTCCATTGATGTGTTATCACTGCACGAGAATAACTGTTACATGTTTATTTTCTTAGAATGACTAATTTATATCTACTTCCTGGGTGGGTGCACATATGGAGGCTGCCATATTTGTTCCACCATTTTTACTACGGTGTCCCTGAATGGACAAAACAATGTGTGTGAAGTGAGAAACCTCTGAACTTTAAAACTGCTGCACCAGCTTTGTTAAATGGGAGTTGGAGACTGTTTGGGATCAGCAATGTCTTAAAAGATATTAAAAATAGTTCCTCATAATCCAGTCATAGCTGCACCTGAGACCCCTGATCCACTCACACATTAAAACATCTTTATATCTGGGAGAATTTTGGCCACCAACGGCCACCGTACATTCACAACAGTGCTGGAATATGAAGTCATTTGAAAGAAAACATCTTTTCTTTCAAATACCCATCTTTACCACTAGATGTCAGTAATTCTTACATACTGTACCTTTAAATCAGTAGCCAGCCCCTCTTGTGTTTGTCCCGGTTTGTCCACAGCTCATTTGCTCTTAGCACAATGTAAACAGTGAATTTCTTCTTCTACGCTTGCATTATAGTAGGTGTTGAACGTTACAGCTTCCGTAGTGTCGTGAAATCACAAACACGAATAAACAGTACACATGTAGGACTGTTTAGGCTATAAAAAATATACTAATTGACACCGTTTCGAGTAAACTCTGGACGCTACCCACTCAGGACACTTGGATTACATTGGACGAGCAGTATGGAGGAATATTGCCAAGTTTTTGTGCACTTTTATGGACCTTTTTGGTTCAGTCGCCGGTGAACTCCATTATATGAAAGTTGGGGGGAAACGAGAAGCCTTCCTGATCGCCGGCTGCATTTGAGATATTAAAAAAGTGCTCCAGAGTCTTGCTCACCATGAGGGTAAGGAGAAAATGAACACACATCATTCTGTGGGTGTATATTCGGAATTATCGTTTTCACTGGGAATTCAGGGTTTACATGGTCTTAAACCGGAATGGACTTTTATTCAGAATTAAAACTCTCATGTAAACTGAGAAGAAACAAACTTGTGTAAGTGTTAATTTACCGCTGTCTTCTCCGTTGTACTCCATGCAGTTCTCGAACATGAGCTTCACATCAGCCACGAATTCCTCCTTAGCAACATAGTCCCCATTATTGAGTTTCTTCTCAATAGTGGACAGGTCCATGGGAGTCTGACAGCAAGAAAGAGTGTCAACGTTAAAACTCTCATAATCCTCCAGCAATGAAATATCAGTGAGTTTACATCTGATCAAAGAAAACATCAATCACATCTCGCTACAAATGTGAAAGCAATGACGGCTTCCTTTACCTGGATGATCTCATGGTAATTGGGGGCGTAGGAGTCGTCAACAGGCTCTAAGAAAGGCCAAGCATCTTTATGAGCTTTCAGAGCCTCGAGCACTGGAGAGCAGAGGTGGGATTAGATCAGACGTTAGAAACGGCACGAACGCAGGACGACATGAAGTCAAAGAATGCAGTAAATAATCAAGAAGCGCACCTTTATAGAGAGCCGTGTAATCATCATCGATGTCGTAGCTAAAAACGTCAAACATAAGATGTGTAATGAATAAATCAGCTTCGATTAAAGAGGTCTGAAACAGAATCAGAGTGTCTTACAATTCTTTGTTCTTGCGTGTTCTGAGCACGGGCGAAGACGGCTCCAGATTCATCAGCTCGGGCGGCAGCTCTTTTCCCTGCGACAGCAACCAGGCCTTTTCCTCACGCATCTTCCTCCTCTTCGCTCGATCTGAGAAAAAGGATGATTGCTATTATTGTGATGGAGACGCTGATAAGGATTATCAGTAATATCACTAAAAACTGTTAATAAGATCATGATAATTATTATTATAATTTGTATTATGATTATTGTTAAAATGATCATCATGCTCATTGTCAACATTCTTATTATGATTATTTTCATATACGAGTATCAATATCATAACCATTTTCACTGTAGCAATGATAACTATGATTACTCCTATTATGATGGTGCTTATTATTAATATCAGTTAATATAAAGTTTGTCATTTTCACTGTTATTTCCACAAATTTAAAACTATTCTTACAATTTTTGTCAATATACAGTCGTCCTCAAAATTATTCATACTGTCCAGTTAAAGGAGGAAAAAAAAATCAGCTGTCAGTGAAATAAAATGAAATTGACAAAAGTAATAATAAATAAAAATGATATGAAAATCTTGACTTTGGTTTTGGATTGTGGTTTGAAAGAAATATAAAAAACAAACACACAAAAAATAAAACAAACAAGTACGATGGGGCTCCGAGGCTGAACTTTTGTTGAGCAATACTTTGAGGCAAACTCTGCAATTGTGTTTTATCTAATGTTCAAAAACACTTCTACACCTGTTGGCAGGTATGTTGGTGCACTGTTCTTGGGAAAGGTGCTCTAAAGTGTCTGGGACAGCTTTTTTCTTTTCTTTTTTTTTTTAAATATTTCCAGCCACAATTCAAAAGCAATATTTTTTATATCACTACATTATAATTTCAGATTTTTTATTTATTACTAGTTAAGTATTTGAATTACTATGTAAATTTCACCTTTTCTAATTAGAAGGTATGAATAATTGACGACTATATGAGATAATCTATGACTTCAACTTTTATACTTTGCGTTTCTCTGTTGATGCTTTCATCATCCAGTTGTTTTTTCCATGATGAGCTTATTATTAATGCATGCCACTCAAACGATTGATTGATTATATATACGTTTTTTTTGTTTGTTTTTTTTACTTTAATCTTAAAATAACTGTCTTTTTTCCACTCAAACTGTATCACATTCCTACTTTTCTCGTTTGTAAATGTACACTTTATATTAATAATAAAAAAAGAGAAAAAAGGATGAACACACATATTACAAGTTTGAATCCTTAAGAAATAAATAAGAAATAAAAACACTGCTATCAGGAGCATCTTTATTCCTTTTTTAAGGTTCTGAAGTTACAGTTTAAACTAGGGATGCACGATATAATTGTCCCCTTATCGGTAACGGCCTATATTGGCCTTAAAACTGAGTATCGGACATCGGCCACCCCACCGATATTTAACCGATTAGGCCGCTGTTTCTAAAGTCTTAAAAAAAAAAAAAACCTTCTTCAAAAACATCTTTTTTACAGACTTTAAAACTTTAAAAATAAATATCGATACACTGAAATATCGCAATATTTTCAAATGCTGATCCATTGATATTTAAAAATGCAGTATCAATCTATTTTACTAATTACTTCACATATTTCATTGTTCAGTAACGAAAACTCACGAGAAATCACAAAATTTCGCGATATTTTCATATGCTGATATCATAGTGACATTTAAAAACTAAAATAGATCGATGCCGCATTGTTAAATATCAATTTAATATCGGCATATGAAAATATCGTGATATTTCAGTGCATCAGTATTTTTCCCACCTCTATTTTACAAAGTGTCACAAACGGATTGCAACAACTGCTTTTTTTTTTCAGCTTTAATATCGGTTATCGGCCACATGAGTTTTAAAATATCTGCATATCGGCCAAAATTCCAATATGGAGCATCCCTAGTTTAAACCACACGAGCTGTTCCACTGCCAGCAAAGTCAATAAAAAGCAGGCCTTCGCTGTCAGACAGCAGCAGCTCACACAAGCAGAAAGAACGATTCATCAGCCATCTTTTCTTAGGCCCAGTTGATCAAAAGAGCGGAACAGTGCAGGGAGAGTGCATATGTATCACTGCTTTATCTTTCAACATGAAAGGCAGACAGGCCTGCCACCCCCCCGCTGTGTGGATTAAAGACGTTTGAGGGAGGAATCCACATATGTAATCCACACAGAGTGCAGGCCAGGTCCTGCTGTTCATCTATAATACATTAATGAGGCTCCTCTTCTGAAGCACAATCAGCAGTTCATTAAGTCTTGATAGATGACATCAGAGGGAGGGAGAAAGAGAGAAGTGATCCCTTGATTAAACGTGTTCAACATTCCCCCTCACACTCTCTGTGTGCTATACATAAATCACAAGGCTTCAAGTGCAACCGCAGACTTTTCAGCTGTCAAGGGCCGAGCTGCAGCAATGAAGATGTGAGAGACGGCGTGTGAGGTGCCCTTCACCATCAGCTCTGCCTTTAATAAAGCTCCATACCTGCTAATGGGAGGCCACTGATGGATGAGAGTTCAATCACTGCTGCTTCTTTATATTTGACTCCCAAACATCATTTCCTTTTGTTAATTCATTAGTGTTTTAAATCTAAGATAAATTCTTGACGCAGCTGTCCATAAACGTATAAGCGCATTCACGTAGGGCAGTGCAATTAATCAAAATTTAATCGTGATTTAAATTTTCACACCAATCAATCTCCAAACTTATATAATCAAGTTTAAACAATTTATGTGCCATTTTTCTTTACACAGTTTCTGAAAGAAAAGCGCCTGCGCGGTACATTCCCTCCCACACGGTCCTGCTACAACGTACATTCATGAAGCTGAAGAGCGAAGGAGGCGTGTTGAGTTTTACGTAAATTATCAATAAAGTATTTTTGGACAGGGAGAAATGCTGAATAAAAGCATTGTTTAACTAAAAAAAATAATTGTGATTTCAATACTGACCAAAACAATCGTGATAATGATTTTTTCCACAATTGAGCAGCCTTAAATTCACGCAGCCTTTTTCGATTGGAATCAGGGTCCGATTGCTGGGAAAGTCCGCTTCGTTTGGGCCGTCGTAAACGTGCAAACGGGTTCTGGTTCGGACCGAACAAGCGAACTCGGTCCGCCTACAAACGCAGGTCTCAGTACAATAGAAGGCAAACCAAATGCAGGAAGTGGACTACAACTGCCGTGCTGCATTTGGCTCAGCATGGCATTGTGGGTCTAATATTACGGTTCATATTTTAAGCGATCGGCATTGTAAATGCGACCAAAACAAACGCACGTGTTGGACTCCTTTGGCTCGCGGTCAAACATGGAGGACGACAGGAAAGTTTTAATAAGGGCTGTCAAAAATTAATCCTAAATTAATCCCATTGTCAAACAAGAGATTTTTTTTCTTTAGTACTGCTATTTGCAGAAAATACATTAACTTTTGTTTTACGACTTAAAGGCGAAAACCAAGCCAGAGATCTGTGAGTCGTCCAGGACTCAGATCTGGATTTCAGCTCCACATTCAGGCAGTTGTGAAGTCAGCCTGTGCGGACCGGATCAGCAGCATTCTGGACTAAACTGCCGCCGTCTGCAGGACTTTAGGGAGACATGAGGACAGGGTTTCAGTAGTCTAGTCTACTAAACATACATGCAGAATTCCTGCAGAGACGCCTTTAATCCTAAATATGTTCTAGAAGTGATAAAAGTAATGTGATTAATCAGGATTAATCTTTTGACAGCCCTAGTTTCAATTGATTGTCAGAAGAAAACATCAAAGTTCTCGTAAATACCCACAGAAATAATGCAGTTTTTATTTATTATGCAGTTAAATTAAAAACAAGTAATTATATACAGTCATCCTCAAAATTATTCATACCCTCCAATTTAACAAAAGGCTAAATTCACAACAGTAATTCAAATCAGAAGAAATTAAAGAAACTAATAATAATAAATAAAAATTTACAAAATTATAATTTAGTGAAATAAATTGCTTTTGAATTGTGGTTGGAAATAATAATAATAATAATAATAATAAAAAGAAACAATAGAACTGTCCAAGACACTGTTAGAGCACCTTTCCCATGAACATGGACCAACATACCGGTCAACAGGTGCAGACGTCTGATTGGACGTTACAGAAACACCTGATTGCAGTGATTGGCTCAAAGTGTTGCTTAACAAAATTTTTTGCTTCGGAGCCCCATCATGCTTGTTTACTTGTTTTATTTTTTGTTTGTTTGTTTTTAATATTTCCTTCGAACCAAAATTCAAAATAAACGTCATGATTTTTATAGAATTTTTATTTATTATTACTTTTTTCAATTTCAACTTACTTCGCTCTCAGCTCGTTTTTTTCCCTTCTTTTATCGGACGGTTTGAACTATTTTGAGGACGACTGTAATATAATATACGTGACATGCTTGGAGGACGTGGCAGCTCGGGCGACTAGACCGGCTTGTTTAAAGTGCAGCGTGAACGCGATCTCGGTCCGTGACATCACCCCCACCCACCAACTGAACCGAGTCCCCAGTTGGACCGAGTCTAGCGGACTATCAGGTGTGAATGCACCAGATAAAAAGAAGTGATTAAAACCAAATAGATGTACATGTCACGGCTTCCATAAGATCATTTCGATATCACATCTCGTCGTCCCGTATCCATCCGTCTTACCCTCCACAGCTTTGATCTTCTCCAGCTTCTGCCTTTGTCGTTCCTCCTGCAGAAGCCTTTCCTCTTCGCGTCGCTGTTCGGCCAACAGGACCTGCCTGTCCAGCTCTTCGTCTTTCCTCCTCTCTTCCAGTGATACAGCCTTGAGATTGTCCTGGATGCACACACACACCTATTACTCAGCTCTGAACTCTTTGCTTCCAATCCATAATGCCATACAAACATAAATGACACATTAATAACGCACCTCTTCCTCTGGGTTTATGTATTCTTCGGAGAACCGTTGAGATATGCGAACTGGGGTTGGATCTAGTAGCTTCTGTTTCTGCTCCCGCTCCTAAAAGAAGAAAGAAAAGGGGAAATAATAACTAAATAACTGCTGAAATGTCACTCAAACTTTCAATGAATTGTATATTTGTTAAAAAGATAAAATGAGGAAGTGACATTAAATTACATTTATTTGACCCCCAGGGTAAGAACTGAATAATTACACAGAAGCTAACACAGAACTGGTCCTTGGAGCTGTGGCGCTTAAATTATGAGGGGTCGCTGATCGTGCTCTCCCCTCCTCCACGTCACCCTTTCTTCCTTGCTGTATTACATCTCACACCTCTCCCCCAAGGGTGACAACCAAGATAAGACCAGATAATACAGGAAGGCAATCACATCCTGTTTACATTAAAACATTAAAAACATGTGATCCCCAACTTCAAAGTCAGTTGAACAATTACAATCCTGCATCTGTTGCACAACAAGTTTTTACTCTTATAAATACGTCAATAAAAAGGGACCATGAAGCGCACGCCTACGCCTCATTTTAAAGAAAATAAATCTGCAATGCAACTTTTCTTCCGTTACCTAAATACTACTTTGCCATAAAGTTTCATGAAATGAAACCAGAGAAAAGTGACATGTATATCGGGGGGCTACAGACACCCTCTTCCACATTTTTGGGTTCCAGTCCAACACCTGAATTTAGACACCTGCTGATACTGATGCACTCATCTCACAACCCTTTAAAGGAATAGTTCACCCTCAGAATGATTTAACTTTATTTTCCACTTACCCTCATGGTGAGCAAGACTCTGGAGCACTTTTTCAATATGTCAAATGCAGCCGGAGATCAGGACAACTTCTCGTTCCCCCCCAATGGAGTTCGCCAGGGTCTGAGCCAAAAAGGTCCATAAAAGTCCACAAAAACTTGTCAAAATTCCTCCATACTGCTCGTCCAATGTAATCCAAGTGTCCTGAGTGGGTAGCGTCCAGAATTTACTGGAAACGACGTCATTTACTATATTTTTAGAGCCTTAAAAGGAGTATTGTTTACTTTCATGAAGCACGCACATGCGCGGTCACGTAACTACGGAAGCCTCGGCGTTTAGAGCCTACTCTGCCGATAATACAAGCGTAGAAGAAGAAATTCACTGTTTACATTGTGCTTAGAGCGACAGAGCTGCAGACAAACCGGGACAAACACAGGAGGGGTTGGATATTGATCTAAAAGAAAGAAAGAAATAAAGAGAGAACGAGCGATCTCGTCTGCCGTGGCTTCCGTAGTTTCGTGAACGTGGATCGGCGTGCTTGCTGGGCATGTAATGTGGTATTGTTTAGACTCTGAAAATATACTAAATGGCGTAGTTTCAAGTAAATTCTGGACGCTACCCACTTAGGACACTTGGATTACATGGGACGAGCAGTATGGAGGAATATTGAAAATTTTTTGTGGACTTTTATGGACCTTTTTTAGCTCGGACCCTGGCAAATTCCATTGGGGGGGGACAAGAAGTCATCCTGATCTCCGGCTGCATTTGACATATTAAAAAAGTGCTCCAGAGTTGTGCTCACCATCAGGGTAAGTGGAAAATAAAGTTAAATCACTCTGAGGGTGAACTATTCCTTTAACTGCCCTATAATAATAAGATAATCTCACTCTTTATTTAGTCCCACTGCAGGGAAATGACCAAGTTACAGAGCAAGAAAACAGAAAACAGCAGAGAAAAGAAAAGTCAAATACGAACAAATCAAGAGTTTATAAGGAATCAAAGGGTAAAAGATCGGCAAAAAAGTTGCTGGCTGGTTCGTGTGTGCATCTCTTAGATGTGAAATAAAACATTCTCAAGATAGAAAGAGGTAGATTGTTCGATAATGACTGAGTAGAAAACTTTTCTGTGATCTATTTACAGTCTTCCTGTCTGCTGGAGTTCAGCCCTCCTCTGGAAAGTATCAGTCTGCCGTGGTTGTACTGCAACAACCTCCAGTCCAGTTTGTTTCACGCACAAGTTTTAGTTCTTGTTTAGTTTTATAAGTTTGTACCGAATTTTCCAGACTACAAGTCGCTCCTGAGTCGCATGAGTCAAAAAAAGCATCATGAAGAGGAAAAAAAACACAAGTCACACTGGACTATAAGTAATATCTCTTTTATTTAAAATAGGGTGATTTTGGGATTTTTCATATCCTACTTGTTACAGCTAAAAATGACCCCATCAGTCCAATTCCAAAGTTAACGCCTGCAAATGATCATAAACATGATAAAGAAGGATAAACATGTTTGAGGATTTCTTCCACCGTACAGACAGTACAGCCAGATGTCCAAAATTACCTCCTCTCACTGAGATGAGGCCATTTTGGAGCAGAATATAGTTGTCACAAGTTTAGAACGCCCTCTTTTGACTTTAGACAATAATATTTACTTCTCGGCTCATGTCAGTCAGTGTGAATTAATACTTAAAAATATGTTAGATTGTATATATTTTGATATAAAAATCGCACAAGAAGCCAAACTATGAAAAAATGCAACTCGTCTGGAAAATCCGAAAGTAATACCGCAACATTTTGGCTGCAAGTTTGAATTTTCATTGTGCCACAAGCCTTTTTATGATTAGCATGGTCATGCTGTCCAGTCTGGGCCCGCATGTGGACTGGTACACAGACTGGTGACTCCATCATGTGATGGATAGCACAGACAACCGATTCCAACAACTCAGTTTGGCATAAACAACTTCAGGTGTGATAATCAGGCATCCGAGCATCCACGAAACAACACGTGTGTGTGTGTAGGTGAGGCCAAGAGGAAGGAAGATGTGGGTGGGGGGTGAAAAGCAGAGGGGAAAAAGAAGGGTTGAAAGAAGATAAAAGGACTAGGAAAGACAGATGTTTCTGATCTGATGTATTGCACCCTCCACAACCCATTTGCTCGCTCCATCTCCGCCTGGTTTTAGTGGGAAACACTGACGTGTCCCGAGGCATCGTGGTTCCTCTCTACATCACCGCCAGCACTAATCCCCTCCTCCACCACACATAAGATAGAGTGCCTCTGGTGTCACCAGAGAGAGGTCGAGAGAATCCTGCAGCACAGCAGAGCTGTCACTCAAGAGGCCCCGTCCTGCCTCAAGGTGAGCTCCTGCTGGCTGTCAGGGCCCCATTAAACGGCTGGTGACAGCAGCCCGAGTCACATGGAGGGAAAGATTTGAGAGATACTAACCGCAACTGACGTACTTCCATATGCACGCCAACATACAGAGAGATGAGCATTTAAAAGGAAGCCGCATATATGCACAACTGAGTGAGAGAGAAGAGCGACTAATACGGCAGAGCAGGAGGATCATCCGAGCTCTGCGATCTGAATAGATTACTTTCTATGGCTGCTCAATTATGGAAAAACTCAGTATCACCGTTATTATGGTCACTATTAAAATCATGATTATTCAAACTATTTTTTAGCTACACGCTGCATTTATTTACAATTTCTCTCTCTGTCAAAAATAGTTTGTTAGTGATAACTTACGCAAAACGTTGAAACTGAAAACATGTAGGCTATAAATACGCACCTTACAGCTGTTTTACAATGAATAAACATTAAATAAATAAAATAAATATACATTGAATATTAAAGGCATAGAAAAACATAAATGTATCCAAAATAAATTGTCCAGCTGTTCTGCAATTTCTCGATATTTGACAACTAAAATAAATAAATAAAAACCCCAAACTAAACATAAAGCTTTAGTGATATTTTCACATCGGTATGACATCAGTATATGAAAATATCACGATATTTCAGTGTATCGATATTTTTTCCCAACCCTAAATGCTACAACATTCCAAATCTAACATTTTGTAAATGACACCCAACAGATTGCACAGGTGAGAAGCAACAGGGATTAATTTCAACCTCAGAATAACTTTCAGAAATTGTGTAAAGAACCACGGCAAATAAACCGTTTCGACTCGATTATATGAGTTCGGAGATTGTTTGACGTTAAAATTGAAATCACGATCAAACTTCAATTAATTGCACAGCCCTATTACTTTTACTTTACAGGGCCAAAATATTCCATTTTCATCATTTCACAGTGATGAGCAAATATAAAGTGGTGTGCAGCTGTTAACGTGCAATAAATCTGATCCGAATCTGCAAATCAAATGACAAAATTTTTTTTACAGCAATAAAAATACTTCAGGCATTTTAATATCTTTTTCTTATGCATACAAGAAGTACATTAAGGGAATATCTTTCCCTTGAAGTTATTTCTTTGAGCAAAATCAAAAGAATCAGAGCTTTGAAGCGAGTTTCTCTTGAAGTGTTAAAAGTGCTGTGATGAAATGTCAAGATTTCATAGAAGCTGATTCACCAAACATCTCAGATACCGTGTGGCCTGACCGGCTCCAGAGAACATCCATTAGCTGTGCGGCATAAATAACCCCCCAGAAGACTCCGCTATGACCTCGTACGGGGGGAAGCCGTACATGGAGACGTTCTGAATGCCATTTACAAACGGTGCTCAGAGCAACAGAGTAGAATTGATGAAGGGCGAGACCACTTTCAACCACTGACCATTTGCAATTAGTGAGTGACCCCCCCCCTCCTGACATCAAGCTGCCAGCAGGATTCTTTACATCACTGCTGATGATGATGATGGGGAAGGGCTCAAGGGGTTTCTATAGCAACAGTCAGTGCTGGTTATACATCACAGGAATAGACAGCACCCGGTGACCTTTGCACAAACAGGTTGGATGAAAACAGAAAGTAACTCAGACCAGCTGAAGCCATCGAAGACCAAATCCATTTAAGTGAGTGAAACCAGCGAAGAGGAGCCAGATTTTAAAAAAACAAGTTGCGTCAAGTTGTTAATGCGCTGCAATCAGCCTCATCTGTTCAGTCCACGCACTACACCTCCTCCACCTCGGCTCTATCACTTCTGGTTGAGGGTTACAGTTTGATGTTTATCAGCAGACGAAACATCGCTGATAAGAGTCAGAGGCAGAAAACAGCAGTTTGTCCTGACATGACGGAGGAGGGAAAAAGCGGTTTGTAAATGGGTCAACCGATGAGACAGACTGGAGGAGCCAGAAAGGTGAGCATGCAATCTGCAGCTCAAGTCAGAGGTTGTTCTGGTACCAAACTGGAAGAAAACTATGAAGGATCGACAGGAGAACATTTAAAGAAAGAGAGAAAGCCATGTAGGTTTTAACATGCTCAAACAGTGGACCAGGTATGAGTATAATCTCCCCCTGGGGTACTTCACACCCACTTAGGTGTTATACAGATGAGCAGGACTCGCGGTAATGCAGAGCCTAAACAGAAAGCAAGTGTGAGAACGTGGTTCTACACAAAGGCTGAGGATAATAGGACATCATTACGGAACAGGAGAACAGCATGAAGGACGAGCAGAGATCAGCTTTCCATTATCATATTCTTGCAGCCAAAACTAGAAACTACAGCAGGGAGCACGGTCCTCCACATCTGTGAGAACAGGCTGGAGATTTCCACCCAGACAGGGCTGCCACAAACAATTATTTTAAATTAATCGACGAGTCACAGATTATTTTGGCGATTAGTCGACTAATAGGGGATTATCTCGCTACCGAAGTTCCCGGATTTTGGACACTTCCTCTTCCGGGCCATGTTCGACAGCCGTCCTGCTCTGTTACACTGTTTAAATCGGATAAACTCCAAACATACTTAAGTTTCCATTCTAGACGAAGGAAAAGGAAGAAGTGGATCAAAGCGATCGTGCCGCGGGAGGGCCGAACTTTATAAAAACACACGTTGTTTGTCCCGGGGCACAACAACGCACTTCACGCATGCTAGCATTAGCCAGCACGTTACTGACGGCTTAACATTGTGCGTCTTAAAACACACAAACATCTGAAAATCGTCTGTACCCCCCGTTCCAGTGGAACAACTGGGGACTCCAAGAAAGGAACGCTTTCAGATGCTTGTGTGTTTTCAGCCGCACAAGAGGCACGTCATCAACTGCTGCAGCCTCACCACTCGCACTGCCGCCACAAACGTGTGTCGTTTTATTATAAAGTTCGTCCTTCACCGCGCAATCGTCGTTTTGATCCACTTCTTCCTCAGCATCACTTCAGTCTGAAGAAAACTTGGCAGACGTTATCCGTTACAAATTTACGAGAAGTAGCGCGACTACTGTTAGCAGGAGCATTAGCCAGCTCAGACGTGCTAACTTTGCGGCGAAAACACACAAGCATCTAACGCTCCTTTCTTGGCAGTCCCCAGTTGTTCCACTGGAAAGGGGGACAGACCCGATCAGATGTTTGTGTGTTTTAAGCGCCTATGTTAAGCACGTCAGTCGCTAGCGCAATCTAGCAGCTGTGAAGTGCCGGTGTTGTGCCCCACCAGCGACAAACAACGTGTGTTTATTATAGTTCGGCCCTTCACTCGCGAATCATCGCTTGATCCACTTCTTCCTTAGTATCATTTCATCTGATCCGGAAAATTTCAGCAGGTGGCGTTATTCACGTTATCTACGAGAAACAGGGACATTGAACTGGACCGGAAGGGCCGTCTAACCTCACCTCCACCTACAAGCCCATCGTTCAGCAGCAACCAGTCATTAGGAGGATGATTAAAACCTGGTCACTGAGGCTGAAGATGCTCTGAGAGGGTGCTTTGAGGCCACAGACTGGAATGTCCTCTGTGAACCTCATGGAGATGACATCAACACCATACTGAGTGTGTGACAGATTACATAAACTTCTGTGTGGACAGCATCGTTCCAACAAGAACAGTGAGGTGCTTCCCCAATAACAAACCCTGGATCACCAGTGACCTGAAAAACTGCTGAACATCAAAAAGAAAGCTTTCAGGGATGGAGACAGGGAGTTACTGAAGACCACACAAAAACAACTGAAAACACAAGACTAAGAAGTGCAAGGAGGACTACAGGAAGAAGTTGGAGAGCCAGCTCCAGCAGAACAACGGAGGGATGTATGGTCGGGAATGAAGAAAATCACTGGCTTCAAGCTAAAGGGGACCAGACTGACGGAGGTCTGGACAGAGCTAACGAACTGAACATGTTCTTCAATAGGTTCAGTTCCCCCCCTGCCGACAACCCAACACACCACACACCCTCCATGAGCTCACAGCTTTCCTGTCCCACCTCCACTCTGTCACCCTGCACCTCAGTCATGGACCTGAACACAGCCTCATCTCCCTCCACATCAGGACAACCTGAGACCTCTTTTGCCTCCACCTCCAGCCTGACTGTCTCATGTGACCAGGTCAAGAAACAACTAGAAAAACTGAACCGGAACAAGGCTGCAGGTCCAGATGGTGTCAGTCCCAGAGTTCTCAAGACCTGCTCAGAACAACTATGTCCGGTTCTCCAGCACCTTTTTAACACCAGCCTGAGACAGAACAGAGTTCCTGTGCTGTGGAAAACATCCTGTCTTGTTCCAGTCCCTAAAAAACCACAACCAGCTGAACCAAATGACTACAGACCAGTTGCTTTGACATCTCACATCATGAAAGTCCTGGAGAGACTCTTACTGGCTCACCTCAACAAGCAAGTGAACACCTTTCAGGACCCATTACAGTTCGCATATCGTAATGGGCTTGGGGTTGAAGACGCCATCATCTTCTTGCTTCAGAGAGCCCACTCTCATCTGGACCAGTCAGGCAGCACTTTGAGGGTCATGTTCTTTGATTTTTCAAGTGCATTTAATACTATTCAGCCTGCTTTGCTATGTGAGAAGCTCCATAACTTCCAGGTGGATCCCTCCACAACCACCTGGATTTACGACTACCTCACAAACAGACCACAGTTTGTGAGACTGAAAGGTTGTGTGTCTGAGATGGTGGTCAGCAGCACTGGAGCACCACAAGGGACTGTACTCTCACCATTCCTCTTTACACTGTACACCTCAGACTTCCAGTACAACTCTGAGTCCTGTCATCTGCAGAAATATTCTGATGACTCTGCTGTTGTGGGGTGTATTAGTGATGGACAAGAAGCCGAATACAGGGAACTTGTCAATCAGTTTGTGAAATGGTGCAGTAACAATCAGCTCATCTTAAATACCAGCAAGACTAAAGAGATGATTGTTGACTTCAGGAGGAGCAAGAATAAGCAGCATAGTCCTGTCTACATCCTGGAAGAGGAGGTGGAGGTGGTAGAGAACTACAAATACCTTGGAGTTCAGCTGGACAACAGACTTGATTGGAAATGCAACTGTGACTACATCTACAAGAAAGGTATGAGCAGACTCTTCTTCTTAAGGAAGCTAAAATCATTTAATGTCTGCAAAAAGATGTTGCATATCTTCTATAAGTCTGTGGTAGAAAGTGCAATTAGCTTTGCAGCCATCTGCTGGGGCAGCAGCATCAGAACCAGAGACTTGAAGAAACTAAACAAGCTGATCAAGAAAGCTGGTTCTGTGCTGGGGATAACTCTGGAGCCGCTGGAGCTGATCGTTCAAAAAGAATGCTTCACAAGCTGATGAAGATAATGGAGGACACTTCCCATCCTCTCCACAACACGGTGAAGAATCAACAGAGTGTGTTCAGTGGGAGGCTGCGTCAAGTTCGCTGTAAGACGGAGAGATACAGGAATTCATTCCTGCCAGCAACCATCACCCTAAAGAACAAGACTAACTGACTTTTTGTTTATTTATAAAAAAAAAAAAAAAAAAAAAAAAAGTGAGCTTTTACAATACTGAATTTCCCTCGGGATGAATAAAGTATTTTTCATTCATTTCATTCTTTCATTTCATTTTCATTCATTCATTTCATTCTAACTGTTTAAAACCGGAAGTTCGGAACACGGAAGCGTGATAATCCCCTATTGGAACGTTACGAAATTGGAGCTTATTTACAGAACCAGTCAAAGTTTGGACACGTTCTCATTCGTCGCCTTCAGACTGTAGGAAGCTTTTGGAGTTCCTAGAACCTTTTCAGGAACCAGGATGTGTTTTTGCACATTTGGACATATAGGAACTAGGGACCTAGAACATTTTTAGCTCCTACTCCGTGGCAGGTTCTTTTCGGGGTTCCATTGGAACTGAAATATGTAGATGTTTGGTGATTGGTAGAACTGGCAAGCCGCACCGCTTGTATGATCTCTGCTTCTTCCAGCCCCACCATATTTAAAAAGTCCCACAGCTGCAACAATTGATTACTTGTTATCGTAATAACAAGAGGAGTGTACCAACTCATGACTAAATCGATCACAATGGTACACGTCCCGAATCCAGAACTATTCTGAAATGTGCAAAAGCAATTATTTTATACTAGTTTAATGACCCAAATACAGCTGCAAAGTGTGGCAGTAGAATCTGCACCACTTTAGTGGACGAACCCGGTCATCCACTGATGGGGAAGGTAGTTCTGATAACTAAACTCCAGACGGGTAGTTATAGGAACTGATCCTAAAAACCTCTCTGTCCGAATGAGGTTATTGACTAATGGAAAAGCGTGTCCAAACTTTTGACAAGTAACGTGTTTTTATATACAACCATGGAAAAAAAATGAGGAGACCACCCTTGTTTTCTCATATTTCTTGGTCATTTTAACGCCTGGTACTACTAAAAGTACATTTGTCTGGACAAATATAATGATAACAAAAATAGCTCATAAGAGTTTAATTTAAGAACTGATGTACAGTGATTAAGTGATTTTGGTTATTTAGTTCGTACATCAATAATTATGGCATTGTACTGCCAAAAAAAGCTATTAGGCATTCTAGATTTTCTCTTCTGTCTCATGATTGATTCTCTTTAGTCACATAATTCACACCAAAGTTGGTACTCGATTGCATAACCATTATTTTTGATGACAAAGTTGCTCTCTAATTTTTTCAATTGCTGTATGTCAATAAAAAAATACAAGGAAAGCTGACCACACAGAAAGGCAGACAGTGCAGCGGAAAGCACAGTGGTCAATTTTAGAGGAAAGACAAAGTTTAAAGAGAATTAACGATAAGTCTATTATATCGGGAAAACACGCTGCACGGCGTCCTCAATCACGTCCGACAAGACGAGTTCTCCGTTCTTGCGGAGTAGGTACTAGTCGATTAATCGTGGCAGCCGTACGCCCAGATGAAATTTAAATGAAATGCTTTAGGATTTGTGATGTCACACATATTGGTTGCTGAATGATGAATATAAACACAAATTAAAGCATGTTCAGCTCTCAAATGTACAAAAATATACATCAATTATTAGTATTTCTTCTTACTGCGCAGTACACATGGAAAAATTCTGAGAAAACATGATGTACTTCATGAAAAATCCTTGGCTATAAGCCTGTCTGGTTAACTTTGCATGATGGACACATAAAGGACAGAATGAAACGCTGCAGTGGGGATGGACGACCGTCTTTTTGGTGTCTGACCTTGTGCTCGATCATGCTGCTGATCTCAGGCAGGAAGTTTTGGCTGATGACGCGGTAAAGGTGGCGGTCCTGTGGGGAGGGTTTGTCCTTGATGCTTTCTGCCAGACTGATCCACTGTTCCTCTGTATCGCACACCAGGGACCAGGCTCCTCGCTTACGACCTGGCCGAGGCGAGGAGGAGACATTGGGTTATTGATTCCAAGGACAATGAGCGCAGACTTTTAAGCGAGTGCAAATGGTGGTCACAAATCCACATATTTCAATACAGTCAAATGTGCGAGGGCTTACCTGAGCTTGGGGGGAGGTCTTCCAGTCCATTGTCGGTGTTTACCTCCGAGACTTCACTTTCCACGTCACTAAGAGACCAAAAAAGGAGATCAGCATCTGCATCAGGATTGTTTTTCATGAGATAAAACAGAAGCCAGATACTGGAAATAATGAAGTACTGTTGGAAAGTGTGTCCAGGACATACAGTCGTCCTCAAAATTATTCCTCCACGGAAGAAAAGACTAAATTCACAAAAGTAATTCAATTAAGAAGAAACTAATAATAAATAAAAATTTAGAAAAATATAATTTTCTGCAATAAAATATTGCTTTTGAATTGAATTGAAAATAATAATTTTTAAAAATTAAACAAAGGAAACTGTCCCAGACCAAATTGAGCATCTTGCTCGTGGACACTGGGAACAAAATACCTGTCAAAGGGTGCAAAAACCTTACTGAACAATACAGAAAACACCTGATTGCAGAGATTCCTTTAATGTGCTCAACAAAATTATATCTAAGGAGCCCCATCATGCTTGTTTACCTGTTTTATTTTTTGTGTTTAATATTTTTGTTGAACCACAATACAAAATCAATGTCATGATTTTCTTAGAATATGAATTATTACTTTTGTCAATATTAACTTATTTCACTGAAAGCCGAATAGAGGATGAGGACGACTGTACTTTGTTCATAATTTAGCATATTTAAATGACCAGGAGCAGGCTACAGCTGCAAAAGGATTTTAAAAGCCAAACCCTTCATCACAGCTTTTGTTTTAACCCTGACTGATATCTCGGCAGCCACTTGGCAAACCACAATCACAGCTGTTTGACTGCTAAATGCACGTTCTCCTTCGACAGAAGCGGTACATCTGTGCAGCACATGCACTGCTCCTCAGGCCAGCATCTCTCTGCTTCATCTCCTTCCGCTTTTCGCTTCTTCTTCAACTTTCTAACCTTAAAAGAGGATCTTCCAGTTTTCTTTTCTTTGGTGGCCTTCCTCTTTTCTTTTTTTCCGGTAATGTCAGTTCAGTTGGTTCACTGCTGAGGAGGAAAAAAAAAAGGATAAATTAACTTAAATGATGGGGTTTTAACAACTGAATCATGAACAGGTCTGCATACAACCCCAACTATGGTTACTACATCCAGCAGTCAAGCACAGAAAACGTGACTCGTGACAACAGATCGTCAACCTGAACATCTCTGGTGTCCTCTTCACCGGCTCTTCTTTGTACATACGAGTACCGTAAAAGTACCAGTAGAGGGCTCCGCTTCCATCTTGCCCCAGGGGTTCCACCCTCAGGCTGTCTGCATCCAGGCCCTTAGGTAGACGAGGGGTGGGGACATCAGTTTTCTCACATCATATGTTTTCAAATCATCAGTCATTTGTGAATGTCATTCAAAACTTTGTGAGTAACTTCAAAGTAATTTACAGCCTGTATTCATGGACTGATCAAACCATATACTGTACAGTCGTCCTAAAATTATTCATTCCCTCCAATAAAAGAAGGGAAAAAAAACTCAGCTGTCAGTGAAATAAGATGAAATTGACTAAAGTAACAATAAATAAAAATTCCACGAAAATCATGACATTGATTTTGAATTGTGGTTTGAAAGAAATATTTAAAACAAACAAAAAATAAAACAATTTGAGACAATCACTGCAATCCGGTGTTTTCTGTAACGTCCATTCAGATGTTTGTTTTGTTTTATTCAATTATTGCTTTTAACCACAATTCAAAAGCAATATTTTATTTCACTCAATCATAATTTTGTAAATTTTTATTTATTATTAGTTTCCTGTTATTTGAATTACTAATGTGAATTTAACTTTTCTTTATGAATAAGGATATGAATCATTTTGAGGACGACTGTTTCACATCTATTTCTCACAAATTAAGACGACACGTTATGAATAATGAGCTTGCACACAAAAACTATAAATAAGTACAATCAAAGTACAATAATCTTATTTGGCTAAGCTAAAATCACAATATCGTTTTAATAGATTATAACTATAAACATCATCAACAAAAACATTACTGGAGTTAATGGAAACCCAAACAACACACCAGCACTTTCCAGTGAGTGGCGTACCTTAAGCAAGTCGAAGACATCGGCAGCATCCAGACGGTAGTCGCAGAGTCGGTGCAGCAGCTCCACCTGCGTGCGAGGGGGCAGTTCGTCAAAGGGCCCGTCTCGCAGGGGGTTGGGCTTCCCCTCCTCCAGCTCCCACCGATAGCTGATGATGTCTTCCAGGTAACTGCTAAATGCCTTTGGCCTAAAAAGAAAAAAAAAGAAGCAGCAGGGTCACTGCTGAGGTCCGTCTGTACCTTTTGTTATGTCGACATGTCTGAGGAACCATCCGGCATTCGGTTGTAGGCTCACAAACCGTCTCACACCCGTACAGACTTTAAAAACCAAGACGTAGTGACGACTTCATATATCTACGTGAAATTAAATAGAAATAAAAAACACTATTTATCCAGAGGGAAATTATTGTGTCAAAGTATCCTTCTCTCTCTTTTTTATTTAAATAAAAATAATGAGAATTAATTTAAAGAGGTTAAAGGCTTTGTTGTAGCCAGATGATGGAGCCTACAAATAAATTTAGGTTTTTAGGGCTATCAGTATTACCACATTACTGCAAAGAGATTAATCTGTGAAATTAACACATTTCTTCATTAATGCATAAATACTAAGTTGTTATACTATCTTAAAAATATGAATTTGTCATTATCACGTAGGAAAACATTTCCACCAGAAAACATTGATCCTCCTTATTTATGAAGTTTCTGATAGTTTTCAAGCCTCACATGTAGAATTTTTATCATTGAGTCTCCAGAAACAAACTTATTACAGCTGCTGTTGTAAAAATCCACCTTTGGCCTCATTAAGGTAAGGGATGTTCGATATAGGCTTCTTTACCGATATCCGATATACTGATATTGTCCAACTCTTAAATTCTGATAGCCGATATCAACCGATACGGATCTATGCAGACAGCTGTGAGGTTGCATCGCTCATATTTTGAGAAATACAACGATATTCTGCTCTGAGAGCAAAGATCCCAAAATATCCTTAACTCAGCCAGAGGAGTTCATTTTGGACATCTGGGTGCCAAATATCAGATACTAGCAGGTATTAGATACTACCATATATCAGATACTAGCAGGTATTAGATACTACCATATATCAGATACTAGCAGATATTAAATACTACCATATATCAGATACTAGCAGGTATTAGATACTACCATATATCAGATACTAGCAGGTATTACCAACATGTGTCCAATTCTAATGTTTCTACAACTTGGTAACTTAACCAACAACTTAAAACCAGACATATTATCAGCAGCTTCAAACACGTCAGTCTGTAGCAGCAGCAGCTGCACCGTAGTCACATGACTCTGAAAGGAATGCTGGGAAATGAAGTTCTTCCAAGACAACGGGGACTTTTCTACTTGCTGGACTGCTGTCGGAACAAGATCTCACGAGATTTTGTTGCTCCATAACGGAATCTCGCAAGATTTCATTTTTTCAAAATATCAGCCCCCCCAAAAAAACGATACCGATATTTTCCGATATCACATTTTAATGCCAATATCGGCCGTTAATATTGGAAGGCCAATAATATCGAACATCCCTTATTTTGGTGAGAAAAGCTGAATTTTTGCATTTAAGTCCTTTTCCCACAGCTGTTAACAGAATCCACCAAAATCCACTTCATCCTCCTTATTTATGAAGATTCTGACAGTTTCCAGCCTCACGTGACGAGGACGGATACAGCTGACCTGTTAGACGTTTCACACGCCTAGTGTAATACGTCCAACAGATCATCTAACACTGGTGTAGAGGATGCGAACAATCGTCCTTTATGTTTAGCAGCTTGTCCGGAGTTATCCCCAGGTCAGAGCCAGCCCTCTGGATCCGTTTGTTCAGTTTCTTCTAGTCTCTGGTTCTGATGCTGCTGCCCCAGCAGATGCTGCAAAGTTTATTGCACTTTCTACAACAGACTACAGACAAGTTTCACAGACATTTCCAGTTTACTTTCACAGTCAATCGATTTCTGCTAAACGCTCCTGGTCGCGTAAGATCTGCGTTCATTTACAGTGAATAGTGATGCATCAAAAATGTGAAAAATTCTCATTTATTTCTTACAAAAGACGGTGTTTTATTACTTCCTGACCCTGCTACCACATAGAACTGGGAGGATAATATGATGAAATGGCCTACTGTTACAACCAAGGGCCAAAGACTGCTGGAAAAGTGTGAAGCAATGAACTTAAATAATTGTAGTTAAACAGTTAAACATTCCAAAACAGAGAAAATCCCCCAGACTCCCATGTTAAAAAAACAAACTTTACAGCAGGAATAAACATGTTTACAACAGAAATAAACATGTTTACAGCAGGAATAAATATGTTTACATCAGAATAAACATGTTTACAGCAGAAATAAACATGTTTACAGCAGAAATAAACATGTTTACAGCAGGAATAAACATGTTTACATCAGAATAAACATGTTTACAGCAGAAATAAACATGTTTACAGCAGAAAAAACATGTTTACAGCAGGAATAAATATGTTTACATCAGAATAAACATGTTTACAGCAGAAATAAACATGTTTACAGCAGAAATAAACATGTTTACAGCAGGAATAAATATGTTTACATCAGAATAAACATGTTTACAGCAGGAATAAACATCTCTACAGCAGAAACAAACAGGGGAAAATTTAAAATACATGTTTACAGCAGAAATAAACATGTTTACAGCAGGAATAAATATGTTTACAGCAGAATAAACATGTTTACAGAAGAAAAATGTTAAAGAAATAAACATGTTTACACGGAATAAACGTGTTTACAGCAGGAATAAATATGTTTACAGCAGGAATAAACATGTTTACAGCAGAATAAACATGTTTACAGAAGAATAAACATGTTTACAGCAGAAATAAGCATGTTTACAGCGGAATAAACATGTTAACAGCATGGCTCAAAACATCATTTTAGGTTTAATAGGTCAAATTTACCTTCATGTCAACTGTGAGGGGGGTGAATTTTTTATAACTCATCCGTTTAGATGTTATTTAATCTTGAAATTAGTCATAATTAGGGGCGTGTCCTTTTGATTGACAGGCGGCAGGCTGGTGCCAGTTTTAGCCGTGGAGGCTAATAGTTAGCTCCCTGCTAGCTCCCAGAAAGGCCTCAGCCTGTAACTGAGTTGCACAACGGTGGTTTTTAGCTGGTTAACAGCGAGTCTGAGCGTGTTTTACCTTTAGACCATCTATCTCCATCTGTTCCTGTTTACTTCTGATTAGCTCAGTTAGCATTAGCTTGGCTGTCAATCATTTGTCCCTGTCTCTGTCCATTTTAGTATTTTCTTGCACACGTGACACAGCAAGATGGCAACGGTGGGAAACGCCCAACTGGCTTCACTTTCCCCCTTCAGACATAACCGGATACTACGTCCATGGTTACAACTAGCAACATATTTTCCTACTTTGTTGAGTCCATGGTGGTAAACAGGAGCACCATAGACCAGGGGCGCCCAAGTCCAGCCCTTGAGAGCTACTGTCCTGCACATTTTGGTTGCAATTCTTCTGCAACACACCTGAATTAAATAAACGGCTTGTCATGAGGCCTCTGCAGAGCTGAATGTCATGTACATGCGGAATTAGCCATTTAATTTAAAGTTGTACTTCCATGGTCATTTCATTAATATTTCTGTGTTCTCCATTATTATTGAATGCATTCTGCATCGTTTCTGTTTAAAAAAAAACCTTCTGGTATCTTTGTATCCAGCTGTATTTGTATACTAGAAGAGAGGCTTGTGGTCCAACGGCAGCTTTTCCGGGTCCTTCTCATGAATTTCCGTCTGATTGGCTGCCTCCCATCAGTGTATGAAGGAAGCTCCGCCCTCCGCTCTTATTTTGTTACAGACAGGAAATAGAGCCGACAAACAAGTTTGTTCCGCCATGCTAACAAACAGTTAGCTAATTAGCTTCTCAACTCCGAAGCTACAGTCGTGCTGTCTTTACTTCTAGTGTGTAGTGGAGGGTTACAGATAGAAACCCCACGTGGGATACGCTATTTGCAATGTGTCGTAGAAGGGCAAGGCTGTTCCCGATTCGCTCTTTTCTTCGTACTGTTTCTCTGATGAGAAAGCACAGCCGAATGGGGGGAACGCAACGCTAGCAAGTCAGCATGTGTAAGTAAACAAGGGGAAACCCTCCGTATTTCAGAAGGAGCAAGTTAAACGGGTTTTCAGTGGAAGGAGGCCTTTAAGGTGTGTTGGGGAGGGTAAGCTCCTAAACTTGTAGGATAGTAGCTCTCTAGGACCGGACTTGGGCACCCCTGACAAAAGACGCTTTCGGCCTGTAGGAACCTTTTCGAGTTCCTATAACTTTTTCGGGAACCAGGCCCTTTTTTTAATGCATTCGGACATATAGGAACGAGGGACCTCGGCCTTCAGTTCCTATAACATTTTTAGCTCCTACTCCGAGGCGGGGTCTTTTCAGGGTTCCATAGGAACTGAAATATGTAGGTGTTTGGTGATTGGTAGAACTGGCAAGCCCCGCCCCTTGCGTGAGCTCCGCTTCTTCTGCCCCGCCATATTTAAAAAGTCCCCCAGCTGTTTACTGAGATCTTAACAACGAAAACTATTACAATAGGAGTGTACCGATTCATTATTAAATCCATCACAATGGTTCACGTCCCAAATCCAGAACTATTCTGAAATGTCCAAGAGCAATTATTTATACTAATTTAATGACCCAGATACAGCTGCAAAGTGTGGCAGTAGAATCTGTGGCTGCCGCTCGGACACTTTAGTGGACGCACCGTCCACTAAAGTGGAGGGCGCACTTCATCGAAAGGTAAACAAGGGAAAGGGAGGGAAAGCTGGTGCGTTAGCTTTTATAACAGCTTTGAATGAAAGAGATGGAAAACCCAAATACAGTTGCAAATTGTGTCAGTACAATCAGCGCCATTTTTGTGGACGAACCTCAGTTCGTCCACTGAAGTGTCCACCTTCGACGAAAGGTATACAAAACGTTAGTAGGGCAGCTTTCCAACGGGGGGGCTGTTCTGTTACATGACACAATTGACCGTGATGATAGAAAGCTGGTAATTCAATTCAATTTTTATTACAGACTTGCAGTTCCAAAAAATCATGAATTCATGGTAAGATAGCTTTTATAATAGCTTTGAATAACAAAAGATGAGAAACCTCAGTTTTGTATCAGATCTGCTGGGGCATAAATTTGTCTCTGTCGCAGATGATTGCGTCAAACATGGTTCCTATCAGGGTCCTCCCTCATGTGCCAACGCAGACTGATGGAGAAGGTAGTTCTGATAATTAAACTACAGACGAGAGTTATAGGAGCTGCGTTCCTCAAACCTCTCTGTCTGAATGCGCCTAAAGACTTACACTACTCACAAAAAGTTAAGGATATTTGGCTTTTTGTATGACGTCAGAGTGAATCTAAAATCCACTACAACCTTTCCAGGTGAACTGAATTAAACTCTCTAAACTTTTCAATGCACATGTACATTTTTAAATGGTTAAATATTTATTCTGCATCATTCTGTTCTCCAAAAACCGAAAGTTAAATATCCCTAACGTTTTGTGAGTAGTGTATACAGCAACACAGTCGGCTGTGTGTTGATAGCCGACACAAACACAGTTTAGTGTCCATGAAGATGGATGTTCCATCAAACCAGAGTCTGGGTGATTCCTGTCAGAAGGTTTGGGTGGAGATTACGGAGGATGGAGAGGTAGAGACTGAACCTGGTCTGGACCTGGTCAGTCCTGCAGCCTCCAGCTGCCGTCCTGTGCCAAGTTCGCTCATTTTACAACGTTCATCATATCTATTTGTTTTCACAAACTGCTGCAACCACGTCCGACACAATATGTCCCAGAACACACAACATCCATTGTCTAATAATCGAGTTCGGGAGCTCTTTGTATGTGTGTTGTTAATCGGCTGTCCTCAGAGTTAAATACCTTGTAACTGTGTTAAGTCCTTAGCAGAAACTAGCAGACATGGCGGCTCCCGTGGTTCTGGCTGTGAAACTTGTCTACAGAAGATACTGATGCAGACATTAAATCATCGTAGCTTCATTAGGAAGCCTGCCTTGTTCCCTCTAGATATTTCAGTGTTGCATTTCCAGTCCAACCGTTCACAGAAAGACAACACCCACTGGTATTAAGTTCCTGACTTTCTTTTCCAGCTGCATTTTCATTTCTATAAGAGTGGCTGGAGAAAATGAAGAGGTGGGCTTTAGAGGAGAAAGGGCTGTTGTTTCTGTGGATGGGAGTTGGGTTTCCATGTGATCTACAAGTGGGTTCTGGTTCCGGTTCAGATACAGCAGATTAATCTGTGCTGTTCAGTTCCACCTCAGATGAACGGAACAAGGACTCGGGCCAGGACCGAGCATCTATGCACCAGCACAGTGAAAGCGGGGCAGGAAAAAATAAAAGTAGCTTATCTTGAAAGAGCAGTGTGCACTTTTCACACAGCTGCAGGCTCCCCCTCCCTTCTCACTACCCCATCTCTCCTCTCCTTTTTGTCCCCTCGTTTTCTCCGACATCCTCCCTCCCCCCGGTTCCCCCGCTCCGGCAGAGCGTTTAACGCGTGCGGATGAAAAGGGCAGCGCTGTGAAAGGCCAGTGCTGAGCAGCCACCCCCAGGATGCCAGCGCCTGTCCAGTCCAATAAAGCAGGCTGTCTTCCTGCTACCGGCTGCCTGGGTGGAAAAGCTGGATCGCTCCTGCCTCCATGTGTATCTGTTCACTGTACCATGCTACTTTCTAATGATGGAGTCGAGTAGGAGGTGTATAGAGGGGAAAGCCCCATGAGAGACTACACATATTTGTGGGTTTGAATAACAGCCTCCAGTAGACAGTCACTTTCTCCCATCGTATAAAATCAGGGGGTGAGAGAAGTTTCATTGGCTGTGCTGCCTCCACATGCAAGTCAAGTATTACTTCACCACCTTTACTCACCTTATTAAGCAAGTTGGCTGTTCAGCGAGTCACTCCACCTCTGACTCAGACTTCCTATGACAGATGCTGTGACTAGTTTGAACTTCTTGATAATGAATGAAGAATTATTTTCAGTTTATTTGAACGTTAGTTGATTCTTTTCCACTTTCAGTCCAAACTGAGTCAGGTTAGTCGATGTACACTTGCAGGTAGATTTGTTCTGAATATGTTATTAACCATTATTCCACCATCCACTTGCCTCTGATGTCTTTGCATTCGAAATTTGTCAGGAAATGCATCCACCCCCCTCTATAGTCCCAGTAAGGTGACGTCCTGCATGCTTATCTTTACAAAAAGCCAAGTTACAACAGTTTTAAGCTGCAGAGGTTTTCATCCTATTACAGCCATCATGAAGGTGGTCGTGTTGCATATGGCTGAAGATATGGTGCCCACGTAAACGGTGGAAAAGCCCGACTTTGTTCTGGTTGTACAAAAACGTACATTTGCATGCAAAAACATGAAGTATAATAAAACTTTAGTTTGTACTGTACCAGTCCTAATGGTGAAAATGGCATGCAGGGCTTGAAATTCACTTCTCAAAATGCTTCAAGGGGGGATTTATATACTTTGGGGGGGATATTCACAGGGAGCTTCAGCACAGGTCTGACAGTGTCCTACTCGTACCTCAGATTAATAAGGAAAACTATTTAAAAACTGTTCATCCTGAGGGTCTGAATGAGGAATTATCCATCATGTTTTCTATAGTTTGTATATTGTCTTGTATAGTCAGTATATTGTCGTGTATTTTTCCTTGTGAATCCTTCATGTCTAATTAGCTGATGTCTTCCTACTGCTAGGGTTATCCTGATTGGCTGCCCTCATCGCTGATCAGCCTATTTAAAAGGCGCTATTTTGCACATTTTAGAACCGTGAGCGAGGTGAACAGTGCAGTTTAAACTGTAAGCCCCGCCCCTAACTGTTTCTTCCAGTGAGAAACGCTCCTACTCTCATTTTTCTCTCCTCCCACTCAACATGCATGAAATAACGGGCACAACATCATACTCGTGCACAAAGAACTCCAGAGAAAACTTGCATCTTCCAGTGAATTTCCTGTTCTGGTTGCAGTAAACAGCTGCAGATCAGCCCAATGACATCTTGTGTCACACCATTTACCGTAACTACAGTTATGTACTCAGATGCACAATTATGATGAGTTATAACATTATAGACGACATTACAAAATGACAACCTGATAAAGTTTCTAACCGGCCACTGCAAGTGGAAGTGATGTAAAGCTTCATCGCGTTACGGTGTAAATATCATTATGTATTATATACGGTAGACCAGCAGAGGCAGCGCCAGCACCCGAGGACATATAACATGTTACTCAGAAGAAAGTTATTAAAAAATACCTGTCCAGTCGGATTACAGCACATTTCCAGTCCACATTCACTCCGAGACCGTCCAGCTGCTCTCTACCTTCAGTACAATCCACCGAAAACACAAACTTTTCCTTCTTTGGTCTCTCTGCGTTTCATCTCTCTCTCCTCCTCAGTTTTGATGCTTTCAGGCTGTTTTGCTGAGGTATCGCGACTTTCCCTTCGGTAGACGCCATGCGGTTTTGTTTACAAGTGCTGCCGTGCACGCGTTAGGGGAGGGCGCTCCTCGTTAGGAAACACCGAGTGGCTGATTGGAAACCGAAACTTCTGTAGAACGAACCGCATTGGCATGAAGAGAGCATCACGCCATCATTAGAAACCTAAAATAAAAAGGCCTGGATTCATGCAGATACGCAATCAATGAGTGATTCATTTTCATGAAATTACCTCTTTTAACACATATTACACCGTGTAGAAAGCATTTTTCTTAGAGAGATTAAAATAAAATCAGGTACAGGGCCTTAAAAGCTTGAAGTTGTGTAGTCATGTTATCAGTGTTGATGATGGTCTAGAACAGAAACGTTCACTATTTTTTTTTTTTTTGCACTTTTTCGTTGTGCATCTTGGCACCATGTAAATAAATCAGTATTTTTGCATCCAACTGCCTCTATATCATTCAGTGCGGGCCTCTCTTTTTCCATTTTTCATCTCATTCGTTACCATTGTGGGCCCTGCACCTGCCAACACTCCTGCATTGCCAGTAAGAGCGCAAAACATTTTTCTGACTTCTTGCTTCAGTTAAAGCCAGAGACTGCAGCATAATTTTCTATAAATTTAGTGAAAGAGAACATGAAGAATCTGAAGCAGGAAAGCACTTAAAGATATCCATCTGCTAGCATGTGATGTGATGGGCAACCAAGTCAGCTGCAACATCACGGCCGCCTCCGGATGGAAAAGTTGCCTCGTGCTGTTTCTGAGCCTCTGGACGCCGCTGGGCAATGACGACTCAAGAAATGCACATAATGAATGCTGGTGTGGCATCAAAACGAGTCAGAAACGCAGATTTTAAAAGGTGGAAAAGTAATATTGTGGGTCTTTTAAACCATTATAATCTCCTTGCCTCCCCATAATCAGCACCGTATCTGATTGACAATAAAGCTTAACTACAATTAACTGGATTTGCAGGACAATCATGTTAAAACAGTGATGTTAATCCAAATAATATTACTTGTTAAAAAACAGAGGTTTTCATTAGCAACAAAGAAAATTCTGCTGAAATCAGTTAAGACAGATTCTTGGATGGACAACCTGGTTCTGTAAAAACATGCCAACAGAGAGGTCATGTAACATCGCTGTAAAGAGGCCACCTGCTACGCAGCTGTTGCTCACTTTTGCTGGTTCATATCAGCCAAAGAGAAGTGGAATAAGTGGAATTAGCTTTTCTCAACTTCCGTTTAGACATTTCTACTTACGAGATGTCGGTGCGCTGGTAGCATCCCTGCAGCAGACAGGCAAGGAGATCCCCGAGAAAGTCCAAGTCCTGCTCTGACAAGGCTTTTTCCAGCTCCTGGAATGGACCAAAAACAGCACACAGTCACATGAGGAGAAGTCTACAAGTCTGATTTTTCTTTTTATACTTTAAAGACAAGAAACAGGTGTACAAAGTATCAGGTTTAATAAAATGTTTCCACAGCTCAGCAGCAGAATAATCGCAGCTAGGAATCTTTAAATGATAATCCTGTCAATGCAGGCAAATCATGAGGAAAAACAGGTGCTCAGGTCGTCGCCCAGCTGTGACTCAAGAAAAAATAAAGCTCCTATTTAAGATATGATATAACACAGCAAGTGGGACGTATACATTAGCAGGCTTTGTTATCACTCTACGGAAAGATGGCAGAGTTTAACAGAGGGAGGGATTGCTGGAATTTGCCAGTCGTCCCATGTGGGTTTGTTGGTTTGCCAGCGGTGGCCGGGCTGCAGCAAAGGTTCAAGTTTAGCCATGACCCCTTTCCCGCCCGGCTTTGTGTCTCAGCCATTGAGGTTTTATGAAGCGGCAGTAACTGGCAGAGCAAACTCTAAAAGACCTGAAAGCACCAGGGGAAGATGGCAGGCAGCAGGGGTCGAGGACTAAAACACAGCCGTGCCCCCTCCCCTCTTCTGCTGACCAACCAAGATGCAGCACCCAGCATGCACTGCTCTCTCTGAGGATACCCGAAGGCTCTGCAGTCCAAGGTGAGGGAAGAGAAAGAGGGGAAAGGAAGGTTCAGAGGCTCTTCAATCATGCAAATGAGCGTTCATTTGACTTCAAGTCCACTTTGACAGGATGCAAAGCGAACCCTTTCAGCTGCAGCCTGACCAGTTCTACACAAACCGAACAGAAATGCTTTCAGGTGACCACTTTTCAACTTTTTCCTTCACATTAACCGTTCCCTCTTATTCACTGCTGCTCTAATCAGCGTTAAACTCCGCTTCCAGCTTCAAGGAAAAAATAAAAAGATCCAAAATGATCTCAGTGACACAGAGGCTTGTTCAGTTATTGTGCAGCCACTTGTCTTTTCTCAGGCCGTCTCTCCCCAGAGGAATATGGTT
This sequence comes from Atherinomorus stipes, assembly GCA_023101725.1. Lineage (NCBI taxonomy): Eukaryota > Metazoa > Chordata > Actinopteri > Atheriniformes > Atherinidae > Atherinomorus > Atherinomorus stipes. The sequence continues at coordinate 44,325 of JALJCO010009279.1, read as the reverse complement.
CAACTCGGAGGCCACCGAAGGTCAGCGTACACACCTCCTGGCCATGGAGAATGACGGAAGCCAGGAGCCAACAAGTCAGCGCGATAAAAACAGAGAGGGAGGTGGGGAGGACCAGAGAGAAGCTGAAAAACAGGATAAGATAAATGCTTCTGCTTCAGGTTAGAGAGAAAACCAGCATAAGGGGAAAACTTGTTTCTGCCTCTGACTCGAGCCGGAAAATACCAGGAGATTCAATTTGATGACAACAGATAAAAATCTTCCAAGTCTCATGACATGAGGAAGAGTGGATAATCATGTTTACAAGCACACTAATGCAAATTTAAAGTGACATACGAGAAAGACTCATAGATTTCATTTATGCTGCTTACACAAAGACCGAACTACGGCAGGTTTGTCTGAGAGGAGTGCCTGGAGTAAACTAAATGATGTTATTAGGCCCAGTTTACACGACGTCGGGCAGTAAAACACAAAAGATTTGTTTGCTTTAGGATTCTCGTTTCAGGGATACATTTTTAGGTGAAAAAAAGGAGGTTTTAGATGTTAAACTAAAGTTTTCCAATCACAAGTCCGTCCTGAAGCTGTAAAATTTCGCTTTAAGAAAAGAAAAAGCACATTTTTAGTTGGGGTGCACGATAATGAGACCTGGAATTGCTTTAAAATTTAAAAATGCACCTACAAGTCTAACCTGCCTGTCATTATTATTATTTAAAAATAAACTTTTCAGATTGTGTTAACACACCATAAATGTTTGAATCTTACTTGTCAGCATCATTTTCATTGTTTTTTTCTTCTGGACTGCACTTTTTCAGTTTGTAATCTCGATGCATATATTTGCATCAGTTCAAGGAGCTTTAATTTTTGTATTAGTGACAAAGCACCTTTTTTAAGTTGAAGTGCATTTGAGACATCAAATAGTTTTATCTTTTAGAAATGTTTGAGAGGCTGCTGATAATGTTTCACAGGAAAATATATATATTTCTTTATTTTCTTTAAGAGTGAAAAGTCTTTTTGGCTTTGTTAATAGTATTGATGTCATGATTAGGTATGTGTGTTATTGGTTATCATTTATTGGTATCGGCCTTTGGGGGCTGAAATTTATCGGTTATCTGTATCGGGTTTTTTTTTTTTTTTTTAATTATTGTTCGTCCCTGATTTTTAGACGCCAAATGCCACTGCTACCACTTCCCCCCTTTAAAGCAGCAGTAGAGAAGTTCGTGTACCTTAAAACTGTGTGCCTTTTGACTTGTTTTGAAGTACAACAACCTTTATTATGCAGATTCCCGACCCTGAAACTGGCCTGGAGTGACCAGAAGCTGATACACACCACATGACTTCACAGCTTTGCTTTCCAGCTTTGCTCAGGAACATCTTACGAATAGCTGGTCAAACGCTGGAAGCGTTTCAATAAGGCTGGGACTGCTTGTATAAGCAAAGAAATCAATATCTGTGATATTGTTAGATATATTCTAGCAAAAAAATTGTAATTTTACATAATTTAAATACATTGCACATGCATCATTTTCACACATTTAAAACAATTTGTGCAACACATATATCATAAAATACACAGTCTTATTATTCCAAGCCCCACAACATTATAACACCTTATAGCTCAATATTTCTTTTATAGTAATGCAAACAACTAAACATGTAGTGCAATTACAATTCTGATCATAATGCATCTTCTTTTTTTGGATGTGGTAGCAGAGTGTGGCTGTAGTCACAAGGTGTTAACAAACGACCTGCATGTTGAGCACTCCTGCTCAGGAGATTAAGGGTCAAAGAGCAGAGGTCAGAGTTATGACAGTAACATTCGGAGTAATGAAGCAATGCACAAACAAAACACTGGACTGAAACAAGTCAGAAGTCGTAACACAAGGTGCAACACGACAGCTGATTCTAAACAAGTCATCGGTCATTGCGACCGCGAGAGATTAAAACTGGAACAACAAACGGATTAGCCACGCCGTTTCTGCAAGAAAGGAACAATACACAACCTGGATGTTCTGTTTGTCATGAGGAAGACGAGTGATGCATCACAGCCAGACAAAAGGAGGACAGCTTCTAAAATAGCATTAGGTAAGACAGAGTTTTGTTTTGACCACTTTCTATATGATATTTAAGCGATATAACTTTCAACTGACCATTTCTTAGAAGCTTGGGTCCACAGTTTTCCCAGTTTTCTAATTATTGATGGTGATTCAGACTCAATAGTGGTCAAACAAACCAATGATCCAGCGAATCCAACATGAGAAAAACTCAAAAATTATCAAAAGAGACACAAATCACAGCTTCTATTTGAGACGATTAAAGCAAACCAATCAAAAAGTTCTTGTATTAATCAATCTGAGAAACAGGGTGGGATTTAATAAGTTTTCTTCTTCCTGCTCCCTTTCAGGCATGTCTGAAACCTATTTATTTATTTACCTTTTACTGCTTGAATTGTTTATATGTGATCATGTGAAGCACTTTGTGACTCCTGTCTGTGAAAAGCGCTTTACAAATAAAGTTTACTTACTTATGAAATTTATTTAGCTTTATTTTTAAATTAATTTTGGCTATAGTTGTTTTGTTTATTCATTTTCTTTTTTGTGATGAGAGACAAGCTATTTAAGTGCACATATCCTTAAGTGTTATACACTGGAAACTTATTACCTGAAAAGAAGGAATAAAATACAAAAACAAATTGGTTTTATGCAACTGGAACATGACCACATGATCGCAGCTGTCTGAAACTATAACTACTGCATTGTATGTGATATCCGTCTGTGTCCAATTCAGAAAACAGGATGTGAATGTGATCTTGTTTGAGTTGAAGTGAGAGGATTTATATTTATACATCAGGGCTGTCACTGTACAGTTACGCCAAAAGAATTAATAGTAATGATGATACAATTCAAGTATCTATGGAAAATTTTAAATTATTCATAATAGTTGAATTAGTTAACTCAATCTTAAACAACAGTTTTCCTTCTCTTTGGAATAAAAGCGACCAAAGTTGTAGTTTTTGTGCATTTACATAGCACACACTGGTAAGAGATGTGCATTCAAATCATTAGGTTGCAATATATATGCGTGAGCAGCAATATTGTGCAGCACATTTCCACCCTTGTCAAGGAAGAGAGTTTAACATCAAAGACTCAAACAGTTGCTTAATCTGGCACATAAGTCACGCTTTGTTCATACGTACATATGTTATCCAGCTGCTCTGGTGAAGCCATAAACTAATGGCCAGAAAGACGCAATGCATCTCTGTCTACAGGCACATGTGCAGAGGATGCACACAGATCCTGTGTCATGCACTCTTCTACTTCCAGCTTCCCTGTCAGGCAGCCTCTGGGCCAAAGTGAACTCATCCATCAGAGGCAAACTGGACTTTGATCACACTTTGAAAAAGCTGGGGGCCACGACTGGGGAATGAGCAGAGATTTGAGCACAGTGCAGCAGATAGGAGGGCTCGATGCAACTCCCGGATTAGCATCACCCTTCCCCAACTTTGAAGAACCACATAGATGGCAAAGGGTGGAAGAGTTCAGCCACACACTCTGTCTGCCAATCCCTCGGCTGTATCGTACCAACTCAGCCTGACGAATATCTGCAAAGGACATTATTGAACTAGAACTTAGTGGGATCATTTCCCTTCAATAAGCAAAGAAAACACGCTTGCAACATCCATTCGTACACATCGCAGCAGCCGAAGTGAAGTCTAGCACTTTGGCTGCTTCATTAATGATCAATAGGCCTCAAACACAAGCAAGCCTGATAAGTGTAAAGCTATAAAAGGTATAAATCATAAATTGCACCGTCATGTTTATCAGTAGGCTGCTGCTGTGGACAAAACAAGTCGGTGCTTCTCAGTCACTCGATGATTGGAGGGTGAGTCAAAGCTTAGTCAGAAGGTGTGTCTTCACGCATGTCTCTAAAGGCTTGGCTTGCAATCAGAAATTCACCCTGAAGGTATTTGCCAGCCCTCTCACCAGGATCCCCTGCTGTTTCTCTCTCTGGCTTCACCTCTTCCTCCTCTCCTCCACACCATTTTCCTCCCCCTGCCCTGCTGCCCAGGGTCTGCGAGGGCCTCTGAGGCATTCTATTATTCCCCTGACAACACCCTTTCTGTACTCTCCACCCCATTCTTTTCCTCTCTCCGTCTTATCTCTCCTTTCCCTCCACACACTGTCCCTACTAGAGCCAGTTTTGGGCTTTAGCTGAGGCACACACCTTATAATGAAGCGGACTTTGCAGTCATTTTCCCTGCAATAATTACGTAGACTGAAAATAACCATAGAAAATAAAACAACCTGAATCGCCAGAGCCGTCGGCCATCAAGCAACAGCAAAGTGGGGAAGCAACACATGATAATTGCTTAACATTTGTTATTTTCTCTCTCAGAAAGCCTCGTCACACCTTGTGTGTGTTCACCAACAGCCCATTTCCACCACCGAGTCTGATTTAGGATGATGTGGGTCGGTACACATTGTTTTGCGATTTGGGAAGGGTACCAGAATATCTGACCTGAACTCTGCCACTGACCCTTTCGCTTCCCAATCTGACCCAAAAGGGTGCAACTTGACACACTGCAATCAACTGATTGGTTGAAATAAAAGTCACTTTGAGTGGGAACAGCTCCATGTAGGACTGGCCGATATATCGAATATAGTTGAGATATCGCCGCTGCCCCGCTGTGGGATATAGAAAATGCCGAAATTCGTCATATTCCAGTATTCAATAGCTTTCAGTTGCGCGCTGGGTTTTCTCTCTCCTTGTCTCTCTGAACAGAGAGATAAAACAAGCGCACCTAGTTGCATAGATCACGTGTGCTGCATGCTTAAGCATGTACATGACATCGTGCTTCACGTTTCAACTGCCAACTAGGGATGGGCGATATGGACTAAAAAATGTATCACGATAATTTCTTGTATTTATCACGGTAACGATAAGTGACGATAAAAACATCAGCAAAATATTTTGTATTATAAATTTGTCACTAAATTCGGTCCTGAAAGCCCTACAAAGTACTAGAAGCCACTAAACTATGTCAATTAAGTTCAAGTAGTGCACCTGTATTGCAAAACTAGTGACACCAATTAAACAAGTAAAATATGAGAGACCAAATTCCACATTTATTCAAACGATGCAAACAGCAAAACTAAATTGGCCTTTTAAAAAAACCAAAGTAGTGCAACTGCAAACAACCTGATAAATTGTCATCTCACGATAAAAACGATAAGTTCAAATTGTTATTGTGGGGAATTTCTTTGACGATATATCGCACACGATAAAACATCGCCCATCCCTACTGCTAACTACTGTAATTAACACACATACACAACACAATACTAACAAAGACTTAAGTTTTCTGAGGCTCACGCGTGTACAACACATTTGCGCACACGAGTTGTTTCCTCGCTGGTTTCTCTGATAACTCGCTGCAACATTACCGAGAAAAAACAACAAAGATTGTCGTTAAGGTGAGAGCACTCCGCTCGCGTAACTGAGCATACGTTTCAATTAGATCTGAAATCCAAAAGTTTTAATTATTCACACCATGAACTAATTATTTCTGTCTTTTCAAAACGGATAACAGTCGTAGGAGGCACTTTGCTTTGTTTTAAACTTGCGTGATGTTTATTGCTTCAACTGTTCAATAAATACAGTTTTGACCACTTTAGTTATGATTTCACCCTTTTGGCATGAATGTTTAAAATCAGCATTAAAGTATGAATAGTAATATAAAACAAAGTAAAATATCAAGATGTATATCGTGACATGACATAAAAATATCGGGATACTACTAAAAGGCAATATCGCCCAGCCCCTAGCTCCATGTTTAGATATACGGTGGATTTTTTTTGTTGTTTAAAGCCACAAAACAAGAAGACAGAACGCCATTCATGTCCACCATTCTCCTCCTCTGTTTCTGAGTCACGTTCTTTTTCACCACCATGACATCATGCTTTTGCTTAGCTCGTGTATCTGCTATTCAACCGATACGTCGCCCACTTGGTAATGATACAGTAGTCTGTGGAGACAACAAACATCAGTATTTACCAGCACAAACCGTCACGTACCAACCTGGACATGCTGCTTAAGACTCTGGTCACTCAGAAATCAGGTTTGCAGGTTGTAACGCTTAAATTCTTCTTTGTTTTTCAGAAATCACGTTTTTTCCCATGGTTGTTTAAGTTATGATTTAAATGCAACCTCCAGCACACGACCCATACTTGAATATACTTAAGAATATAAGGAAATATAAGACTTTGAATTAAGTTTGAGGGACAAAAATCTTAAAATGATAAACCACTTAGTAGAAAATTGTTCATTCAACATAAAGTGTAGATAATATGAAGCTAAATAGCAGGAATAAAGATGCCTACAGAAGTAGTAATGACTTATGGTACAATCTACATGGTAAAATATTGCTAGAAGGATAAATAAGTCTCACAATCTTAGTTCGATTCAACTACATTTCACTTGGTGAAGATAAAACTAAAGGAGAGAGATCATGGAAAACAACAATAACCACAGAAGACAACTACAGCAAAAGCTTGTTAAAGCATCACAAAGACAGAAATGCCCTGCATGGCCCCTTTAACACAGATACTGTGTCGTTCTGCCACTAAACCCTCCTTTACTTCGACTCAGCACACAAAACCTTTTCACGTATCCCTTTCAAGCCATGACTGATGTGTCTTTGTTGCAGACAGGTGTTGTGTGTAGCCATTTTCACACATGCATTTCACGTTGGGACTGTTGTGAAGTGAATTGAGCCGGACTCACTGCGTGCTTACACACATCAAGCCAGGTGAAAAGGCTTATGGCATCTACTGTTAGAAGAAAAGAAGCTATCACTAAACTTTGACCAAACAACATCAAACATTCTGAATTTATCTTTTACTGTTAAAAAAATAAAAATGTTTTTTGTTGCAGCCAGGTGCCGAAAGAAGTCACGAGAGAAAAATACTTATTTTTACAATAAGTTATTAATTTTTTTGTTGTCATCAACAAGCTTTTTTGTTGAAAGGCAGATGCTACAGGTACGCTTTGGTCTCCTTGCAAACAACCCTTTATTGCAACAGATTGTGACATGCTCCATCTGACTGTGTCAAAAAGCATCAAACCTTAATTGCAATCCAGCAAAGCTTCTATGAGACATGGATCAAGGGTCTGGCTGAATAATTGACATCGGTGACTGAGCTACCACACGAGAGCTGGAAATAATTTCATGATATTGACATCTAAATGTCATTTGGCTGACTTCCCAAAGGGTGAAAGAGAAAATAGACGATTGGAAACATGCATGCTATGATAAGCAGAAAGTAAGAGTCATTGAAGTATGTGTTTAATTTATACTGATCCAATTAGATTATGAACAAATGATTTTGTAGGAAAATGTATTGTAACACACTGAAAACTAATATCAGGTGGAGCCTGGGTCATTTGTCAGGTGGCCGATTAAATTGGCCAATTGTAACCCTTTTCAAAATAATCGACCAGAGTTTTGGTGATTATGCGTAGTTATATTCTCAAAAGTGGGGTAGGAGATCCTGGGAAAACAGTTCGGAGCGGCCATGTGGACATTTGAGAAAGTTTTTAATTTACATCTAGTTTTTATTTTGGTTTATGAGTCTTGACTTCATGGCAAAGAAAATATTGGAGGAGAGAAAATGTTATTTATGTTAACAGGCATCAGAGGGCTGCAGAAATAATGTTTTGCCTGTAACTTCACTCATTATGTTATCTAAATATCCATCTGAAATAGAGACAACATATAAAGATATCATATCTGAATGCTTCAAAAGGAAAAAAAAAACATGCACAGAGCAAATTTGATATGAAATCAATAGAACAAAATGAATTTATTCATTTATATATGTGTATTCATCCTTAAAATTATTCAAACCTTCCAATTAAAGAAAAGGAAAAAAATTTCCAATAGCAATTCAAAACCAGAAACTAATGATAAATAAAAATTTACAAAATTATAATTTAGTGAAACAAGATATTGCTTTTGAATTGTGGTTGAAAATAATAACAAACAAACAAACAAAACTTTCCCAGACACACCTGAAAACCTTTCCCATGAACAGTGGACTAAAATACCTGTCAACAGGTGCAGACGCCTGATTGGACGTTACAGGAAACACCTGATTGCAGTGTTTGAAAGTGTTGCCAACAATATATCCTTTTATAAAAAATATTTCTTTATAACCACAATTCAAAATCAATGCCATGATTTTCATCAAACTTTTATTTATTACAACTTTTATCAATTTCAACTTATTTCACTCACAGCTGATTTTTTTCTTCTTTAATTCGAGGGAATGAATAATTTACAGTTATTCATATAGTGAGTTTTGCTATTTGCACCATCTGAATAAATGTCAAATTTGTCCATATTTCAGGCTTGTTTGGTTGTCATCACTACAGTTTTGCAGTACAGGTGTAGTACTGGAACTTTATTGGTGTAGTTTAGTGTATTCTAGTTTTATTTTATTGTTAATAAGCCGTCTTCAGACTTGCATTGCGGAACATGAGCGGTAAAGTTCAGCGGCTCTTTAAACGGACTCGTCTTTTCAAACATGCCGCTTCGTTGCGGACTTATCGCGTCCCGGGTGCTTTCAGACATCAGGAAATGTTGCGGAAAAGTCAGCGCAGCCCCCCCGCTCTCCCTTCAACTCTGTCCGGAACATTTCCGTGTGCATTCAGCCGAAACGACGTGCCGCAACATTTCCGCTCTTATGACATGCAGACCAGACGGTACACGTCCGCTACATCTCCGGGGTAAAAGAGCGGATGCAGCGTTATAAAGGACAGAGTCTGCAATATTACCGCTTTCCAGTGCAAGTCTGAAAGGCGCTATAGTGATAGATTTATGATACAGGTGATTAGGCTGATGTTTTTTGTCATCATTTATCGTTAGATTTTTTTAGTCCACATCGCCAATCCCTAATAAATATATATACACACACACACACACACATACATATAACTCGTTACAACTGAATGGGGTGAAGTCACGACGGTACATGTAGTTCGTTGTCTTAAAGGGACATGAGCACAGCCGACTTATAAACAGACTAAATAGACAAAAACAACTTTTCTTTTCGTTTCAATAAAACACTGAATATACCAACGTGTGCAAAATTACGTTGGTAATCGCTGTAAATTTCAGTGTCTGTTCATTTTTGGTTAATCGCGCAGCTCTGATCTGTTGGCAGGATTTTTCTTTTGGAAAACGTCTGCATTAGTCAGGCTCTAACGTCAGGGCGAATGATGAAAGGTGGAGATAACTTGTCACAGGTGCTGCAAACATGGACTGAAGGTTATCATGCCAGTGGATGAAATTTAAAGTCTCATTTTTAACATTGACGATCACTAAAGCAAGAATCAGAGCTAAGAAAAAGAACACAATCTACATTATAAGATAAACAGAAATGTGATGCTTTGTTTTTACAAGGATATAATGTGCCCATCATGTGTCCCAAAAAAAGGGGAGGGGGGAAAAATTAAAAAGTGTTTGCCTTTAACTTAAGAGAAGGGGTTTGTGATAAGAAAGTGGCGCAGCGTTTGCTGGCTGCAGCTCCACAGAGCCTGTGGTATCAGGGGATCGGCCTCTCTGGCTACACTCACGGCAGACACTTTCCATGCCACTGCTGTTAACAGCTCCTCCGGGGTCTATATCACCAACAGTTGGAGGGCGTGTGCAGAGCTGGCTGGAGGGGGAAGGGAGACCTGTTTGTTGTGTAAAGGCTCCTCTCTTCCTCTCTTATGTGTCTTTCTTTATTTCTTTCTCCACCCCCCAGCTCACACATGGTTCCTCCAGGAGCCATCATCTGACGACACCCTCCACCCCCACGCGTAACCACCTCCTGCCACATGACAAACACGCACACACAGTCGTAACACCACAGGAAAACGCCCTCACATCCTCAGGATGTACGCTTCATCTGATCAGAGGAAAGCATCAACATCTTTTGAGTTGTTGCCGCATGCGTCTGACTGACGCTTAAAAACAACCTGTTGGCTGATATTCCAGCAGAGTCCGTTCCGATTAACAAATCAATCAGCTGTAACCCCCCACCTGCCTTCTCTGGGTAGCATTATCACAAACCCAAACAAAAACAGCCTCCATGAAGACTAAATGAACAATTGTGAACGAAGAGAATCACTTAAAGGGGAATTTCGCTTTTTTTTAAAATCTGGGACGTGTTTCCATATGTCCTTTTATATATGTGAGTGATGGAGGAAGGAATTTTCCAGATAGCTCCAGTATATATCCGGGCAGGCAGCCTAGCAGCCCAGCTAATGATCAGTATGGGGCAACTGGTCTAAGTTCACCCTAAAAACCTGCTTTTTTTCCACACTGAAGGGCTCGGATCGTCTCGAGTGTCTGACATCATACTAGAAAGGAGACATGAACCAAAGTATCTACATTGCCTGGAGATCGCCATTTCTTTTGGTGTTTGTGTCCAAATCGGCTCCCATATAAAACAGGTTTCTAGAACCGCTTTCTTTCACCTACGTAATATTGCTAAAATCAGGAACATCCTATCTCAGGACAATGCAGAAAAACTAATCCATGCTTTTGTTACTTCCAGATTGGATTACTGTAATTCATTATTATTGGGCCCCAAATATGCCTGAAAAGTCTCCAGCTGATCCAGAATGCTGCAGCTAGGGTTCTGACTAGAACCAGCAGGAGAGATCATATTTCTCCAGTTCTAGCTTCTCTTCATTGGCTCCCTGTTAAATCCAGGATAGAATTTAAAATTCTTCTTCTCACATACAAAGCTCTCCATGACCAAGCTCCATTATATATTAGAGATCTCATAGTTCCAGATATTCCAAGCAGAGCACTTCGCTCTCAGACTGCAGGCCTTTTGGTGGTTCCAAGGGTCTCCCCTAAGAGTAGAATGGGAGGCAGAGCATTCGGCTATCAAGCCCCCCCATTATGGAATCAGTTACCACTTCAGGTTGGGGAGGCAGACACCCTCTCTACCTTTAAGATCAGGCTTAAAACCTTCCTTTTTGATAAGTCTTATAGTTAGGGATGGCTAGCCTTCCCTTAGTTAAGCTGCTATAGGCTTAGACTGCTGCAGGACGTTCATGATGCACTGGGCTCTTCCTTTCCCATGATGCACTGGGCTCTTCCTCTCCCATGATGCACTGGGCTCTTCCTCTCCCATGATGCACTGGGCTCTTTCTTTCCCACCATCTCTGCTTCCCCATGTAGAAACCCGTGACAGTATTGCATCATTAACTGTGTTCTCCTCTCTCAGCAGATCTGGCTGGATAACGTTGCAGTGTTTGTTGGTCTCCCTTTCTGTCTTCTCCCCCCCAGCCGGTCGAGGCAGATGGCCGCCCTACCTGAGCCGGGTTCTGCCGGAGGTTTTTCCTCCCTGTTAAAAGGGTGTTTTCCTTCCCACTGTCACCACCCCTCCATGCTTGCTCAGGATGGGGGATTGGACCGGGTCGAGTCAAGATTCGATCCAATCTGTTGGTTTCCTTAACCAGGCTGTTATGAATCTGACCTGAACTTTTCTGTCTAAGCGCCCTGAGGTGACACTGTCATGAATGGACACTATACAAATAAAGTTGAATTGAATTGAATTCAAATCTCGTTCTAAAATCACGCAATAACTCGCTTCCCCCACCGGTGTTTTGGCACGAGTTATCACGCTGTTTCGGAACAAGATTTGATTTCCAGCGTCCCGAGATTTGGACACAGCAAAACAAAACAAGAGAACCCAACTGCAGTTACAATGACTGACAAGGGTGCCGCCATACATCCAATCCATACAGGAAGTCTCATGTGGAAGTTTGTTAAATATCGCCAAGAGTATCTACCTGCAACTTGCAAACAGATGTGTATAATGTAGTCGGGTGGTTAGGGTTAGGAGAAGGGTCAGGGGTAGGGTTAGATTTTAGTAAGTTACATGAAAAGAAACTTCCGATTGGGACTTCCGGTGTGATTGATATATGGCAACGATCGTGACTGCAGTTGGGTCCCTCTCCAACAAAAAGCAACCGCCAGGTAATGTTAATACTTTGGTTCATGTCTCCTTGCTAGTATGTCGTCGGACACTCGTTGAGACGATCCGAGCCCTTCAGTGGAGAAAAAAGCAGGTTTTTAGAGGGTGAACTTAGACCCCTTTGGTTTTCTCTTAGACTTTTTGTTTCTCGATAATTGACTTCTGAAAATTCCTTCCTCCATCACTCACTTACAGTTGTGTGAAAAAGTGGCTGAATTACAAAGATTCTGCAAAGATGAGTGGAACAAAATTCCTCCACAGCGCTGTAGAAGACTCACTGCCAGTTATCACAAACGCTTGATGCAGTTGTTGCTGCTAAGGTGGAACAACCAGTTATTAGGTTTAGGGGGCAATCACTTTTTCACACAGGGACATGGAGGTTTGGATTTTCCCCAGTTACTAATAAAAACCTCAATGTAAAAACTGCACTTTGTGTTTACTTGTGTTATCTTTGTCTAATATCTAAATCTGTTTGATCTAAAACATTTAAGTGTGGCAAACATGCAAAAAAAATTAGAAATCAGGAAGGGGGCAAACACTTTTTCACACAACTGTATGAAAGGGCATAAAAAAACAGACCCCAGGTTCAAAAAGAGCAAAATTCCCCTTTAATGAGCTGAACCACAATGTGGGACACTGACACGTACTAAATATAGTTTATACGCTACACAACTGTGAAGTAAGTCTGGATTTCCACCATGTTTTATGATCGTGTCAATGTCAGGGCCAGGTGGGACAGGTGGCAGGGCTGTCGTCGGACACACTGTGGGGGGAGGAGGTTGGGGATGGAGGCTGTGCAGAGCTTTCCTGAGCCAAGCTCGCTCCACACAGATGGAGACCCTTTGCCTTGGACTCGCTCGTTGACTGTGCGGGTGAGGATCATTAAGCACAGGAGATGGGGGGCCACCCAGTGCAGCGCCTCTCACACTTCCACTGCCAGCTTTGAGGAAACCGCTTCATCCACTTCCTCGTATAAAAACCCTGTTTCCTGGTTCAGCCAACATCCCACTGGACCCACATATGCTCGGACACAAAAACATAAAAATTCAGCCCTCTAACTTTAAAAGGAAAGCTGTTCTCTCTCACTGATAGGTTTAAAGGATAACTTTGTTTTTTTCCAACCTGGACTAGGGATGGGCGATATTTTATCGTGTGCGATATATCGTCAAAGAAATTCCCCACAATAACAATTTGAATTTATCGTTTTATCGTGAGATGACAATTTACCAGGTTGTGTTTTACTTTGGTTTTTTTAATAAGCAAAGTTAGTTTTGCTGTTTGCATCGTTTGAATAAATGTGGCATTTGGTCTCTCATATTTCAGACTTGTTTGATTGGTGTCACTACAGTTTTGCAATACAGGTGTACTACTTAAACTTAATTGATACAGTGGCTTCTGGTATTTTGTAGGGCTTTCAAGATAGACTTTAGTGAAAGATTTATAATACAAAGTATTTTGCTGATAGCTTTTATCGTCATTTATCGTTACTGTGATAAATAAGAGAAATTATCGTGATACATTTTTTAGTCCATATCGCCCATCCCTAACCTGGACCTTATTTCGAAGAGTTTATACAGTTGTGTGAAAAAGTTGCCTCCTTCCCGATTTCTTTTTTTTTTTTTTACATGTTTGTCACACTTATGTTTCAGATCATCAGACAAATTTAAATATTACACAAAGATAACACAAGCAGGGATGGGCATTTGCCAACATCTTTTGATCAAACGTCAGGAGAATTAATGATCAGTTATTGATTTAATCATTAAGAAATGCATGTTAAAGAAAATTATTCCACATACCACAGGTAGACTTTTTTCAAATATACATATTTATTTCAACTTGTTTAGCAGCTCCTGCTTTCGCTTCTCGTGTTTCAATGAGCCTGGTGATGGTACGATGTGAAGGAAACTGATAGACTGGTTCAAGTAAATTCATCAAATCTGGGAAACTTTTCCCATCGACGACACTTCTGGGCAACATACCCACTAAAATCCTTTTACAGATTCCCTCGGTAATTTTTTCTGCCCGCTTTGCATCACAGCTCCTCCGGCTTCAGACTGAGAGAACGGTGGATAGGGGATCATCACGCTTACCGGAACTTCCCGGATTTTGGACACTTCCTCTTCCGGGCCATGTTAACGACAGCCGTTCCTGCTCTGTTATACTGTTTAAATCGTATAAACTCCAAACATACTTAAGTTTTCATTCCAGACCGAAGTGATACTGGATCAAAAGCTGGATCAAAGCGATCGATTCGCCGCGGTGAAGGGCCAGACTTATAATAAAACACATGTTTGTTTGTCGCCGGTGGGGCACAACACCGGCACTTCACAGCATGCTAGCATTAGCCAGCTAGCGTTTACCGTGCTTAACTTTGTGCGTCTTAAAACACACAAACATCTGGGAATACCGGGAAGTTCCGGTAAGCGTGATAATCCCCTATTGAACGGAGGATTCATTATCTTCAAACTTTTTTAAATGGTGCATCATGGGAGTTGTTTTTATAAAAACGTGTCGCAGCATTTACAACGTGAGGTGTCATTTTCAAACGCGAAATGGTCCCACACCAGACTTCACCATGCTGGCTTCATGTTGAGACGAGCATTCTTTCAGCTGCTGTGACGGGAGGACGGCAGCTCGCAGGCGGCTTTCTCTGCCGCCTTTAGGCTGCATCGCCCCCCGCTGGTAGGATGTTTTATTACTGCCACATAGTGACATTTATTACAGAGCTCAAAGACGTGCACAACATGAATTAACTCTGTTTTATACAACCATCAGATGATCGAAAAGAAAATTACGTGATTGATAAATGATTGTTAACGAATTTTTCAATCATCGATTAATTGTGCCCATCCCGAAACAATAGTAGACACAAAATACAGTTTTTAAATGAAGACTTTTATGAGAAAAGGGGAAAAAAATCCAAACCTCCATGGCCATGTGTGAAAAAAAATTATTCCCATTACATCTGGCGTAAAAGTAACACGGCATTTCAGAAAAGGAACATCATAGCAACAGTAAAATATGGTGGTGGTAGTGTGATGGTCTGGGGCTGTTTTGCTGCTTCAGGACCTGGAAGACTTGCTGTGGTAAATGGAACCATGAATTCTGCTTCTACCAAAAAATCCTGAAGGAGAACGTCCGGCCATCTGTTGGTGACCTCAAGCTGAAGGGCGCTTGGGTTCTGCAGCAGAACAATCCAGCCCCAGCAGTCCACCCTATGCAACCCTACTTGGAGTGCCTAGTCAGCCCCCACCTAACCCATTAGCTGTGGCTGAGCAGGCGGTTCATGCGAGCCCCATGGCTGAACAACTCTCATGAGGGAACAATCCTCCCCGCTGAGAGCTCACTCCAGACCCCTCGTGTCCAAGGCACCAGATAGGTTTAGGGGAAGATCACTTTTTCACACAGGGCCATGGAGGTTTGGATTTTTTTCCTCCTTACTAATAAAAACCTCCATTTAAAAACTGCATTTTGTGTTAACTTGTGTTATCTTTGTCACATATCTAAATCTGTTTGATCTAAAAAATTTAAGTGTGACAAACATGCAAAACATAAGAAATCAGGAAGGGTGCAAACACTTATACAACTGTACATTTACTCACTGGTAAAATTTCTCTATCACTTTGGCTCCTTTGGAAGATATTACATTGAGTCGCCCTTCGGCGTACAACTATATAATGGTACATACGGGCCAGTCTATAGACATTATCTGCAGTAAAACTCCTTGATTTCATCAATGCTTTAAAGTAGAATGAAGGAACGAAGAGTACTATTGTCCCGTGTGCGCATCGTTAACGCGCGGCCCCGAAAAGTGTGTAGAACCCTGATAACTAACGGAAAGCTAAATCTGGACTCACAGGACAAACAACTCAGTCGTCGTTCTCAAAGTATTGGCGAAAATCAAGGAGTTTAATTGCAGATAATGTCTTATAGAGTGACTGCCCCGTCTCTGCCATTATACTGGATGTACAGCGAAGGGCAACCCAACGTAATATCTTCCGAAGGACTCAAAGTGATGCAGAAACTTTACCAGTGAGTAAATGCACGTGTAAACTCCTAGAATTAAGGTCTAGGTTGTTAAAAAAAAAGAAAGTTATCCTTTAAGGTAAAGAAAGTCCACCAGATCACTGGTTTCACAACAAAGTAAGTCACTAAATGAGTTTTCTTTAAAAGTCAGCCCAGTTCTGAAGTCGGATGGCAATTGGCTGTAGACGTCCTTAATTTAAATGCTAGACAACAAGAGGTGACAAAGCACCGAGTCTTGTTGGCTCCATCTCTTTGAAGTCAGGCTGGTGTGACAAGGTCTTGACATTCCCAAACAACAGTGCAATAGCTCGAGAGGAACTTTGGCCATGTTCACACTAACATTAGCCTCTGCATGATAAAAACCCCAGCCCCCTAATTCACTTGTATGAGGCCACACTGTTGACGCAGCAGGAGTGCCAACACAGAGGGCTTCAGCAGAAAAAAAGGGGGGTCGTTGGCAAAAAGGAAAAGAGAAAGTGCCCAATTGAATATTTGCTGGAACATAACAGTAAAATACTGCTCATGCCTAACCGATGCACTCCGTTGTAATATTTTACCCAGAACACCAAAATATTCAAATGCAAATCAAGCCAAGAGTGTCCCTGTCAGCGCCCCATCAAGCCTTTTCAGCATAGCTTTGTACTGGGGCTGCGCAATTAATCAAAATTTGATTGTGATTTCAATTTTAATAATAGAGTTGAAACCTTTTTTTGCCATTTTTCTTTACACAATTTCTGAAAGTTATTAAGTTAGAATTAATTTCAGTGACTTCTCACCTGTGCAAATGTTAGATTTAGTATGTTGTAGCATTGCACTAAAGCTTAGTTTGGGATTTTTTTTATATTCTCTAAAATAAGTATATTTATTTTATCCTTGAAATATAGAAAAATTGCAAAACTGCTGGACAGTTTATTTTGGATACACTTATGCTTTTCTCTGCCTTATTTAATATTCAAAGAATATCTATTTTATTCATTTAATGTTTATTCATTGCAAAACAGCTGTAAGGTGTATATTTGCTGCCTAAATTTTTTTCAATTTCAACGCTTTAGGTAAATTATCAATAAAATGTTTTTGACAAGAGAGAAATGCTAAACAAATGCAATGTGTAACTAAAAAATAATTTTTTGAAAACCAAAATAATCGTGATAATGACTTTTTCCATAATCAAGCAGCCCTACTTTGTATGAAGAACTTCTTTAAAACATTTTCAATTAAAACTTGAGTCTAACTCTCAATGCTGCCTTCCTGTTTTCCACAGGAACAGACTGCCTGGAATATTTCCCAGGATGCATTTTCTCCCGTGTTCCCACTAGGTGAAATGAGGTTGTTATTCACCTCCCTTTTCTGCTTCACATCCAGCTGCAAATATGCAGAGTTAAAGCAAAACTTAAGGTACGTCTCCCTTAACTGGAGACAGAGAGGGGGAACCATGGGGAGCTGCAACAATGAGGCTGGCAGAAAGAAAACAGAGCATGTGCCCCTTTACCCCCACCCTCCTTCTGTGCACACACTCCCCATGTGAAACCATCTGATGCATGTACTGCTGCCCTTACTTGTCAATCACAACTGGGGGAGGGGCAGTCACGTCTGACAATGCCCCCTCACTTTGCATACAAGTAAGGGTATTAAACGCATGCAAAAAAGGTTTTTGATCTTTCAGCAGCATTCAAGAGTGTGAAGAAGTTGTGAGGGCTTTATGCAGACCTGATCTAAGAGGAAGATGTCAGGGGATGCATCAATGAGTGGGACGGAGGAAGAAATTAAAACATTACCTCAGTAGGGATGCACCATATTGGAATTTTGGCCGATATCCAATATGCAGATATTTTAAAACTCATGTAACCGATAACAGATACTGATACAGACATTAAGCTGGAAAAAAATAAGCAGTTGTTGCAAATAGCAGTTTTGTTATCCGTTTCCGACACTTTCGAAAAAATAGGGGTGGGAAAAATATTGATACACTGACGCATCGCGATATTTTCATATGCCGATATCAAATTGATATTTAAAAACGCGGCATCGATCTATTTTACTTACAAAATCTCATGAGATTTCATTGTTCTGTTAAAAAAATCTCACAATATTTTGTGAATTCCTGCAAGATTTCATAATATAATGATGAAATATCGCGAGATTTCATTAGTGAAATAGATCGATACCGCATTTTTAAATGTCAATATATCAGCATTTGAAAATATTGCAATATTTCAGTGTATCAATTTTTCCCTCCCTAGTCTTTGGAAGTTTTAGTCTTTTTTTTTTTTTACTTTAGAAACAGCGGCCTAATCTGTTAAATATCGGTTAAATATCGGTGGGGTGGCCGATGTCCAATACTCAGTTTTAAGGTCGATTTAGGCCGATACCGATAGGGGGCGATTATATCGTGCATCCCTACCTAAGAGTACAAATATTTTGTTTATGCTGATTTCCAGCAGTCTTGTAAAGAATACACGTAATACTCTTAAACCCCCACCCTTTTCCCCTTTAGGCCCTTTTTCTCCTTCTCTCTTCCCCCCCGCTCCCCAAAAAAAAGAAAAGCAATAAAACCCCCTCTCCCTCAAATTTCCCCGGGGTTTTTCTCTCCGGAGGATAACCCCCCCCAAAAAAAGCCCGTTGGGTATTTTTTTTTTTTTTTGAATTTTTTTTCTCTTTTCTTTCTTTAAAAAAGGGGGGCTTCTTTTCCTTATGAGCGCATCACAAAAAATTATGAAAGACGGAAAGCGTTGCCCTTACCCCCTTCTTTTTAATATATAATAATACCATTTTTTTATTTAAAAGATCAAAATATTAATTATATTGAAAAAAAAAAAATTTTAATTAAATCCCCTTGAATAATTTAAATAAAAAATAAAAGTCAAAAACTGCCCCCACAACTTTTCTAGTAAATTACCTCTTGCCTCAGAAATTCGCCAACCCTAAAGCCCAGACAAGAAATATAGATTAAGTCAATTCCATCTCCAGTTATTATGCACGAGTGATGCAAACAAGGGCACTGTGTCTGTCTGAAGTTGGAGCACGATGCAGCAACACTTAGCCCTTTATCCTATTCTCCACTGTTAATCCACTTGCTTTCTAAACAACAGAAACAAGGACATGCTCCCAGGCAGTCTGCTCTCACTTATTTGCCAGATCTAATAGGCCTAAATCTTCCTTTACAATCTCACACACACACACACACCCATCAATAGCAACCCCCGCCCCAGCGTCCCCAGAAGGAACACCGCAGCAGTATCCAGCACCTAGACCGAGTGAAGAGCCTCCACCCTCCAGGGGGAAGAGAAAGAAAGAGCCACCATCTGGGGTTTAGTCATGGTGATGCCAGGGGCTGGGGCTCAAGAAGGGGACTGGGTAGAGGGACGGTTGGTGGAGAGGGCTGAGGGCCGAATTAGGCCTGCTAAACACGGGTTATGACCAAAGTTAGAGGCTTATTTGTGGACAACATGGAAGAGTAGAAGAGGGCACTATGCAGATGGATGCAAGATGACAGTTGAGATGATATTTTGTAATAAATAAATAAAGGCGCACTTATTCTGGTCTTAAATCAGTTTGGGCATTTTTACTACCTTCACATATCAATATGGTAAACTGCAGGTTGGCGAACGAGGCTCTATTCAGCTGAACGGTGATGACTAGTTTGTCTTGGTGTGAGGATTACACGTACGTACAGTCGTCCTCAAAATTATTCATACGGTACAATTAAAGAAAAGGATAAATTCACAATAGTAATTCATATAAGTCATGAAAGAAACTAATAATAAATAAAAATTTACAAAATTATAATTCAGTGAAATAAAATATTGCTTTAGAATTGTGGTAGGAAATGATCATTAAAAAAACAAATAAACAAAGACAAACAAATAAGAGCACCTTTCCCACGAACAATGGAGCAACATCAACAGGTGCAGACGTCTGATTGGACGTTACAGAAAACAACTGAATGCAATGTTTGCCTCAAAGTGTTGCTCAACAAAATTTTAGCTACAAAGCTGCATCATGCTCGTTTTATTTTTTTTTGTTTTTAATATTTTTGTTGAACTACAATTCAAAGACAAACATAATAATTTTCATAGAATTTTTATTTATAATTACTTTTGTCAATTTCAACTTGTTTCACTGACAGATGATTTTTTTTTTTCCTTCTTTAATTGGAGGTTATGAATAATTTTGAGGACTGTAGGTGCATCTACATCAACACACCAGTGGAAAGTAATGTACAGGTAAGTGGGAGAAGTCGGAAACATCGACTGCAATCAGAACATGCCCCCACACGCCATGAATTACATGGAAAAAGTCCTGCAGCTGGTTTCAGGCCAGACTGGGGGGCTCTGCACCTCGGTAACGTAGGTGGTCACAGAGCCAAACTGGCATGATGAGTGTAAACAAACTAGTGCAGAATAAATTCATTAAAAAAAATAAACAAACAAATGGTGGAATTCATACAAACAACCGTGTTGTCACTCAGCTGATTCCATGTTGCTGGCAGCGAGTGCACGATGGTGCAGAGCTGAGGCGCCACTAACTGATCCGTCTGTCTGGGGTTTTCATGCTATTAAGACATCTTTCACGCATCTAACGCATGTGTGAAATCAGCTCTAGTCAGTTTGTCGTTGTTTCCGTTCACCTGCGAATGGACTATCCACTGAAGGCTGCATTTACACCAGGATAGTCCGGGGACTCGGTTCGACTGGGTGGGGATTTCAGGAAAATATCACACCTGTCTTTGCTTTGGTTCACGTTCAAACTGCATTAACAGAAACAGACCAAACCGCCTGGTTAAACCACCATAGTTACAACAACTGCCCACTAGGGGGCGACACTCCCCATTAAACGTCTGAACAATGATGAAAAAGCAGGTAGAAGAAAAAAACGGACTGCGTGATTAAAGTGGAAATCTTTCTTCTTATTACGCTTCTCCATCTTTTTCTACACGTTTCAGTTGTTTATCGTTGTAGTTTTGACCTCAGCTTCTTCCAACACGCGTTGTTTGGGTCTGAGGAAAACGAAGCAAACGATAATCTCCCCCTACTTCCTCCTACTTCTTCTTCTTTTGCTTTATTGCGGTCGACAAACGCCACTTCCATTAGGTGCGCTGGATAGTCCAATAGTTCGTTTGGAAATTAATTGAGACCTCTACTTTCAGAGTCCGCTTCTTTGGTGCACCAGAGTACGGTTGGTGTTCAGACTGCGCCAAACAAAGCGGACTATCCGTGGAATCGGACCATGGTCCGTTTAAAGCGGACCAAACAGCCAGAGTGTGAACGCACCCTAAAAGGAAGTGATACCGCAATAAAGCACCAAGAAGAAGAAGGTGGATGCAGTGATGTAGAATATTGTTGGGTAGAAGGGAAAACAAAGCCTGTGTTCGAAGAAGCCGCATTTCAAAGCAACAAAAATAAAAAAAAGGAAAATGTCTGATGGGCAGACATGAAGAAGCAATGAGAAGCAGAAAGATTTCCACTTTCTCTCCTGGCCAATCAAAGAGGCTGGTTTTCTTCTTTCTGCTTCTTCATTACTGATCAGTGGTTGTTTAAGGAAGTATTGCACACACACACACCCTCAATTAAGGATGGATATCGACTTTACCGGCAGAATAAATGTGTATCAGAACTACCCGAGCAGACTTACAGATGCTCTGATCATTCAGTGAAAATCTGAGCATCAATGAGCGGGAAAAAAGACAAACTGACGCCGTTACCTGATCAAAGGGGGTTAAAAACAGTTCAAAATAAAAGGGGAATTGTTAGTTTCAGGCAACACAAACAAGAGTTTCAGATACCGTCTAGAAATGAGTGAGGGTTATATTGACAGTTCAGCATCTGCTTCATCATCTGCTATTTGTAAAGTTTCAGTCGCAAAAAAATAAATAAATAAAAGACAATTAACAGATGAGCCCTTTGCCAAGATCAGGAGCGCTCTAACAACGACATGGGATTTTTAGACTAGTGAGGGCAAACGTAAAAGGTTTTCACCCATCTACTGTGACATCATCGTTAATAGAGCCGTCAACATCTGCTCAGGGAGACAATAATGATGCAAAAAAAAAATTACTAAGCAATTACAAGAACATGAAACAAGAGCTGGGCTGCAAACCAGCATTGAGATGAACTTCTTCAGAGGTCCTGCTGGAATCACAAGGTTTGCAGAGTAAACAGAAGAGCAATTATTGTTTTGTTCATAACGTGAAGTTGAGGATGGAAACAGACAAAATTAAAAAGAAATACTGCAAAAGCCAGAAAGATTACGCAACACAGATCTAACAAAGAAGAGTAGATCCCTCTAAAATGGTTACCACCTAATTTAGAAAAACAAATACATCAGCACACTCTAATCAGGATTAGCAGCGGAACAATGCAGTGAATAAAGCAAACCAAGTAGCCATATGTGGACTATGTGCACGATCAGGCATTGCTGTCAGAGCTGCAGCTTTTTACAAAACCGTCAGTTTAATTTTTGAAAGCTTCTTTGAAAGTATTAAAAAAATTTATGGTTTGTATTGATGAATGAAAATGTATTTATGTGTAGTTAAAATAATTTCTCAAAAAGACTCTTGTCTTGCTGCCCACAAAAGTTTACATTAAAGCAAAAGTAAAATTTTCCAAGATTTTAAAAAAAATTTTTGTTTTCGCTAAAGAAAATTGTAAATTGGATTTTATTTGGTAGATTTTATCGTCTAAACCTACAATATGGAAGTTAAAAAGGTTTGACAGTGAGACACAAACCATAACAGTCCGATCTGAAGGCTTTTTAGTTGGGATGGGCGATTTGTTATCATGTGCAATATATCAAAGAAATTCTCCACGGTAATAATTTGTCATCTCATGATAAAAATGATAAATTCAATTCATCAGGTTGTATCTTAAAGTTATTTATATATAGTTATTTTTTGCTGTTTGCACCACTTAAATAATTGTCAAATTTGTTCTCATATTTCAAACTTGTTTGGTATCACCACTTTTGGAAAACAGGTGTACTACTTCAACTTAAATGATGTAGTTTAGTGGCTTCGAGTATCATTTTAGGGCTCTCAAGACGGAATGTAGTGATAGATTAATAATACAAACAATTAGGCCGATATTTTTTATTGTCATTTATCATTACCGTAAAAAACTAGACACAATCATGGTACATTTTTTAGTCCGCATCACTCATCCCTATTGTTTAGTAATAAACCTCTCCATTCCAAAGAGAGGAGAGGCATTTCTGTGAGATGACGAGTTGATGAAGATATATGGAATAAATGCATAATGATGTGCCAAACAAGCTGTCAGTGGAGCATGAACTGACAAGACAAGGACAGCGGTCCTTGGCATGAAGGCCTATGTCTGGCAGTGAGCGGGGTCTCGCTGAGGATCAAGCGGCAGAAGCCTGCAGTGTCAGTTGGCCGTGAGACTTCAGGCATCATTTCACTGACACACAGCCAAGAAACTAAACATAAGCCACGGGGACGAAAAGCCGGGCAAAGGGGACAGCCATGTTGACCCTGGGCCGCCTCCCTGCAGATCACTCTCATATATTAATGTGCTTTTCCTTCTCCAGTACCCTTCTACCTACCCTCTTTTCCTTTCCCTCCCACATGTCCCCCCTTTTGCTTTCCCAGCTTGCTGCCCACAGCCCGAGGAAAGTGGAAACCAGTGACAGTGAAGTGTATCAGCCCAGGAACAATGTGCGAGGAGCTGCTTTGTAAGGCTCGTCAGGGACACTGGGTTAGACTCCATTATGACTGACCAGCACCGTACAAAGAAAGGGGGCTGCCACAACAGTGCCACAGCAGCACTGCTGGACTGGATCACTGAATTTGTCAATATCCACTTTGGCAGAGTTTTCAAAGGGGACAAAACGTTGTCGTCTCAAATGTGTCAAACACTGCAAAAGAGAAGAAGAAAAATACTGCAGCGTTTCAGAGCACATGTGAGCGCGATGCTAGACATCTTTCCCACATCAGATTCACACTTCAGAGCAAAACTAAAGTGCCAAGGTGAGAAATCATAAAATGCCAGAGCTGATCAATTATGGAAAAAGTCATCACGATTATTTTGGTTAGTATTGAAATCCCGATTTTTCAAACGATTATTTTCTAGTTACACATTGCATTTATGTAGCATTTCTCTCTGTGTCAAAAACAGTTTGTTATTGATAGGAATGCATACCGAGAACCAGTATCGTTTGGTATCGTTCCTATTCTTATCGATACCAGGGTACCGTTCAGATTCTGGACAAACGATACTGTTAAATACTTTAACGTCTAGCTAACCGTCATGTAATCATTACACCGCTACGTAATCATGGTGATGGAGTGAGACAGACACACTTCCCTTAAAGGAACAGTTCACCCACAGAATGATGTAACTTTATCTTCCACTTCCCCTCATGGTGAGAAAGACTCTGCAGCACTTTTTTTAACATCTCAAATGCAGCCGGCGATCAGGAAGGCTTCTCGTGTCCCCCCAACTTTCATATAATGGAGTTCGCCGGGGTCCGAGCCAAAAAGGTCCATAAAAGTCCACAAAAACTTGTCAATATTCCTCCATACTGCTCGTCCAATGTAATCCAAGTGTCCTGAGTGGGTAGCGTCCAGAATTTACTCAAAACCACATCATTTAGTATATTTTTAGAGCCTAAACAGTACTACATCAGTACTACATCTTACTTCCGCGAAGAACGCTTAAGCGCAACTACGGAAGCCTCGGCGTTCAGAACCTACTCTGCCGATAATACAAGCGTAGAAGAAGAAATTCGCTGTTTACATTGTGCTAAGAGCGACAGAGCTGCAGACAAACACAAGAGGGTCCAAGAGGGGTTGGATATTGATTTAAAACAAAGAAAGAAAGAAAAAAAGAGAGCGCACGATCTCGTCTGCCGCGGCTTCCGTATTTTCAAGAATGTGCATCGCGTGCTTGCAGGAGATACGATGTTCTACTGTTTAGGCTCTAAAAATATACTAAATAACGTTGTTTTGAATAAATTCTGGACGCTACCCACTCAGGACACTTGGATCACATTGGACGAGCAGTATCGAGGAATATTGACAAGTTTTTGTGGACTTTTATGGACCTTTTTGGTTCAGTCGCCAGTGAACTCCATTATATGAAAGTTGGGGGAAAATGAAAACTACCCCCGGATCTCCGGCTGCATTTGAGATAATTAAAAAAGTGCTCCAGAGTCTTGCTCACCATGAGGGGAAGTGGAAAATAAAGTTACATCATTCTGTGGGTGGACTATTCCTTTAAGATTCTGGACAAACGATACTGTTATCGATACTATTGAACATCTAGCTAACCGTCTCGTAATCATGGTGATGGAGTAAGACAGACACACTTCCCTTAATCTCACACTGCCCTTCACCTGCCTTTCTGTCCAGGCCTCTCAATGCCATGTTTAAAATTTTTAACATCTTGTGATATCTTTATTCTGTACTCTAAATTACATTATAGTATCAGTAAGAGTTTCGATAAATACAGGTATCGATAAGGAGAATCGATATTGGCATCAGTATCAATAAACAACGATGACAAGGATATACATCCCTAGTAATTGATAATACAGTATATGCAAAACGTTGAAGTTGAAAAAAAATATAGGCTATAAATACGCACCTTACAGCTGTTTTTTGATGAATAAACATCAAATGAATAAATATACTTTGAATATTAAATATAGAAAAACATAAATCCAAAATAAACTGCCCAGCTGTTCTGCAATTCCTCTATATTTGAAAAATCAAACAAATATGCTTATTTTTATTTAAACATAAATAAAAATCCACAACTAAACTTTAAGCTTTAGTGCAATCAATTTTACCTTCAGAATAACTTTCAAAAACTGTGTAAAGAAAAATGGCAAATAAATAGTTTCAGCTCAATTATATGAGTTTGGAGATTTTTGACATTAAAATTGAAATCATGATCAAATTCCGATTACTTGCACAGCCCTAAAAAATTAGTCAATCTTTTCAGTTTAACATTTATCAACCGATCACAGCACATTTTTTGTTCCCTTTCTGAAGGGTGATGAGCTACAGACCAGAGGGAGGAAGCGTGCACATGCACGGAGATGGCACAGATGCTTATCCGCATCTTCAGTTGCGCCCGCTTTATCCTGTGAAGGGTGTCTGGCTGGAGCCCGTCCAGGCTGACAGCGGATGACAGGCGGGGTACACTGGAGAGGTCACCAGTCGCAGGGCTTATCTGGTAATTACTTGATTTAATTTAGGGTAATTCTCAGCTTTATCAGTGACGCGTAAGGATCTGCGTCGCAGACTGAATTCTTTGTAAACAGCGAAACAACCTGCGTCATATGGATTTAGTCTGATAACCTACACAAGGAGGGAAATGAAAGTAACAGCACAAAATATACTCTGCTTAATCCACCCTTGATGTTGTTGATGTAGTTAAACAGGCAATCCCATAAATGCTCTTGATGATCACAGCCAATTCTGTGATGACACTACTCCTCACACCCCTCTAACACATCTTCTATGGGCTCAACTTGTGTTGTCATCATACCAGATATTCAGTAGTCGATACCAATACCAGTAAATTTCCACGGTACTCGATACCAAATTCTATAAAACGGTCCCTCAAAAAAAAAAAAACTGCAATATATCCACCTTTATTAAACCTCTTTACAAGGGAAAAAAACCTGAACAGGTAAATAAATCTTCCTGCAGTGACATTTTGCCTTCAAGTATTCACAACAAACGTACTTTTGTTACAGCTACGAATAAAGTTTCATCAATCGTGAACAAATACATAGAAAACAACATAAATACAATAATAAAATAGGTCTGTTATTACATGCAGCCTTCATGTATTTGAGAGAAAACTAAACATTGTGTTTAATGCTTCCATCAGCCCTGAAAATGCCCGCAGCCACAGATCTGAACATTTTTATTTAATGAAGGAAGTTTCAACCAACAACGGGAATATAGGATAAAAGATAACTGCACACGTGTGAGCTCATCCACTTGGAGTGAAGCAGTTTTAGACTGTCCATTGATTCATGGACCTGATGGCGATAGATCGCCCTCCAAGAATACTATTTATAAATAAAACTAAGCTGCATTTCGTTGCATTTTGATTGTAAAGTGTCTCAGCAGCAACAAAGTTTTACATCCTGTATTTGGCAGTGGTGATGTCATCTGCTGCTACGTGCATGAAGGAATCTGATTACACAAATATACAGTCAGAACGACGGCCACGTCTGAAAGGCGTATTTTGAAGACGATTTCAAACTTTTGTCATCAAACTAACTGTCACCATATCTCTATGAACCTGAATACACTGACAAAGATAGTAACACTAGTTACTAGTTCAATACGTAATGCAAAATTTGTCATACAAGGCTAGTTTTGCTGTTTAACACACAACATTACTAGTTTAAAACAACATTTACACAGATAGACTTGCTGATTTGCCTCTGATGTTCTGTGGCGTGGATAAGATTGGTTTTAATGACAGGCTAGCAGATTCCTATTGACTCTCACTAGCATTAGCATCGGCAACCTCCTGGAACTAGAATAACGGGATGAAATAGGTAGAAACTGTCTTCAGTGATAAAAAGGATCCTGGCTCACTGGTAAATGAGGCCCTATGTAAAAAATCCTGAACTTCCTCTTAAATCAGAATCAAATGATATACACCTTTAAAGGGACTTGAGGCAGGAATTTTTAAAAAAACAAACATGCACATCCATTTTTTTTATATACTAATGGGTGATGAAGGACTAAATACAAAAATTTCCACCCATGTTTCTCTCCGTTGCCTTGAACAGGCTGTGTGCTGCAAAATGCGCTGCAATTCGGTGTCCGAATTTCCCGCGCTGCCCTGCGGACGTGACGTCAAATGACGCTACATCCGCTGTTTTGATGCAGGAAAAACGTCACTGAGGAAAAACACTAAAAGTTCCGTTGTGGGCCTTTAAAACACTTCTTTCCATTTAAGTGAGTTTGCCAATTAAGTGTATTTTGTAGAGGAAACCACAGAAGTGAGCCAACTGCGTTCTGCAGAAACAGGTTGGCTCAGAAACAGAAACCAAATAAATACGCAATGTCAACAAAGAGGAAGCAGCGGGATGTCCGAGTTAAGAAAGTTAAGAGCAGGATAAAGGAGAAATCGCTCAACGCCCCCCACTCTATCACACCCAGTGACAGCCGCTTCCTGCCTCAGACCCCTCCCACTTTTCAATCCCAAATTCTTGACTAATTCAACCAATACGCCCTGAGATATTACAACCAGAGCTCCCCGACTTCACCTGAGCAGTCCTTCCAAACCAGAGCCAAAAGTGTGTCTGAAGAAAACACTTTAGAAAATCAGCTTCAAGTTAAGCACCCATGCAGGGTTCATCAGTTTTTGCAAACCTTGACTACCGGAGTTGAGACAAGGCAGAGGAAAATGTCAGTCACCTGAGAGAGCGACATTCATGAGAGTGCCCGGGCCAGCTCGTCTTGTTGCTGCTATGTGGCATTAAGCAAAATAAACATGTTTGCCTGACAGTTTCCTCTTCTCTCTGTGACACAAAGTCCTCAGAAAGTAAACACACTGGATCCAGAAGCTAGCGTGGATATTTGACTTAGTGAAACCACAGTATCAAAGCCATATAATCCTGAATAAAAGCAGTAAGCCCAGTTAAATGTGCACACTTGTCAATATTTGCAGTTAAAAAGATAGTTTTTTAAATTTAGCCTGGGTAGCCTAACTACTATAACCTCCCAGCCCTGGCAGCTGTTCAAGTGGGCTTTCCACACCAAATAATAGGGGATGCAGAGATAGGGCGAAACTCCAAGCCCCCTCTGCACAACATAGCAAATATTAGAGGTTGCTTTTATGAAAACACATGACACGGGTCCAAATTCAGCTTGTCTGAGAGATTACGAAGCCATTTTAACGCCACGTCCAGATTCCCAACATTTCTACAACAGTACAAAACAATACTGAATAAGAGTATCTGAAATAAATACACGACTCAGACGGGACATTTGAAGATGCAGATGAAAACCAACCCCAGAAGAAGCATTTACATGAATGCTGTTTAACTAAGCCTGGTTTATGCCTTTCTATGTATTCAGTGTAATAAAATAAACGCAGACTAGAGCTGTGCAATTCATCGAAATTTGACCGTGATTTCAGTTTTTGAGTCAATCTCCAGACTGATATAATCAAGTTGAAACTTTTTTCTTTTTTTTTGCCATTTTTCTTGGCACAATTTCTAAATGTCATTCTGAGGTGATACCAGGCAGTTTGTTGGGTGCCATTAACAAAAATGTTAGATTTGGAAAGTTCTAGCATTGCACCAAAGCTCAACAAAGGTTATTTTGGAATGTTTTTAAATAAATGAGTACCGTATTTTCTGGACTATAAGTCACACTTTTTTTCCATAGTTTGGCAGCTTGTGCGACTTACATGCGAAAATATTTACAATTTAGCATATTTTTAAGTATCAATTCATATTGACTCACATGAGCCAAGGAGTAAATATTACTAGAGCCCTATGAAATCCACGATCACAGAATCACGGACAGAATCCCGGAATTGAACATTAAAAACGGAATTTATTATAAACACGGAATGTCACGGAAATGAGCAACGATTGCCGAAAATGTTTTTTTCTTTATAAAAAGGGAAAGCTTTGCCCAGAATAATGTTCCAAGGGGGGGGGTCACTAGGCTGCAGAGCGCACCCACCCCGCGCGTGCTTAGTACTGTTCTGAATTATGTATTATTTACTACTGGCATTTTCTTTTTTTGTTTGTTTAAACTTGTGCCATGTTTTTGCCTTAAATATGCTAAAAAGCATGAAAGCATTCAAGTTAGTAATTATAACGGCATTAATTGGCTAAATTTAATTATTCAGGAGCGACTTATAGTCCAGAAAATACGGTATATTTATTTGTTTTTTCAAATATAGAGAAATTGCAGAACAGCTGGATACATTGTTTATTTTGGAAATATTAGTTTTTCGCATTTATTTAACATTCAAAGTATATTTGCATTATTTGTTTAATGATTTATACATTGCAAAACAGCTGTAAGGTACATATTTGTAGCCTAGATTTATTTTCAGTGCTGGAAACCTTAGAGGGAAATGCTAAATTAATACATCGTGCAACTAGAAATGAATCGTTTGAATAATCGTGATTTCAATATTTGTCAAAATAATCTTGATAATTTTTTCCATAATCGAGCAGCCCTAACGCAGACCATTTTCTCTATTTAACCAGGTGAGTTAACATCTATTTTACAAGGGAGCCCTGGCCAAGAAGGACTATTCATGGCATACAACATAAATCAACAGTTTTTTTTACAGTACACTCGCTTCTTTTACACTGCACCCGTAGTCACATCAACATTTGTTTAGTGAAAAACATAACCCAACAAACAGGATCTCAGCACGTTCCAGTAAACAGAAAATAAGAAGTGGGTTTTAGTACAAATATGAAGCATGACGGGAACCAGCTACCTACATCTAAAACAGTCTGGTGGAAGACTCTGCAGGGAATTTTGCTCATTTTCCGACTTTAACTGAAAGCAGTGGGGTTAAATTTCAATTTTACTTTCTTTTTACTATTATAAATGCAACTGCTGATAATTAAATTGAAAACCAAAGGAGTGACGACCTTGAACACTCCTGTGTCCAATTAAGATGTCAAACTATAAGACCACTACATCAATCTCAATGTTTCCTCAAAATCCAGCACAGGGGTGTAGCCACACATGAGATCTGCTTAGTGATGCAGTTCAGGAGGAATAGATTATTCACAGTGGCTCGCTGCAGTACGACCCTCTTGTTAAATTAATGGCTTAAACCATGTAAAACCTATACAAGAATTTGCATGAATAAAAGGGAGAGTGTGCACTCAAATTTTGCAGCTAGATAACTTAATCTAAGATTTACTATGACTGTATGAAACTTAGATATCTGATCCCACCCTAGGAAGCAAGCAACAGTAAAACACCCTGAACTTTCATGTAAACTGGGTGAAATGCAACCCCCCATCTGGCTCTCACTTGGTTTAACAACAAAGCCGATGCCTACGTGTTTCCCTGCTGAAGGGGGTGGGGATGGCTGAGTGATGGAGACTGTTGATGTGTGATGTTGTTGACCTTATCAATTCCTCTAAAACGCGATGATTTCTCACTCAGATCAAACGATCCAGATTATTACTAATGTAAAGCTTTAAAGTGCATGTGACTTTTCTAGATTGTGAAACTACATTTCAGTTAAATCAAGTGTTAAAGTTAACTTGCGTATTTGTACTGCGTTAAATACCGTGCATTCTGATTAAGAATAATTAGTCTATGGGATGTTTTATCTTAGTAACTAACAGTTGCCAACAAATGTCCAAAGCCAACGTTGAAACCCTCGTTTCTGGAAACAAAATGGGACTTGCGCGAACAAACAATGCCTGAACAGCATCTGCGTCCCTATGGCTACCCAAGCCAGATGGCTTGCAAGACAATAAACTCAAACCTCACCACATGAACTTAACTTTATCTGACAGGGGAAGAAAAAAAGACAAGTATATTATAGTAAATAGTAGTGCAACAATTCAATTTAATGCGCGGATTCTCGCCTGAAATAATTTCAATTAATTTATATATAATATATGTAAGATTAACAGTCGCATATTTACATTTGGTCATATTTTGCCAACATTTCCAAATATTTTGTGCTTTAATATCTTGAAATAAAGCAGTTCTTGAGAATAAACACGAGCTTCTGGCTAAATGAAAACAAACGAGGGGCACATGGTTCAAGAGTACATCTAAAGTTACTCAGGAACAACTGGACATCCTTTTATTTAAAGCTACACGTAACTTACAGCAGAAATCGGAACTTGAAATTGCATCATGTGAGCTGTATTTAGCTGGAGACCGCAAAGAAAAGTTCCAACTTTAAGCAAGAGCAATTAGCACTTAGTTAGCAAAGCTAAAAGCTAGCTCTAACTTGCTAGGTTACCTAACAGGATTGCTTCGGTAACGTTAACGTTTAAGTTCAGAGAACAACTGCTAAGCTGGTTAACCAAATGGCTCCAACAAATGCGATCCACTGACCACCTGCGAGAAAATGCTGACACAAACAACTCTTCATTTCCGCAATAAAAGGCATTCACGTCATGGCAGTAAGTCAAAATGATTATTTACCTCTATTTCAAAGTCGGGAAGGTTGAACGCTGTCCTGAACAGCGAGCAGAAGTGGGCTATGGCGGGGACTTCCCACCAGGACTGGATCTCTTCCACAGAAACTGTACATCCCTGGGACATTTTCGGACTTGTAAAAATGTGTAACGTTTATTTTTCACATTAGAAAGTAGTTTCTTCAGCGACGTATGATGCCTCCGTAACATTACAGGAGAGAAAAAAGTTGCGGTTGCCGTTGTGTTAGAGTAGTTGCCATTGCGACCCGGGGAGCGCTACAATCTGTTTCAATCAGTGTCTCACCGGAGCTGAACAGATGGGAAGGGCGATACCACTGGACGACGAAAGGGGGAGGTCGGAAACTTTCATCAACATATTAAGCTATTTTTGAGCACAATAAGCCGCTTAGATAACGTAATCTATATTTATTTGTCAAATTAAGCTGTATTGAACAAACATGTCCGCGATTCTATTATTTCTTCACCAAAATAAAAACAACTTATGGTCAACAGCACCCCGTCAACTTGATAATGCGCCAACCGTTTAAAGGGAATGATTGTGAACGCTGAATGAAACTAAAAAGTTGAACCAGGTGTGACCAAAGTGATTTATTATACGTGTCATTAGTAAGTTTTACTTATGTGCTCTTTAATGACTTCATATCTAAATTCTGACATATTTTGCTAGTTATTGTTAATTGTGAAAATAGAGCACACCATTATTTGATTTAATTTCAACAACTTAACGAGCAAAAACGGAAGGGTGTTCACAACAGCGAAGGTAAAATCATTTTACATGTGCAGAGAAATGTAGTGAAGACAGAAGTGAAAGTTCTGCATACACTGCACAGGGGCCCCCTCTGTGGTAATATTTGTGAATTGCATGGTTTCATGCGGAGAGTTTAGGAGCAGATAAAAACAAAAAAACACAAAAAAAAGACTTAGTTTCTATTCTGATGCGAGTGCACACATTCACCATGTCCCCTTTAAAAAAAAAAGAAAAAAATATATGTAATGATATTCTATTGATTTATTTAGCTACTGAAGAATAAACCATGTCAGAAGTACTAGGTGCTAGATGTTTGTGTGTTAGCATTTATAGTTTTCCTCATTTGTATGAATGCTATTAAGAGATTCCCAAATATTACATTAATCTTTAATAAAAATGGATGTGCTTGTGTCCAAGTTGTTATACATATTAAGAACATATTTTACATTCATACAATATTATAAAAATGTGCATAGAGTAGAATATAAAGTACATATATTGTACATTGTATTGCAATTTCTGATAAACTATTTCTTTGGTCTCTCAAGTCTCTTTCTGTTACAGTACCAACATTTCTTATCAATTGAAAATTATTTTAAGATGAAAAAAAGCTGTTTGCTGGCTAAAATTAAACTTTTCTACACAAAATACAGTAGCATGGTACAAAACTAATCGAAAGAACTTGGACAAGAGCTTGTCTATCTTTCATAAGGGGGCTTCCTTTGTCTTAGTTTATGATTTATGTTTAAATTATTTTTACTGATTAAATGGCAAGGACAGTTAAGTGCAAGAGTTTCTACTCCATTATTGGTATGTTGTACTATCATTTATTTTATCCATTTGTTACAAACACAACTTTAAACTGACATTAAAAACAAAATGCACACAATAGTTTAGTTTAACTTCTTTGCTCATCAGAATGAGTCAGAATGTTTGTCCAGCTTTTTTGCATGTCTCAGCACCAAGAAAACTGCGTGCACTTATGCCAAGATGATATGAGGGT
The DNA here is from genome assembly GCA_023101725.1 of Atherinomorus stipes. Taxonomy (NCBI): domain Eukaryota; kingdom Metazoa; phylum Chordata; class Actinopteri; order Atheriniformes; family Atherinidae; genus Atherinomorus; species Atherinomorus stipes. Next base: position 10,355 of record JALJCO010009279.1, on the reverse strand, counting down.
GAATTTAAGACCTAGTTTTGTTGAATAAAGGGACTGTTTGTAAGATGGGAATGGGAAAAATAATCCTCCAGCACTGCAGGGCTGCATCTGTGTCCAACTGGACACACACAAGTCTGACCATCACTTCCCAAACTGGACCCTTATTTTTAAAAATCTCTGCCAAATGACAGTAATAGTAGTAGGGAGGTAGAAATAAAAGACACATTTCTTTTCTTTATAACAATAAGAATATGTGGTTTTTTAAAAAGATGCCATCTGGAAAGAAACGTGTCACATTTTTGGTTAAACTGAGAGCCAAAAACATCAACTCAGAAAGAACACTTGACAAAAAACTTCAACAGGATCAAAAAGTTTTATTGCTCAAACAAAAAGGAGCAGAGAAGTCTAGAAAAGACTGAATTTTTCAGGGGAAGGCAGAAAGATTAGGCGGGCAGCGGTTCTGGGAAGCCAGATATGCAACATGAAAAGCTAGCAACCATCTGGCACTGAATGAGTGCAACACTGGACGTGGATGATGATGATGAAGATGAAGTGCAGGTGTGCTGACAGACAAAAAAGCAGTAAACCCTGACAATGTAGTTCCTACACTTCTTTATATAGGTATTCAGCATTAATACTGTTAATTAATGCTGTTTTTAAATGTGCTTTATAAATAAATTTGACTTGACTTGACCAATAGAAACACAATATATCCATGCTTTTAAAAAAATGCTGATTTGTCAGACCACAAAAGCATTTCAGGTTTTCTGTACTCAGCAGTAAAATGTGTTTATCTCTCTGTCTGTCCACTGGTGGTCAAAAAGGTTCCATTAGATAGATAGTCCACGTTATCTCACATTATTAATCCTTTTGCCAACACATTCTTTAAGTTTAGTGTATTCCTAAACTTAGATACAATAGTAGTAAGTAAAACATTCAGCCAAACTGACGGGCTTAAATGTTTGTTCACTGAAACAGAAACCAGACTGCAGTCTGAGGATGGACCGGAAACTTCCCTTTTTTCTGGGTTTTTTCAGGGTCCAATGTGCCATAAGGTGGCAGCAGTTGCCAGTTCAGTGATGGTTAGCCGACATTCACAGTTTACTTTCTACAAAACCCCATGGCACCCAGGAAGGACATCTGTGGTGATTTTAACTCAGAGCATTGTTTCCATTCACTGCAGAGAAATATTTTGAAGCTTCTCTTGCTGTTGTTACTGGTTTCTTACATATTAGATCTAATGCAGAACCACACAGTCGTTCTCAATGGGCTATATGCACAACTCCACTGCTTCCTGAACTTAGTAGTGCTTCTTTGTTTCCTGTCTTTTATTATTGGACAAATGGATTAATAAAAGATAAGATAAAGATATTCCCCCGAAGGGAAATTCAGATTAAATCCAGGTGTGTCTGGCCAGTTAATGAAGTCAGGCACACCTGGATTAATCAGTTTGTCCAGTAATGAAAGACAAGAAGACAGAGGAGCACTACTAAGTTCAGGAAGCAGTGGAGTTGTGCATATAGCCCATTACAATGTCTAGAAGGTACCAGGAAGTCATGTCATGTCATGTCATGTCATTAGATAGATAGATAGATAAAGATAGAGAGACAGACAGACAGACAGACAGATAGATGGAGGAAAGTATTCAGACTCCTGATTTTATTTCTCACTAATGTCATTCAGCGCCACATCTTGAAGAAAAAACAGAAATGTGGACATGTTTGCAAATTCATTATAAACTGAAATATGACATGGTCATAAGTATTGAGTACTTTGCTCAGTACTGAGTAGAAGTACTTCTGAGCTGGTACAGCCATGAGTCTTCTTGGGAATGATGCAACAATGTTCCACACCTGGATTTGGGATCTTCTGGTTCTTCTTGCAGATCCTCTCCAGTTCTGGCAGGTTGGATGGTGAACGGTGGTGTTCAGACATTTTCAGGTCTCTCAGAGATGCTCAGTTGGGTTTAAGTCAGGGTTCTGGCTGGCCGGTCCAGAATGGTCCAGAGTGGTTCTGATCCACTCCTTTGTTATTTCAGCTGTGTGTGAGGGTCATTGTCTTGTTGGAAGGGGAACCTTCGGCCCAGTCTGAGCTCCTGAACTCTGGAAGAGCTTTTCTTCCAGGATCTCTGTACTTGGCCGCATTCATCTTTCCTTCAACTGCAACCAGTCGTCCTGTCCCTGCAGCTGAAAAACACCCCCATACCATGATGCTGCCACCACCGTGCTTCACTGTTGGGATGGTATTGGGCAGGTGATGAGCAGTGCCTGGTTTTCTCCACACATACCGCTTAGAATGAACTCCAAAAGTTAAATCTTGGTCTCATCAGACCAGAGAATCTTATTTCTCTCAGTCTGGGAGTCCTTCATGTGTTTTTGGCAAACTCTATGCGGGCTTTCATATGTCTGCACTGAGGAGAGGCTTCCATCGGGCCGCTCTGCCATAAAGCCCCGACTGGTGGAGGCTGCAGTGATACTGATCTCCTTATGGAACTTTCTCCATCTCCCTACTGCATCTCTGGAGCTCAGCCAAAGTGATCTTTGGCTTCTTCTTTACTCTCTCACCAAGGTCTTCTCCCACCATTGCTCAGTTTAATCAGTTTAATTAAACACAGCTGGACCCCGATGAAGGAGGAGAACCATCTCAAGGAGGATCAGAAGGAACGGACAGAATATGAGTTAAATATGAGTCACTGCAAAGGCTCTGAATACTTTATGACCATGTGATATTTCAGTTTTTCTTTTTTTAATAAATTTGCAAAAATATCTACATTTCTGTTTTTTTCTGTCAAGATGGGGCGCTGAGTGTACATTAAAGAGAAATAAAATGAACTTTTTTTTATTTTAGCAAATGGCTGCAATAAAATAAAGAGTGAAAAGTTTAAAGGGATCTGAATACTTTCAGACCCCTACGTACCCACTTTAGATAGATAGCTAGATCGAAAGAAACTTTATTCTTCTGGGGAAATTCAGGTGTCCAGCAGAATGTGTGCCACACACAATCAAGCACTTTGGAACTCATCATACAAAATAAAAGCCTACATTAGGTAGTAAAAAAAAAAAAAAGAATAAAAAAAAAAAAAATCACTGTATTGGCAGTTTTGTCTGTGGTGGCTTTGAAAAGGTATCAAAGTAGTTACATGCAAGTTCACAATCCAAAAAACTGGTCTAATAATCCAGAGCACCGACAGTGGTTGACTATCACTATAGTTTGCACCCCTGTAACAGCTGCCACAGATAAAAGCTGCCTAATCCAAATACAAAGATAACATTCAGTACCTCCGTGTCCCCGTCTACTCCCTCCCCCTGCTTGTGAACCAGAAATCAGTTCAGGCAAAGCTTCTTGAAAGATGTTCAAATCCATAAAACATGAGTAAAGTTCAGCAAAGACATGGCAAAGGAGCTTTAAATGAGGATAAATGTGCATTTCACATTGCAAATATCATACTTTACATACTTTATCATCACCAGTAACGCTCATCTGAGCAAGACCATAAACACAGCTGATGCAGAAAAAGGTGTACTGTAGCTAAACAATGGACAGATGACGCACTTCTGTCACATGGCTTATTGAACTGATAGTTTTAAACAATGCCTTCAAATGAAAGATGTGTCATTCTCCCCACCACGTTGACTCCTCCGAACTAAATATAAAAATAGAGAAGAAGAAGAGAAAACAGAATTTTAGGCAGAAAAGAAAAGAGAGGAGGAAGAAAATCCACAACGGCTTGGTCCCATTAAGCGTCCCAGTGAATGCTGAACCAGCAAAGTGGTGAAAAGTCTGACTTCCTCTAAGTGGATTCCAGCCATTAACACAGTTGTAAATAACCAACGTAAACTTTCGGCTGGTCGCTGTGTTTATGGGTCATGCTTGTTATAAGCGTTTACCATGAACCCACATTTTGCCCTAGATTTTTATATTTCACTTATACATGCAGGGCATATTTACAATTGTGAAGATACCACTGTTATATCCAACTTTAGACCAATTTCTAGACTTCCTTTTATCTCCAAGATTTTGGAAAAAGTTGTTTACAAACAGCTGAAAAACTTTTTGGAGATAAACAAGGTCTTCAAGGTTTTCCAATCCGGTTTTAAACCACTTCAATCTGCCCTTTTAAGGGTTTTTAATGATATATATTTAACGACTGATTCTGGTGATCATGTGATTTTAGTTTTACTTGATTTAACGGCAGCTTTCGACACTGTGGACCACGATATTTTATTTGCCCGTCTTGAGCACTTGGTGGGGATTCGTAGTTCTGCTTAACAGTGGTTTAAGTCATACCTGTCTGACAGAACCTTCTCAGTAAAGTTTGGCCAGTTCGAATCCCTGGCTGCCCCTCTGTCCTGTGGTGTCCCCCAGGGTTTTATTCTTGGCCCTCTACTTTTTACACTTTGGGCGCATTCAGAAAGCATAGTCTGCGAGTCTCTGTCCGTTTGGGGACTCGGTTCGTTTGGGGGTGTGGGTGGTCTTCCGGACCGAGATCGCATTCACGTTACACTATTGCCAAACGAGCCAAGCGGGCCAAGAATGAGAATCTCAGGTGGCGCTGCTTTCGGATTCAGTGTTGGCGAGGACAAGACGCACGTACAAGAAGGTTCTCACAACTTCTGTTTCCTCCTCAAAGCGACATTATTTTTGTACGAGGAGCTGGATATGATGTCATCAGATCAAATATCGATTAATGCTTTTACTTCCTCGTAACTGCACGTCTGACCACGAGCCGTCTTTATAAGTACTGCAGTCCCACACGTGTGTTTGTTGTTGTAGTGTTTACCCACGTTGTCCAACGTTTGATCCACAATGCCAATGCAATTTGTAGTCCACTTCCTGTCTTTGGTTCACTTGAATCGGACCTAGACCTGCGTTTGCAGGCGGACCGAGTCTGGCTGTTTGTTCTGGATCAGAGTCCAATTGCGTATTCACAACTCCCCTAAACGAAGCGGACTTTCCGAGCAAACGGACGCTGATTTGAATCAAAAAAGCTTTGTGAATGTGACCTTTATCTCCTTCCCCTTGGGTTGGTTCTCAGGAAGCAGAAGTCCTACTTAAAACTTCCTTTCATTTCTATGCAGATGACACGCAGATATATGTGCGAGTAAAACGTGCTGACTCTGTCTCTGCTTTTTTAGATAATCCTTTGGTGTGCCTCAGTGATGTGAAGGCCTGGATGGCCCTAAACTTCCTTCACTTTAATGAAAGCAAGACTGAGGTCATTCTTTTTAGCCCTGATGTCCGCAATGTATCTCCCGTTCATCTGGGCCCTGTGGACCAGTATTTGAAGCCTGTGGTCACTTACTTGGGTGTTCAAATGGACAGTTTGTTGAACCAGGATAGTTATGTCAAGGCTTCAGTGAAAAGTAGCTTTTTCCAATTAAGGCAGCTTGCTAAGTTCAAGCATTTTCTATCTAAGCATGATTCTGAAAAATTAATACATGTGTTTATCACTTCACGCCTTGATTATTGAAATGCTCTTTTAATTGGGTCCTCACAAAAGCACGTATTCCGGCTGCAACTGGTCCAAAATGCAGCGGCGAGGTTACTGACCGGCACCCGTAAGCATGAACACATCACTCCTGTCCTGGTTGCACTGCACTGCACTGGCTGCCTGTTGCTTTTAGGATTCAGTTTAACAAGTGCGCTAGAAATAAAGTTGGATTGGACTGAAGTTCAAAACAGAAACTGAACTGCAGTTTTCTTTGCAGATGAGTGAATTATTCATTGAAAGTAATTGTTTTTCCATTGAGAAGGATCAATACATCAATCAATGCTTATGAAAAACGGAGCTGATGTGATGATCATGTTCTCATTTATGTTCTTACATCTTTTTTTTTTTTGTGCTTCTCAGCTTTTCTCTTTTTTTTGGCCTTTTCTCCCCCATAATAAAATGCCCTGAAGAATGACAATGACACTTGATATTACTATTAGTAGTAATTGGAAGTCTGTGAACATTTGCAGCCTGGAGGTATTATGTAATGCCCGGACTGTTAAACAGAGACCTCATTGCTGATGGGGGCAACCCTTTGTGCTTTTGTATGCGGTCATTAAAGAAACACGCCGCATTCTGATTATTGATATTTGCTGCTGCGTGTTGTGTTGGTACAGAAGCGGCAGCTCCATGGGCGTGAGTTTATGTGGAGTCGTGTTAGTGTGGAGCTGTGCTGCTGGGGCTGTCACACAGAGAGTCACCACGAGAGGGAGGGACTTAGGCTGCAGGACAATGCTGGTGTTTGTGCAACGGCCCCTGAGTGGCGGCTGGCTCTCTCAGATCGCTCTCGCTTGACTACCGTTGCTGCAAGCACTGCTGAAGTGAAAGAAAGTGGACAGTTTGATCCTGCGAGTGGGATGCATCAGCAGAGGTAAGATGGCCTTTCTGGGTCTGGGGTTTTTTTTTTGGAAGTTGTCTCACGGGGTTTGTGTGTTGTAAACCGTGTTGAGCGGGGCGCTCCAGTGCAGTTTGGGGGGAAACTGGAGGTTGGCTTGGGGGTGAGGCACCCTTGTCTGTGTTTTGGCAGGGTCACTACTGTGAGTGAATAGAACCGAAAGAAAGTTTCACAGAAAGAGGCTCAGTGAAAGGCATGTGCAGAATGTGACTAGGCTCCAGTGGAAAAGACAGAAACCAGAGGTAGAAAATGAGTTAAAATGTGAAATAAAAAGGGATTGAAGCTGCTGAGGTGTTGACCTCAAATGATACAAAGTCCAAATTAATGCGGGTAAAATAAAAAAAGAAAGATTGTTTCCTTTAGTCTGAGTGGAGAAGACAGGCGAGGATAGAGTGAAGGTTTACAGTGGGGTAAAAATAGAGACAGAATGGAGGTGAAGAGATTAAGAGAGAGATTAATTAGAGAGCTGCGGGAGGAGGCAAGTCAGAATGGGAAAAAGCAGAAAAATAAGGGACAAAAATGAAACATAGCAACTGGAAGCAAGAGTTAGAACCTCAGATAAGGTTTAAACAGCATTTCTATTGTCTATTATGCTCCTTAAAAAAAAAAAAAAAAAAGTAGACTACAACCGGATTAAAAAGAAAGGAAAACTTTGTAAGACAATCTTTTTAAACCTTGCTTTTGAAAACTGGAAATGCAGAACAAAGGGAATGGCAGGCTCTCATTTGTAGTTCTCCCCTCCTCGTTAGATCAAATCCCTTTTAGCGGGCAGATTAGAGAGACTCAAGATGTTCTTTCTCCCTGTGTTAGTCCTGGGATGTGCTGCCGTTCAAAATTATGAATGACTGGCTGTAGATTCAACCAAAGCAGCAGTTACAACCGTTTAATCAACTTTTACTGCTCGTGTTTTCTGTCCTGAACAAGAGAGCAGAAAGACTGGCCACAAGACACAGATCCAGAACCGGTCCTGTCAGCCGCAGCAGAGTAGAGGGCGTCCACCCATGCGCTACCAGGGGGAGGAAGGCGGTCTTTCCCAACCACATTAAAAAGAAGCCGTGTTTGAGGTGAGGGTGGGCAGGTGAGGGCTGAGCCGTGGTGACGTCCGCGGGCGGTGTGCTGAACTCAGGTACAGAGGAAGAGGAGAGGAGTCGCAGGACTGGGCGAGGAGCCCTAAAACAGGCAGGATGGGCGAGAAGACGGTCAGGTAAGGAGCTACTTCAGTCGTTTTTATCTAAACCCAGCTGTGTTACTGCAGATCTGCTTAAATCCGGCGTCTCTGATGTATCTGCATTAGGGATGCACAACTTATCAGTATCGGCCTTTATCGGCTTTAAGACATCGGCCACCTCACCGATATTTAAAGGAATAGTACACCCACAGAATGATGTACCCTCATGCTGAGCAGGACTCTGGAGCCCTTTTTAATATCTCAAATGCATCCGGGGGATTTTAGTTTTCCTACATTTTCAACATTTCGCTGCCTTGAATCGCGCCCCTGCGAGTTCACGACACTACGGAAGCCGCGGCAGACGAAATCACACGTTCTCTTCTTCTTCTTTCTTTCTTTGTTTCAAATCGTCGCTCTTAGCACAATGTAAACAGGCTTGCATTATCGGCAGAGTAGGCTCTGAACGTCGCGGCTTCCGTAGTGTCATGAACTCGCACGAACGCACAAATAGAAAATGCGATGTTCTACTGTTTAGGCTCTAAAAAATCTACTAAGTGATGTGGTTTCCAGTAAATTGTGGACGCTACCCACTCAGGACACTTGGATTACATTGGACGAGCAGTATGGAGGAAAACTGACAATTTTTTGTGGACTTTTCTGGACCTTTTTGGTTCAGTCGCCGGTGAACTCCATTATATGAAAGTTGGGGGAAGATGAAAACCTGTCAGAGTTCTGGCTGCATTTGAGATATTAAAAAAAGTGCTCCAGAGTCTTGCTCAGCATGAGGGTGAGTAGAAAATGAACACACATCATTCTGTGGGTGTACTATTCCTTTAACAGATATTTAACCGATCAGGCCGCTGTTTCTAAGGTAAAAAAAACAACAATTTCTTCTTCAAAAACTTCTTTTATACAGACTTTAAAACTTCTAAAGACAGTTTCTTTTAGGATGTTCTGTGTGAACAGAATTTATATGCACTCATTTCTGTAAATAACGAAATATCTCCTGTTTTTGGGTATTGTTTTTATTCTCTCTCCAGGTGGTTCTAGGATAAAATTCCACATATCCTATTAGTTTTGTTTGAACAACTGTCATTAAGTTTGACATGTTAGGGATGGGTGGTATGTTTTCGTGTGCGATATATCGTGAAAGAAATCATTTTTTGTCTCACAATAAAACGATAAATTCAATTTGCCTGGTTATATTTGCAGTTGCACGACCGTATTTTCCGGACTATAAGTCGCTCCTGAGTATAAGTTGCATCAGTCAAAAAAAATGCATCATGAAGAGGAAAAGAACATATGTCGCACTGAACTATAAGTTGTATTTATTTATCTAAAATAGGGCGATTTTGGGATTTTTCATATCCAGTTACTGCTAAAAATTCTCCAATCACTCCGATTCCAAAGTTAATGCCTGTAAAATGCCTGTATCCAACATGAATTGACACTTAAAAATATGTTAAATTGTATATATTCTGATATATACGGTACAGTAAGTCGCACTGGACTGTAAGTCACAAGAGCAGCCATGCTATAAAAAAAAGTGTGACTTATAGTCCAGAAAATACGGTACTTTGTGATTTTTAAAACCAAGTTTTTTGTGCTGTTTGCACCATTTGGATAAATGGCAAATTTGTTCTTATTTTTCCGACTTGTTTCATTAGTGTCACTGCAGTTTTGCTATGCAGGTGGTCCGTTTGAACTTAATTGATGTAGTTTAGTGGCTTCTGTATTATTTTAGGGCTCTCAAGACAGAATGCAGTGATAGATTTATAATACAAAAGATTATGCTGATGTTTTTTTATTGTCACTTATTGTTACCGTGATAAAAAACAGAAATTACCATGACACATTCTTTGGTCCATATCGCCCATCTCTACTTTTTCTAATTTTGCACAAGGAATAAATATTATATAATTTATTTTTCAGCTTTAATATCAGTGTCGATATCGGTAATCAGCCATATGAGTTTTAAAATATCAGCATATTGGCCAAAATTCCAATATTGTGCATCCCTAATCTGCGCCTTTTTCCTTATGAGGCGCCGTTATCACAGTCTGCCTTGCTGACTTTGTATAAGCGGGTGTGTTTATGCATGTGTGTGTCCATGTTGATCCTTTCGCAGTCTCCCTGCTAAGCTGATTAATGGGGGCGTGGCAGGCCTGGTTGGTGTGACATGTGTATTTCCTATTGACCTGGCAAAGACCCGCCTCCAGAACCAGCAGGGCGTCCAAGTCTACAAAGGAATGTGAGTGGTGTTTCCCCAGCCGCAGCTAAGCTGCTTCTGTAAATGATACGTCACATTTAAAGATAGAGCTTTTAACTTAGAGCTAATTGTTTTCGCCGTGGTACTACTTCCTCAGCTCTTTCCAGGAAAACACCTCCCGTAGCAAATGAGTGTACTTATTTTATACTGAAACTGAGGGAGTATACTTGCATTTTACTATTTATGCAGTCCTCAAAATAATTCATGCCCTCCTAATAAAGAAAAGGCTAAATTCACAATAGTAATTCTAATATCAAGAAACAAAGGAAAGTAATAATAAATAAAAATTAACAAAATCCCTAATTTAGTGAAATAAAATATTTCTTTTGAAATTTAATGGGAAATAATAATTTTAAAAAAACAAAACAAATTAGAGCAGCTTTCTTATGAACATGGACCAACATACCTGTCAACAGGTGCAGACGTCTGATTGGACGTTACAGAAAACACCTGCTTGCTTATTTGTTTTATTTGTTTTTATTTTTTTGTGTTTGTTTTTAATATTTCTTTCAAACTAAAATTAAAAATCAATGTCATGATTTTCATAGAATTT